>BLKR01000976.1:0-320000 GCA_011170035.1 Teleogryllus occipitalis
TGTAATGAACCGTCCTCCTCATATCTATAAAACAACTATAATCGCCCCTCGTTAGGCGCGCCAAAATACGTAATGAACCACTACCTGCTCTAGATCAACTATAATCTTTATAATCGCCCGGCGTTATAACGCCAAAATAATAACCAAAACCCGCTCTTATCAATTGCCCTGGTTATACTCAGCTTCCACCTCCAAGGTTGCCCAGAGGTTTGCTTAGTTTAGTGTAAGGATCTGGAATTTTGTTTTTTTTGTACTTTGTTTATTTCATTAATTATTGTATTATTGAATATTGATATTGCGTCGTCAATATCTGTTGGAGATTTTAAGGTTTTAAATGAGGGGATTGAGAGGTTGATATTTCTTTTAAATGCTTTCCAATTTATATTAAATGTGTTTAGGGATGTCGAAGAGGGGGGAGTTGGAGGGGGAACGGGGAAACGGGTAGAGATAATGACTGGGATATGATCAGAATCCAATTCATGGTACGTAAGCGACTTTAATTGGGAACTGAAATTTGTGAGTGCTATGTCGAGGATGTCTGGATTTTTCTGGGAATCGAAGGGATAGTATGTGGGATTTGGGGGAGCTATTTTAAAGAAGGGTATTTGATGTTGTAAGTTACGTAAGAAGTTGCCTGCCGGGTTGGTGATTCGGCATCCCCATGAGTGGTGCTTAGCATTGAGATCTCCTATGATGATTGTTGGGGTGGGTAATTGCAACAATGTAGATAAATTGTTATTGTTTATTTTAATTTTGGGAGGTTTGTATGCTGTTATTATGTTGAGATCACTGTTATTAGTTAATGGAATTTTAATTGCTATAGTTTCGAGGCCGGGGTGGATGGTGGGATGAACTAATAGTGTGGAACGTTTTGTTTAATTAAAATTAGGACTCCTCCCCCTAGATCATTTTCTCTGTCAGATCTGTAAATTTTGAAAACTGGGATTGAAAAGTTCATTGAACTATTGAGGTGAGTTTCTGTTATGCAAGCTATATCAACTGATTTTTGTTGGATGAAATGGATTAGTTCAGTTTTTTGTTTGAAATACTGTTTGAGTTCCAATTGAGAATGATAAAGTTTTTAAGGGGATGGTTGGCCGTAATTGTTGCTTAAATACGAGGTTATTGAGTTCTGTATGCTTTGTATTATGGTTGGAATTATTGTGGGTATAATACTTGATATGTAGTTAGTGATTGAGTGGATTATATTCTGTAGAGTTGGAGTGAAAGTGTTATTGTTGTTCGTAGGGTAATTGTTGTTGGTTGAATTAAATGTTTGGTTTGTGGTAGTGTTAGGATGGGGTGATTGTGTTTGATTGTTGTAGTTTGCTTGAGTGAAGTTTGGGATTTCTGTTGCTTGTGGGAGTGAAGGGAAGTTTGTAAGATTTAATGGGGGTGATGACATTGGTAACGGATTTTCTATGATTTTCTTAGACAAAATATTGTGTCTTTTTTCAATTAGTTTATTACAGTATGAGCATTCATGAGATCGAAGGTCTCCCCTATGTGCTCCATTACAGAGTTTACATTTTAGATTATTATTGTTTTTGGTAGGGCATAGCGCAGTGAAGTGTTCTCCGGCACAAAACGCGCACGACATTATGTAATTGCAATGGTTACGGGTATGACCAAAATCTAAGCATCTCATGCATTGAATTGGACCTTTTGATTTTTTTCTTTTCTCTGGTTTAACTATTGAGTTGCACACGTTATTGATTTGGAGGACTGATTCTATTTTGTCTTTACCATTAAATTCTATTGCGACCACTGGAATTGGTACATTGTTTTTCATTAATCTAGTTACTTTAGTGACTGACTGAAACTGGGATTTTATGTCTGCTAATATTTCTTCTTCGGTGATTGTTTCTTCGGTGATTGTTGGGTGTATATTTTTTATCACTATTGAAAATTTTTTACAAGAGGGATCACTGTAGGTATGAAATTGTTTGTTAGTTTCAATAAAATACTTCACAGCACTCCGGAAATCTTGTACGGTTCGGAATAGAATTTTAATTTTGTTGGTCTTGAATTCTGTTGTAAAGTTATTGGATATTTTATTTTTAATTTCACAAACAAGTTCGGCGTGACTACTTGTGGTGGTAACAAAAATTGGTGGAATTTTCTTTGGCTCGGGTGGTTCTTCATGCAATTGTTCATTGAGAAAGCTAAATCTATTGGAAACTATTACGTTATACTGTTTCTGTAGGTCTGCATTACTATTATGATGGGTGTTACCTTGCGTTGCCGCGCGTTTGCTGTCACCTTCATCGCAGGTCTCTCTCGATCTTTTACCGGATAGAGTCCCGGCGGCCGCTTGGTTGAAGGTTGGTGGGACGCCTGATGATGGAGCCGGGGGGCTAATGTCCATCGGTGACGTTGTGGGGGGCGTGAAATTCCCGCCCGTTTGGAAGTTGCTGTAGTGACCTGCTGAGTAAGATTCCATATTGCTGGCTGACGATGATGGTGCTTCACCGTTCAATGTGGTTAGGGCGGCATTGATTAACTCCCGTGTGATGGCATTGTTTTCGTTGCTCATGAATGAGAGTGACGAGCGATTGATGGACGCACTGCACTCACTAATTTAAAGTAACTTCGGTGCGCAGATTGTGTAGCACTTTGAACAGTTTTGATACAATTTATACAACACTGGACGGACAAAACACTAAACAAATACTGAAGTCAGACCGAGACTGGTCGGCCTCACTCGGCACGGAACGCTAGTAGCTGCTGATAACGGAGCGACCGCTCTGGCCCGCAGCTGAAGCGAGAATGTTGTTCAATAATATTGCTACCCCACCTGAAGCAGCATGTGATGATAATCTATCATAGCGATAACACTGGAATCCAGGAATGTTAAATCTTTCGCCTGGGATTAAATGCGTTTCTGTGATGCACGCAATCTTGATATTGTGATGACGTAAGAAAATTTTTAATGTGTTTTCTTGTCGTTTGACGCCGTTTGCATTCCAGTTGAGGATATTTCCTTTTTCGATATTTTTGTCCATTGTATGTCATAGTTCTAACCATATTCTCCACCATTTTTTGTGTTTGGGGAACAATAGCTGTTACAACTTGAGAAACTATGTTTGAAATGACATTTGTCCAGTCTAATGGTGGCGCCGTACTTGGAGGTAGGGTTGCTTCGCGATAGGAGCGACGAGGGAGTGATGGGAAATTTTGTTTATAAGTTTCAGGATCATTTCTGATGGGAGTAGCTTTTGGGGTGGCAAAATTATTCGTAATGTTGTCTCTTGATTTTTGGGGGAGCATAGTCTTCTCTTTAATGTAAGTTTTATAATATTTACAACCGCGGCAATTAGAGGCGTGGTGTTCATGACAGTTAACACATTGAGGGAGGGAATCTCTGGTTTTACCACATTCTTTGTAGTGGTGATTACCTACGCATTTCACGCATCTCGCCGGGAAACCGCAGTTGGCTTGAGAATGGCCATACCTTTGACATTTTTTGCACATTATTACTCTAGCATTGGCTCTTTGCTGAATTCTAATTACACTGTAAATAAATTTGTTTAGAGAAAAACTTTTCCTGGCTTCACTATTGTTAGTTAGTTCTATCGCACAGATGTGAATGGGCTTTCTGTCTTTGTTATATAATCGGCTGACTTTAGTTACTGGATATTTAAGACGTAAGAGTTCAGTCTCAATGACTTCCACGGAGTAGCATGTGGGAATATCTTTCATGACAACTGATAAAGGTTTGGCCGTAGAATCTCTGAACGAGTAATAAGCGATGTTTTCTTCGTCACAAAAATTTGTATAATTTCTAAAGTCCTCAATGTCACTAAACATCACTTTCACCGAGCCTTTAATATTTTTGGTAAAGAACTCTTTTTGGGCGATGTTTTTAATGTCTTGAATCATTTTTTCATATTCGTCTACTTCATGCACAAAAATTGGGGGAATTTTAATTATATTTGGTTCTGTTTCGCTAAATGCGTCTGTTTCGCGCACAGGGGGATCGTGGGCTAAGTTTTCTAGGGCTTTATACCGGGAAGACACAGACTGGACAGCACCTTATACTGGACAGCACCTTCATCTGGATGGAATGTTTTGTGTTTTTTGCTGTCTACTCCAACATTTGAATGCACATTACTTACTTGATTTAATCGTTGAATATGTTCGTTATCAGTGAAGCTACCTTGACCCTCGGTGTTGGTGACCATGACCTCGCCGCTCTGTTGAGGGTTGGGGAGACCGGATGACATCGATAGTGGCATACATTGACTCGGATGACCGTGTTGCCATTGCTGATATTGGAGCTCGGCTAATTGTTGCTGGATGTAGTGATGTTGTTGAATTGTTGATGTTGTTGAATGCTGTTCTATTTGCATCTTACGAGCTATTTGCTCGTCAGTAGCGTCTGGGATGGTTTCAGTCGGCATGTTACGTAGTTGCGATGGCCGAAGCCAAGGCGTACTATGAAAACGTTTAAACTGATTATTCTAGTTTCACTAGTCACTTTGCGAAACACTGGTAAAATCACAACACTTTTACTCTAATTGAAAACACTGTTCGTGAGACACAAAGAGAATAGAACGTATTTAGTCTATACTATTGGCACAGATAAACGAAACCTTTGCTGATAAGACTGCGATAAGTTTTAGAAGTGCGGAGCGCTCGGAGAGGTGTTGCCTCTACGAGAGCTGAGCTCGAACATAGTGATAAGGATTCAGAAATTGTTTCTCTCGCTTTTCTTGCATATTCAAACTTTGATGTAATAAGGGAAATTTATGAATACGTAATTATTTCAAGCAGCATAATGTTGTATTCACTCACCCGAAAACCTAATCCCTATAGAGTATTTGCGTAACTCCCGAGGGTGCAGATGTTCAGATGTGCAGTTCCGTCACTCACGGCTAGACCGCGTCCCGTGCACCAATCAAAACATATGAGGTGCGTCGACGCGTCTTGGTCTCCTAATGGGGAACTGATAATTTGTTTTCGGATCCGGCCAGGAGATTCCATGAATTTTCTAAAAACGTGCTATTGCGTGCTTTAATACTGCGATATTAGTGTGTAGATGGAAAACTAAACTAATATCATCTAAATAGATTTAAGTAGGTGGCGTCCATTAAACCCCATGATTATTTTCAGTCCACGGCACCATAATTTTCTTCCATGATGTTGGCTTCCGAATTGTTGACAAAGCAGCAATATGAAATGAAAATCGCGCGACAGAATTTGTTTTGAATTTGTAAGTTGAGAAGTATTTCATGGATATTATTCATAATAAATTTGCAAATTGCCTTGGAACATTGAATTTGAAGAATATGATGTAAATAAAAAGAAAATCAAAAATATAATTATAATACTAGATAATACACTTCTTAAGGGTGCAAAGATCGATTTTCAATTTAACGATTTAAAACTAGTGATGGGTCAATACCTGAATTTATCGATACTCGATACTCGATACCGTTACCTTTCTGAGAGCTTCGATACTCGATACTCGATTCTCGATACCATACTACTTGAAAGGCTCTGCAGCAAAAGTGGTTCAATCAGAATTGGAAAGATGTATTTTGTTCTTCACACATGCATACATGTTGTCTTTTAATATTTAAAAACTAATGAGATGAACATACATTTTTTAAAGATTATTATTAAGGAAAACTAACATTCGAACTCTTTCTGGGTCCATTCTATTTCTTTTTTTTGTCACAAATCAATCCAGCTGTACTGGAAAGTCTCTCCAAAAACACTGAAGCTGATGGAATGCACAGGTATCGAACAGCACTGTTTCTTAAATTGTTTTCCCAGTAAGACAGTACATTTGCATCAGGAGGAAGCAAGTTCGCACTTTTCATTCATCCGTTTGTGCTGTGGTTTCGTATACACGCCATGATATTTCGTGGTAATTCTTCAGAATATTCCTATAAAGAGACCACATGTCAATGCATTTTCGGGGGTTCTGTATTTGAGGATGCATACAAAATAAATTAAATGAATTAAAATTCTGAACAGTAAATGCTTGCCTAATTTTAAATTTCTAATGTAGATAATGAAAATGAGTTATTCGGAATCATATACAGTGATTTTTTTAACTACTAAAGTATCAAAGAATCGAAATAGTAATTAAAGGGTTTTTAATTTTCATATGGGCATGGTGTATCTAGGTTCAAGATGTTTAATTAATTCTTTGAATCTATTATCCTCAATAATACTGATCGATTGATATCTTTGCGTATCATCTAAGCAAATGTTCTTGTTATTGCTTTTGAACAGTTGTCTCCTGATTTATATTTGTTTGTGGCCAAAAAAATCAATGAGTGTTGCTTGATTTGTGTTGAAACTTGATGATCTTGACAGGACTACTCATGGGTCAATAACTTCTACCATTTCACTTGTACGATCTGCGACGATTCCAACGTTCAATGCAACATTATAAAAGTCGTCTATCTGTCACTTTAAAATGCAGAACTGAACTCAAGAGCTCCGTCAGATGCCTCCGCGGTGGGCTGAGGAGGGGAGTATCCCGGGAAGAAACGCTGTCATCGAGCACTGCTTATCGTGCCTGTCGTCACTAGATTGCCGGGAGCTCACAAGGAAGAGTTTCCCAAAGCTGAATTGGTCGCGAATTGCGGACTATGTCAAGAGATGGTGACAGACGTGAGTGGGATAAAGAGCGGGGCACGGCGCTCGGACGTTGCAGCGTTGTGTAATTTCAACAACTGTAAGTGAATCCAAACAGACGGACACTTCCTTGTTGCTAACAGAAGAAAAATAGGAGAAAGAGGAATGAAAGGAAGACAATTCTTCCGTAAAATAAGAAGAGATGAGGAATGGCATAAATAATTAAAAGTATCGAAAAAGTATCGAGTCATTTTCCGAAAGTATCGATCGCTATCGATACCACTCGAGTATCGAGGGTATCAAGGTATCGAAAGTATCGAGGACCCATCCCTACTTAAAACTTATTCACCTTATTCACATAAACATACAAAATAGTAACCAGTTAAAGCCTATGTATATTCGTCTTCAGAACAAAAATCAGACTGTGTTTGTGTAGTTTTAAAATATTAAAACATTAGGAAACAAAAATCTGGATGTGTTAAGCAACTTATACCTTCGCATTATTCATACCTGCAAGTATTTGTACTGCCATTATAATTTTGAAATTGCAATATTCAATATTCGAATCTCGTATGGAGGCAATATACAAGGCCATTGTGTGTTGGGAATTTTGAAACGGAAGTATAACATTAACAGCTACTACGATTCATTGGTAAGTCCAATGCCAGATACTGTTAGAAGATATTTGAACAAATCTAGGCATGAAAGAAATGAACTATGAAAGAAATTTTCAACATATGAAAATACTTTCAAAACAGTTTTTAGCGTCGGCGACGCCACATTCAACTTGTCAACTAACAAGGGAGCATTTTGGGCACGCGTATTTGTTTTCATGAGGATCGCTCTGAGGTTGAACAGACCTTAGAAGAGCTTCGGATCACACACGGAAGGGAGGTCGACCACTTTCACTGGTCGGTTGACTGACACTTGGCGAGTAGGTTGCGTTCTACGTGCGTTTTATCGAGCAACTTTTGCGTGATGTGCATATTTGAACTCGATCCCTTGCAAATGAAATGTGATGCGTGTCTGTGAAAGTTACGAGTTCGTAATAGTTGAAAGAGCTCATGTATTCTCTTACGAGAGAGTCAATGTCTTATTTTATGTTTTCTTAAACTAACCTATAAACTATATTGAACTAGTGATTTCAGTGTGCAAGAAAGCAATTGGAATGGTTTATGACGTGCATCACGCCAATCATTGAAAATGTATTTTACAAATATTTGCAAGGTATGCTACTGGTATCTGTCTGATTTGTTTCTGAGCGCGTGAAAACTAGTCTACAGACTCAGACCGATATTAATTCAACCAAAAGAGGGAAATAAAGCCCCAGAATACTTATGTTCGTATATCATACGTAATTGATATAAACATGTATACGTTCATTATCCAGATAAGTAGATTCTATTCTTTTGTTCTCATTGGCGGAACATTTCAATTTGTGCCATGATTGTACATATTACTGCTGAAATCTAGAGAGATCATGAGAAGTGTAGCAATCGGATTAGCTCAACGTCCGACTCCGAGGATGGAAATGGAGAAAGGAAGAATATCGTGCGGTTCGTTGCTAGTTGTTCAAGGCACAGCTTCATCACAGACCTGTTAACAACAAGATGAAAGTATGTGTTCTTTAATATATCACGCACGCTGATTGCGAAAATGAAATTAGCAATTTTCCATCCTGTACCAATTGTGTTTTGAAAAGATACGTCACAAATACCACTTTTGAGAAACGTGTCCTTCCGTTGCTGGTTTTGGAACTAGAAGAGAATCAGAGTGTGGGACTGAAGTATTGCAGAACTTATGATAAGAAACTGTGTGTTTTAATTTTCTTGAGATTCCTGTTACTTTCGTTAAACAAAAGTAGAAATCTGTAATGTGGTCTTGTACATCTCGTACGCCTTTTTGACGATCGGAAAAATAGGATGTCTTTGAGACTTAGTCGTAAACTTGCCTCGCATATAACACAAAAAATTTGATGATTCGCTCGGCAGCAGTGGTCGAGGCAACATCGTGTACCCCGCTCAGTAGAGCCTCGCGGTCTGTGACTCTTAATGACATATCAACTCAGATAACTTAGGGAAAGAACTATTGCCACTGCAACGCCTCTGACCGGGTGGTCCTAGGGTTCGAGTCGCAAGATTTTTGCCTCAAGATGTGTTGAATTCAGTCGCTGTCTGGAAAACTCAAGCGACCGGCTGCTCTGATCGGTAGTTTTCTATGTTTTAACTGATGAATACTAAGTGAATTCAGCAACAGTTCCCTATAAAATGCCACAAGGACTTCACGTAATCTTGCCTTCCTCATTCTTTACCTCTTTATACTTACTAGCACTTACACTTACTACTTTTAGACTTACTTGCATCAAACTTTCACCATGTCCGGAGTCAGTCCAGAGCTTACAGTTTGTACCGGCTGGCCAGGTACCCCGCTGAATGGAAATGTCTGGAGAGGGAAACCCCAAGTCAGCGTATGGGTGGGCGCGAGTAGGTCGACTACAGATCTCATGTGAGCGATATGCCACGTCCCGAGATATAATATGCACTACACACACGGGACTGATGGCGACAGCAGTTGAGCGTCCCGAAACATAAAATAATTAATGATATAACCACAGGTAAACCGTGAAATCTGTTTTTCTTTGTAACTTATTTTTAAAAATTGTATTCAATGTCTTTAAAAAATTTTGTCATTTTTACTTTCAGATAAAAACATGTCTAAGATTTTAATAAACGTACACACCCGAAGAAGCGTATAATCAGCACGTGAAACGTCGTGTATACAAAATAAACACTTTTTCGACGATTGATTGTCAAAAATGAAAATATATTTGCGTTTTATTGTGAATTAATAATGTATTTTCATATTTTACTATTAATGTAATCAACAAATTAAAAAGACTAAATCTATTCCTCAGTATGTTACGGAACAAATATAGAATCTTATTGCGGAACTTAAGCTCCCTTCAAAGACTGATTTACGTACACGTTTGTCTTTGAATGGCAACTTACAGTAATTACTAAAAAAACTGTTCTATGGGTCAGTTTCCATTTTGTGCTTGCAACACATGTACTACATGAAAAACGTAAGGGAACAAAAAATTGCATTATTATATTTGAGAAAAGTTGAAAGCATTCCATTCAGTGATTCGATTTTCAGTCAATAAAATCATTCACTGCTCATAATCAGCTTGTTTTAAATCAATTATTTTTCATGTGGTTCTAGAAATTAAAAGAAATAAAAAACAATGTAAAAAGGAAGAGGTTTGTATACTGAACACTACCGACTCATAATGAATTAAAATTTAATAATTATTTTTCTTTAATTAAACTTCGTAAATTATAGTAAATAAACTAATTTAAATTTTAGAGTAAAACATTGTAATCTTTGCAATTGCATATGCATTATACATTTCAGTTCAAAATTTACAATTGGGAAATTGTGAGATTCTCCTTTTTGTCAGTACAACTTGGATTAAATAAATTGTCAGTAACCACAATTATTCTATTCGGAAACCCTTAAGCACTTCTCTCTCTACCGTCGTCAGGAGGAAACCCCACCCTCCTACGTCAGAAGGGGGGAAAGTTATGTTGTCTCTCGCGATTGTGAATGACTGCCTTTTAAAAACTCAAACGAAAATAATAAATATATAGCTAGGCGATATAAAAAGTATAATAATGTCGTTGTTTTGAAATAGTTTGCAAAAATTATGTATTACGGTGTATTTATTTGTTTTCTTCCAATCTGGACGGAGTGTAACCAATGGGGAGACGCGATGGGGTGAGCGATGGGGGAGGGCGGCGTGAGGGGAAGGAGTTGGTAGAATGGCATAGCGCGCTACTCTGTGTTGTTTCGTCGAGGGAGCGCTGGTGTTGGAGTGCCTGTTCGTCGTCTGGCAGTGGCGCTAGCGGAGTGTGCAGCGGAGGGCGTGAAAGTCTGTAGTAATGGGGAGCACTGGGCAGGGCCATCGCCCTCTCCGTGGTCTCTCGCAGCCGAAGCCTTGAGCTCCCCTTTCCTCCCTTTTGGCTGTACTTACGGAGCGCGTACATGTCAAGTCAAGGGCTGATATTCCGATTCAATGCAGCGGTATTAAATGCAATGATTGATTATTTATAATTACAAATAACTTTAAATAGTAACTTATATTGTTGAGATATAATTTGTCTTTGCTTTCTCAATGAAGACGTTTTTTGTTTTTTCACTTTGTTTTAAACAATATAACATTGATCATTAGTTCCATTTCATTAAACTTTCATTATGATTTATAAAAGGAAATTCATGAAGAATACGAATTAGAAAACTGGCGTATCGGCTCTTCTCTTGCAGACTCGGATGTTTTGGGGCGGGATGTACAGCCATTGTCCTGCTCAGAAGTAACGGGGTTCCTCGTGTCATATTAGTCTAATGCAACTTTACTTTAAGAGTAATTTTCTTCGTCGCATAGTTAGTAATTGTATTGCAGGCTCGTAGGTACAAAACACACAAACTGAGCTTGTAGTAGGCGCGAAATCTTTTCGTTAGTTATTCTCCGCTGGACTGTGAGGGTAATGTGGGGACCTTTGCGTAGAAAACGCACTTGCAGTCCGGCCAGCTCAGAGCTCTTCGTTGAAAATGCCCTTCACGGGTGTTAGGTGTTCTGGAAGGTTTTCCTCCAAAGTGCGATGTACCTTCTAACAATTTTCGAATGCACTTGACCTCTGAGCAAAGGCTTCTGGAAGGATCTTCCACCGCGGGAATGCTTGGAGATATTTCGAGGCGATGTTCTCGCATCGAGGGAATTACGCGCAGGGAAGTGATAGTTGTATGTAGACATGACACCGCGGGCAGGGAAGGTCACAACACGTTTCTTTATTCTCTAACGTCGAATTCATGTAGCCAGAAGTCTTAAAGATCCTTCGCAAAAGTGAGTATTGCACCACGCGAAGCAATTGAAGTATTTGAACGTAATACTTGCTCTAATGAACTCTGCTTGCAGGTTTGCCCTCGCCACAAAACCTCGAAGACGAAATAGCGGTGAGCAGGGAAGGCGAAGAAATCTCCCAACAGTTCGATGCTTTTCCAAGAATGAAGCCTAAATAAAACCACGGAGAGGGCCAGCAAGGGTGGGACGGATGGGAGTTTTAAAATTTCATTTTCAGATCAGAAGAGAAGAGAAGGGGAGGGAGGCGAAGAGGTTCTAATCGGTGACTGCTCTGATTTCAGGAACATTCTGTTTCTTCGCATTCAAAACTATCTAAAGAATGTACAGTCCGGTTTTGAGTCCGATCACTTCGAAAAAACTTCACGCTACTTTTTCGCATTTCGACTGAAGAATTCAAGGGGTTTGAAGGGTGAATTGAGGGGGTGACTTAATTTATTTTCAGGTCACCGGGAAATGGTTGAGAGGAGAAGGGCTACTAATCGGGGTCTGCTCCTGATTTCAGGAAAACTGCTACGCCGCATTCGAAACTGTCTAAGAACGTAGCAAATCAGGTTTTGGACACTACCGACTTTGAAAACGAAGCCTTTTCATTCATTTCGTCCGATGAAATTTTCTAGAAGAGTTTAATGGGTGGAATGTGCAAGGTGACTTAATAAATTACATTTTCAAGTCTTCGGAAAATGGGGTGGGTTGGGAAGGGTTACTGGTCGAGGCCTGCTGTGAATTTTAGAAAACCTTTGCAATGCTGCATTCACTACTGTCTTTAACTTCTAAAATAAAACCAAGTTTAATAAGTTTATATTTTGAAATTGATGATAGGCTAACAAAACCTTGCCTTGTGCAAACAGACGTATCTACCTCCTTTCAGCTCGTTACTCTTATACCTCTGTGCATCGCTTTTGTAATATTCTAATACTGTTGGTTTGTTTACAGATCTTCCTTCAACAGTTCTCTAAAAGAGTACCGAAGTTGCACATTACAGCTAGAATTTACTGAAGGAGAGGAGGTTCCGATGAATATATTGTTCTGCCTTACTTAAACTGTGATGTAAAATAAAAATGTATAAGAATCTGTTTTGTTACTTACCCCTTTTTTGTTCCTGTAATTTAGATACGTACTAGAAAAGTGTGCGCAAATCTTAAGTTTCCAAAGTTGTAGCACTTCCTACTGTACGAATCCTCACTGATTATAAGCTCTTTTGTTACATCTAAAAAGGTCTAAAACGCTAGGCTTCTGAAATTAAGGTTCATTTGCAAAAAATCCCCGATCAGAAGAATATTTGCGATTCAAAAATCTTGGATTATGTAATAGTTACATAATGCCTTAATTGCAGATGCGGCGTGTAATTTTCGACTTAGCGAATGTAATTCAAGAAATGAAAATAATTTGAAACTCCTAACTGTACCCCACCCATCAATAAAATTTCTTAATTTTGGCCAATTAGAGCACACAAGTATTCTGTATTTTTAAATGCAGACCCAGTAAAAGTAGTAATGGTTCACGTACTTCATGTACCGGTTGAGGGTTAGAAAAAGTGGAAGTTCATAACCAGCGAACTATAAATGTATGCCCCGAGGCTTCAAGAATAAAAGCGCCCTCTATTTTAAAAATTCTCAAATGCACATCATTAGACGCATTTTAATTAGCATAATTTACGAAATGGAAAGCATTGGTCTATAACACAAAGCTACGAAATAGAAAATCAATTAATTTACGGGCACGTACCGAAACGAGTTGGTAGTCCTTTGCTGTTTACATCAGGAGTTTCATCTAGTGTTAAGATGGCAAAGGAGGCTCCAGAAATTTCATTTTTAATTTCACGAGTCATTAGTATGCTGACACGTACTGAATTCTTAAATAAAATTATGTCTTTTCAAATTTTTCAAACAATTTTAACTGTTTCTAACGTGTTAAGCGAGTGTACGTGTACTTACTGTACGTCATGGAACCATGCGAGAAAGTACGAGCTGTTGTAACCCCACTAGTTTTTCTTTCCATAACGCATTCTATGTCCTGATGGTTGTTTTGGCGTTGGCGTTGGCGTGGGTGGCGGTGCGGGGGAAGAGCAGTGCTATTGGAGTGCTGGGGCTGTGACCCCCGCCGCTTTGTCTTCTCCTCGTGCATCAGCTCAGTGCCTGAGACATCTGTCACGCGGCGCCGCACCGCCTCGTCCTTCCTTCCGCCAGCTGCGCCACGCGCCGTGCGTTGCTCCTGCCCCCTCCATGGACCACCCTCATTCCATGCTCTTCCGTTTGCGAGAACGAACCCTGCGAATCCAAATATTATTGTTTTCTTGTATGTTTTTCGATGTTTGTTACCGGAAGCGGCGGTTCAGTGTATCAACTGATATCACTGCAGTGCCTCTGATCGGGAGGTCCTAGGTTCGCGTCCCGACGGCGGTCTACTCTGATCGGTAGTTTTCCGTGGTTTCTCCGATCAACACCAGACGAATGCCGGAGCAGTAACCTAACAAATGGGTTACGGACCGCGCGATATCTTTTCTTCCTCTTCATTATCCTATCGTCACCTCTTACACATACACACTTACACTAACATGCACTATCCTACTACACATGCCGAGTGACCGGTCGGGGACTTGGAACTTGTCCCGGCTGGGGCGGTGCCTCGCGTGTGGGAGATACCTGGTTTGGAAAACCCCGCTAATCGACGTTAGGTGGAAGTCGGATCTTGCCATCAAGTGGGGGAAGATCGCCTGCCACCTCCCGATGAAAAAATGCACTACACTTACGGTAATAATGATCATAATAGTTGAAGCACCCGGAATCATTAAGAATCAATCGATCGATGTTTCTTCTTTGTCATTTTCATGTCCCTTTTTATATTCTTTATATAAATTGAACTTGTTCATATTACAGTGCAGTTTGCTCGGTCGGGTGGAAAGGATTGTGACAGATCATGCGTCGGCTCCTGAACGTGACATCATGATTGTGCGTGGGTCCCTTTTAGCGACATAGATCTTTCAAGACTGTACAGGAAGGTTCCAGCAACAGACGTCTACTCTATTTGAATTCATTCCGTTTTTTATCATTTAACATTGTGACAAGTTGCTATAGTTAACAAGTGTTGCAACATGTATTTTATTGTGCAACTGATTTAAAATCTGAGTTATAAAAACATATTTCTTTACTAATTACTAAAATCATTTTTGTTTTACTGTCGACGTTAACAGTGTCGTCTGTGTGGGAGATATGCACTTTATCGACTTTACAAACGTGCAGGGTTTTGAGCTTAAGCACAAAATACTTATTTTTGAAATTAATTAATCATGAGTATTTGATATTCGTTTAACCCTAACGTCAGTACTACATTCACTCATTTGAACTTGGGTGCCTTTAACTTCCTAGAATTTCCGACTATAATGATACAAACATAAATAATACTTTGCCGATCAATGAAGGAAATTATTTTTGTGGATTTTGCTTGACTTGCTCTACAGGTAACAACGAACATTTTTATAATTTAATGAAACATATTTTGGTCAAATAGTCATACTTCTTAGTAAATTAAATGTTTGCCTTCTTGGGTTTCATTAAGAGCATAATTTTATATACAATGTCGTTTGCATTGAACTGAGCGTTAGAAAGCAGCAAATTCTCTACTTTCGCTTTCATTACCATGTATTGTCGATGCTATTGACTCGCACATCCTACCTACCGAAATCCTCCTTCAGCCTCTCCGTCAATTTCTTCTTCGAAGCTCAAATCGTTTCAAGATCAGACGAAAATAACAAAGTAGCTCAGGTTACCAGGGTATATGAGAAAGAATATTTGAATTAACTCATCCGAGGTCGTCGCCTGGAAGAGATCGTTGGCCGATATTTTCTCTCTGACAGACGAGTGAGAGGGTTAGTATGAGGTTTATTGAATTCTGCGGTTCCTTCGAGAAATTTTATCCCAGGGAGATACTTCTCTTTTTTCTCCTGAGAGCATGAACCCTCTATTGTGCTCGTTGCTCTTGTGTGATAGATGCGTTCAACCTCTGTCGTCAAGAATGAGGAAGTACTACGTATTTTTTCCTTTAGCTTAGAAATAATTTTGTCAGAAAATTGCACACTTTTATTAATAAAGGAAGTGCGGCTTCGGCGGTCAGTTTCCGTATCTTGTAACATTAAAAGCTGAATAAAAATGTTTCTCAATCCAGTGGTGAAGCTTAAATTTGTAATCAAGGGAAGCTGTTGCTTTAATTGCGAAGTTCGATGATCCACGGGTCATTTTAAATTATATAGTCACATAGCAGCTTATTTTGTACATGTTCTCGTTTAAATATGAAGCAAATTCTTTGGATTTTGTTACGAACTTTTAGTGATTGCGATCACCGCCTTTCATATCTTTGAAAATGAATCATTAGAAAACAAATGAAAAGTAGTAACGCTGAACTCATAAGAAATGTTAATTGAAGTTTGCTTTGATACAGTGTGGTGTTATGCGGCAGTCAATGAGTCAAATGTTGGTAATAATGATTTTGATATAGAATTATAGATTCAAATAGAACTTGGCATGAGAAAAGGAAGCTAAAGAAAACTCAGTCCGAGCTCCCATGTCACCCCTCGGACTTCTGTCTTTTTATTCTGCCTTCCCTTTTATTTTCTCTCCACGGAGTGGAGAGGAAGTTACGCAATACTGCGCGAAAACAAAACGCAAATTTTTGGCTGAAAAAAACTTATTACAAGACCCTGGTATCGAAAAAGTGGATAAATACTGTTGCTAAATTTAGAAAAAAAATTCTCGAACACGTGATATATCCAGAATTCATATTTTTTGGGTCCTTAGTACCAAAAAATTGAATTACGGAAAACGTATTTGAACCGTCTTTGAACCGTCCGTCTTTGAACAATGCTAGCGGCTAAACACTTCCGCCGATTTTATGAAAACTTGATATTCCCCAATCAATGTGACTGATGTCGCGATTGAATTTGAAACCTATATCTTAATTTTAGGGGGTAATTTACACAAAATCCTAGGAACTTTGTGCGACAAAAGGCTTTGTGCGAACGAAAATAACCATTTAATGGATTTGCGGGGGAAATTAGACCACTGAAGTTAGTGTGGGGGTGAGAAAAATCCTTCGTACGCCTTCCTTCGGAGGGGAAGTAAAGCCGGCTGTCCCATGTTAGTAGATTTACTGCATGTAAAAGATCCTCAAGCCTAAATGAAGCCTCTGTTTCAATTCAAATTGCCTGTTTCGGCGCCTACCTTCTTTCTCCCCTAATAGGTGAAAGCAGCGTAACGGAATTTGCGTGGTCAGACCTCATGGCCTAAGTCTCGCTATGTAAAATAAGGCACGTATTCATTCATTCATATGTTAGCACATCGGCAGCCAAAATTGATTCAAATTTGGCGCCGTAATTTGAAACCTATCAATATTCCTTGCCGCTATTTAACAGCAAAGAGCATGCATTTTTAAACGTCCCGCATCGGACTTAAATTTTTTCTCCCAAAACGGCGCGCTTGCTTCTAGAGGGAAAGACAAAAACATATTTCGCAGGAAACTCTTTGGAAGAACAAAAACAGTCGAAGAGTTGAACTGTTTTCGCAGAAACCCGGTAGGCAGCGCCAGGTACCGGAGACACTGTGAAGTATCAACATTTCAAACTTAAAAGTCCTCCAAATGAAAGCGCGATAGAATAGCGTTATTTAAAAGGGTTGTGGTCGAAGACAGTTTCGCAGTTACTCGCCTCGCGCAAGTAAAACACCGTTAAGATGCACGTATATATACTACCGACTATTAATTTAATTATGTAGGGTTGGTATTGCGACATCAGCTGAGAGGTTTTGGCGCGCAAAAGCATTCTCATTGTCGAGGTTTCGAAGAAATACAACGGTTTTATGATCGTATTGTTGCAGGTTATTGTTGAAGAATCTCGCAGCCGTATGTACGAGTATATACAAAAGATCGCCTTGTCAGTAAAGAGGCGTGGTAATTGACATCTGGGTGGCATGGAAGAAATTATTTTTAACTAGTGGTAGCAGTGGGTGTCTATTGCGCGTAAGTGGCAACATCAAGCTGAAATGGTATGTAGTATGAATTATAATAGAAAACAATCTTCTGTTCGTCTAAGGAAACATTGACAGCAAGGTAAAATTGACAAGTTCCTTTCATTAATATTTATTACGCTGAGATAAAATAATAGTTCTCGAATAATTGTTTTTCGGCATTTTCCCTAGTGGCAAGCTAGGAAGTGGGTAGCCACGCTTTACGAGCAACCTATCCATCATTCTATTGCTCTCCGAAACAGTTCTACTGAAGCTATCTTGCAGCGTTAACACCATATTATAAATTTCCAAAAATACATTACTAACTCTGGTTTTAATCTTCAGTCAAGGGGAACCGCGAATATATTTCAGGAAGAATAAAGTTTATCAAGTCTCACTTTGATAGTTTAATGTTCGCGTAGAATATTTTCTATGTAAAAGTTACCTACAAAATATATTGACATTACATACGTTGACCTACGCCAACTTGCTCAATACGGAGACAATCGTTGGAAATAATGTTCAGTGAAAAGAAATGAAATGTGACTATTTTGAATCATGTTTAAGACACAAATTCCACGTAAATAGAGTGGAATGTTCTTGTTTTCCAAAGAATGAAAAAAATGTCTCCTGGGATTATGGAACATTGGCCCTTTTCGGCAACTTTGCACACCTGTTTGTATTTTGTTAACAAAAAATCTTGGAAGGTCCTTTGATTTAAGGCAGACATTCATATTATATCAGTTTTTATTAATATTTTTTAGGGAGCAATGTTTCGAAATTATTAATCAAATTTGGTTTTCCGTATGAAGTAATTTTCACTTTTACAACAATGAGTTTCAAAAGTTCTCCCACGTATTTGATTAGTATTATTTTAATGTTTCATTTACCTTTTACTTTCTTCTCCCAATATTGAAGGATTTTCAGATTCTCTAGGACGTCAGGCGTTCTGTTGGCAGGAATGACGTTCACTTATTGACAGCATTACCCGTCGCGATTAGATTAGAAAATCAATCACATCATTGATGACTGACCGTCTGGTAAAGATCTTAATACTTTATGATGCAGATAATTTATTTTAAAAATCCAAAAGTCGTTAGGAAATAGTGAATTCCAATGTTTCTTGCATGTTCTTTGTTAATTTAAATTTATATGATTACAAACCTTTCATATTTATATTTTATGATGTCATTATTAAGAAAATTCTAAACAGCACACATATATTTACATGCAATTTTTATTGTAAAACAATTTAAAACGCTTGAAAATTCCGAACTAGTGTTCAACAAGTGAAAAACATGATATTTTCCATTTTCTCCATACCTTACAAATGATAAAATACGATATTGCTGAATATATCGTGACATGCCAATATGTGGGACATTCTACTGCGTGACATTTATTGTAAACAGGGTGAATTGTAAGGATAGACATATGTAAATATGGCGGCCTAGCAACAGTAGACGAGTTGTCGTCAAGGTCAAGAAACTTCATTGCTTTGAACCACGGGGCGCGGTTAGTTGATAAAGTAAACTGTTTGCGGATTGGCCGAGAAAGCAATGACAGTCGGGGGCGCGGCTAGTTGAATTTGTAAGTAATTTAGGGATTGGCAAGGCATGGAATGACAATGTATTTCGACGCAAGTGGGTCGAATTTTTTCTGACAAGAAACAGTAGAAATATAGACCGAGTTTTGAAAGGCTGAAACAGGGGTATATAGATTCATTCCGACTTATGCCGTGGTGCTGTGCGGATCGTCTGTAGATAATTGATGTTGGGAGTTTGGGAATTGTGAACGTCTACTTTGGAGCGTATGGTTGTCGGACTTTGAATATTGATGTAATGTGCGGAAATTGGAACTTGGAAATATTTCGAGTGCACCAGCTAGAATTTAAACTGTGAACTTAGGTGAATTTGTCGGCAACAGGACTGGGAGTATTTGAAGCAGATAATAGTTTACTGAACTTTAATATTTTAAGCATACGCGTAGAAAGAACTGGGAACTTTTAGAAGGCAAATTAATTAAGACTTATCAACTTATGAGGCGGTGAGGATCAGTGACTTGAGTACACTTGTGCCAGAACGGAAGAAAAGAAGATGGTATTTGGACCTGGAGCCATCGACACCGGGGAAGATTGAAAATGGTTCTACGCGGCGACATCGACCAAGAGCGCGCGAAGACGGGTACTGCAGTATAAGGTTTGAAACTGGTCATGACCGAAAGTACGTTTCGTATTGTTACCAAGTTAAAATTTCATGGACATTGAATAAACTTACAAGTTTCTGTGAATAGAAAAAATGATTTTCATTTAGCCAATTCCAGCAAATGAATAGCTAGAAATGTATTTTTTTTCAGGTTCCTCGGCCACTCTGTACAGATGACAGATCGAATAATCGGCTATTACTAGGCAATAGCGATTATTTCTTATAAGACCCATCGACCCAGTTAGCCGGATATTAATTTATTGGAAATAGCAGTAGAAGATTAATTTTAATAATAGAATTAACGTAATCTTTCCCTGGTGCCCACATTCTTATACAGGGCGAGTCACGTAACTTTAGCACCTTCTGTAACTTTTGAACGGTTGAAGATATTGAAATGCAGTTTTCACGGAAGTGCATGAGAGAATAGGGCTAACTGATATATGTATTTAATTCTATTTTATCACTTGTATTTTATGAGATATTTGAGGTAACTTTGTTTTTTCAAATGGAACTATACATACATTATCACCGTCAACAGCCATCAGTCAAATCCATGAATAATAAGTGGAGGCTTACCACAGGGATCACCACTATCCCCTACACTTTTTAATTTATATGTATCTGACCTCCCAAAATTAGGCAATATACAAACGGCCCAATTTGCGGATGACACGGCAATTTTCCTAGCCAGAATGTCGTTACAAACTATCAGAAATTCTCTTCAGTTGTACCTCAATCTCACGGACAGTTGGGCAACATATTAAAAAATCAAATTGAATCCCACAAAAACAGCTATATATTATTTTAATATTTACTTTAAGACCCTATAAATCTCCAGCACCACTCACAATAAATAATCAACCCATTAACTGGCTTCCTTCAAATAGTACAGCGAAATTTCTTGCTCTAAACATGATGCTAAACTGAACTGGAACCAACACATCAATAATAAAATACAGCAAGCAAAAAATAAGATACACCAACTAAACCCCATCATTAATCGATCTTCACATCTCCCACTCCTCCTTTACGCCTGTCCAGTTTGGATTTCCGCTGCAAAAACAAACCTACACAAGCTCCAAATTGTCCAAAACAATTTTCTTAGAACTATCGCAAATGCTTCTTGGTTTGTCACAAATGGACAGCTCCACAAATAATTCCAAATTGACTCTATACAACACCATATAACATACCTCCCAACTCAGTTCTATCACTCTATACCTCAAATTCCACACCTAGACAACTCCAGACTCCGGAAAACTCCTCATAGAACCATAATAAAAAATAGATATCCATGTCAGGCATTCCTAGTCAAATTTTCCGAAATAGATTGTTATGAGAGGTGTCTGCAGAAGATTTTCTCACCCAAATTAGTTTGTAGTTTAATTTTAGGTAAATCAGAATGTAAGCCATCAATACATATGTAAAGTGTAATATGTACTGAACTATGTGTGCTCTGTAAAAACATTAATTAAAAAAATGGAAAACCTCCTTTCTGTTCACCTTCCCAGAAAAGGGAGCGGAGAAGTGCGTAATCTCTCTTCTAGCCTATGCTCAGGGATTGAGTGGCACTGACCATAGATATCACCATCACCACCATCATCATGACTCCACGCTGTCTGGAGGGGAATTCTAGCGACCTGCTGCTCTGATCGGTAGTTTTCCGTAGTTTTTCTGATCAACGCCAGGTGAATGTCGGAGCAGTACCCTAACAAATGGGCCACAAACCGCGAGCGATCTTTCCGTCCTCTTCCTTGTCCTATGCTCACCCCTTATTTACACACACACTAACATGTACTATTCTACCACTATGCCTCGGGCTTAGAGCTTGACCCGGCTGGGGCGATACCGCAATGGTGGGAGATACCTGGTTGGGAAACCCCTCTAGCCGACACGGTAGGTCGGCGTCGGTTCTCGCCATCCAGCGGGGTAAGACCACAGCCACCACCCGAGGAAAAAACATGCGCCACGTTTACGTGACTAATTCCATTGCAGTTGACGCGTTGGGAATAACAATCAATCAATGAACCACGATCCTAACTCTCCTCTTTCTCATGATGATGTCATTTCCAGGAGTGAACTGCCCTAAAAGGTGGCGTGGGTGTAATTGATCCAGAGGCGTGCGGTTGCAGGTCGGGACGTGGCGAGCGAGAGCTGGCTGGGTCAGTGGCTGGCGGCCTGGGCGGGCGCTGGTCGACTCGCTGCCCTGACCTGCCACCGCTAGCTGGCCCCGGGGACATCGCGCCTCCCTCTAATGACACGGAGGCCGCGTGTCACTCCAGGGAGCCAACCCCCTCCCCCATCAATCGCTGTCTACCCGCCGCACGGGCGATGGCATTTTCTCTTAACCCACACCTCTCCACTTTTCCCTTTGCGCCATATTCATCACTTCCCTTCCTTCTCCCATCAGAACTAGTGTTTCATCTACTATGAGGAATATCCAGAATACAAATTATTTAAAAGTCATTATTAATTCATTTCTTGACAATTGCCTTTTATTATTTTTTTAAAGTGAGATCCAAATTTTAACGAACAAATTCATTATTTGCTAACTTATATATGTATTGTAATTTGCCTGGTGGACCTTATGTGATAATTCTGGTCTTGGGAATACTAATATGGTAATGTGACTGTGACTGCCTTTTGCATCATGCACTCAAAATGTGATGAATTTTAATTCGAACATGGTGTGTTTTATAATAAGAAGATTTTCCTTTCGGCAGTACTTTCAAAGATCTCCTTCCTGCTTCAATAAGGGCCAGTCGTCAGTACTCATGCCTGTCAAGTTGTTCAGTTTTGGTGACTGGAGTTGTGAAATTATAAAATCATGAAAAAATATAAGTATTTGTGATATTATACATCTAAAATATTCCGGTTACTAGATATAAAAGTGAACCATTGTATTTTATCAAAATGTTATCTAAAATAAAATGTTAGTTCTACAATATTTTTCACATTTTTACACTAGTGTTGTCAAACATCAGTTGGTGCTTAGAAACGCATACCTTCTCTGCTGCCAATACCCACTGAATCGTTTTCCGACGCTAATATTTAGCCGAATGACGCGTACATAAATAATTTAAATAACAGTTTTGGAGATAAAACTCAATTAGTCTAAAACGTATAGTACTGGGAAGGATGTGTATAGGAAGAGCGAAATTGGAGAAAAGATGCATCAGAGTGTATAGGATGAGCGAAATTGGGTACGAGAAACCAACTATCTTGCCACCATAACGTACACTTTTCGAAATGGCTAGTCGAATGACTAAGCAAACTTTTGTCATCAAAGGGGAAAAAAGTTTGGAAAATATAATTTTTGGCAAGATTCGAGATTTGAAAGGGTTAAAAATCTTCGCGATTCTTATTGAAAAATGTTATAATTTTATAGCAAAAAATCTCAAAGAGGCGTAGTATCTCTTTACTAATTTAAAATTTTCGAAGTACTCAAATAAAACGTAAATGCACTTAACAAAGTTACGTTGTTAGATCGTGAGTTAGCGTGATTGTTGTCATGAGATTACCAAGTTTGCCGGCTTAGGCTAACGTTGACTGAAGTTGCACCGCCATTCACCCTACTCGTTTCTAACTATAGCTGACTTTTCGGAGTATACCCACCAAGATACTGTACTGAGTTGAAGGAAAGTAAGGTAATAATTCTGTTAGACACTCCCTGCTGTTTTTCGCTTACCTCTCTACTCATATTCTACTGGGAGTGCGTGTTGTCCTGATGGTCAGTTGTGTGGTCATTCTTGGTGTGTCTTGTCCATATAACAGAAAGGAATACGTATTGGGTTCTTCTCTACTTGTCCTTCGTGCGCCGCCCCCTGACAGCCAGCGTGAGCATCAACCCTAAGTACCCTCGTCGCTCCCCATCGCCTCGCCGCTGATCAGTGGGCGCTGTCCGACCCATCCCTCCCCGCCCAGCTCCGCTCTACCCCACACCCCACCCCCGCCCCGGTCCGCTCCTCATCTCCTCTCCTCGCCACACATCGCTCTGCGCCTCCATCATGCTCCACCCTGTCCCACAACCCTCCCCCAGCTTCGTCTTCGCCCTCGCCCACCCGCTTACCCCTCACACATCTCCCCTCCCCTTCCCTACTTTGCCCCCCCCCCCGTCCGTCGAGCGCCTGCCGCACCGTTGAGCCTCCGGGCGCGCGCTGCGGTGATACCTCTGATCCGGTGCACGCGACTCTCCCCGCTGCTCCGGCGCTGAAGGTCGAGGTCATTGCGCGCTTAAGGGTCAAGTGCACTGCGCCCGACCCAGCACAAGGCCGGCCTGCCACTCGCCGCCGCGCAGAAGCCGATGTCACCGGACGGTGGCCGGAATAACGTGTTTTGAGAACTGGTGTGTGCGCCCATGATGGGGTTCCAAGGCTGGTTGTCATCTCAGTTTTAAAGTATCGAACGCTTTGCTGAGATGTTTCTGTGGAAATTGTTCTTAGACTGGTTGAAGTGCCGTACTTTAGGGCATGAATACGCCAAATTTCGCATCGGTCGCTAGGCAGTAGTTACTCCCGTCTATGTGGGGGCAGACATCTTTAAAAACGAAATGTACAGTACGTTGGTAGATTTCATGTGACGGAGGATTTAATGTTGCCAAGACATCCAGATAGCTTTTCAGAGACCATTTGGCGATGCATGTTACCACTCAATTTCCATCTTCGAAAAGTGAGCGACACGTTCAGGTCTCGGGTTGTTTCTCGTTGAAAAATTGAAGTAAGTAAACACCATATTCAATAAAGTAGAGCCATGAGGGCAATAGTTCAATTCAATTGATACTCTCCAGTGCTAGATGTGTTATAAACTCTGAAATGTTTGTCAGTAGAACAGAAAATTCATTATAAGACGCTTATTTTTATTTTTATATTAATTAAACATACAACGGACCACGAAACCACCTCAAAATAACAAGTAGACCATGAAACTCGCGCGATCTTTCTTTTCCCTTCCTTGTTTTATCCTCACTCTTTACTTACACACACACTTACATGCACAACACTACTACGCATGTCCAGAGATAGGTCGGGAGCTTAAAACTTGCCGGGAATCAGGCGGAGCATCGCTGGTGGGAGATACCTGGTTGGAGAAACCCCGCAAGCCGATATGTAGGGCGACGCCTGATCTACTCATCAGCGGAGGAATATCACTGCCACTGCGATAAAAAAAGTGCACTACACTTCCTGGAATAATAGCCAAAGCGATTGACACGCTCGGAAAATCTAATCAAGCGATAAATCAATTAATACCTCCAGGGCCAATGTAGGTCCCCCTATAAAAGTCACGTGCACATATCCTCGATAAACATGAGTGAGCTCTAGTGGGTTGCATGTTCGCGTGGTCCCAAGATGACCAATTCGCGAACAAAAAGAAATCAATCAATTTGGACCGAAGGGTCGCGGGTTCGAATCCCGCTTCGGGCATGGATGTTTGGGTGTGTTTGTGTTGTCCTTACGTGTTCTCCCTACAGGTTCCCCTACAGTTTGATTTAAAAAAAGCAAATAACTTCCTTAAGGAGGTTGAAAAGCTTTAAAAAAATCAATACTAGTCGCTGTCTAAAAATTCTTTTTTTCGTCGACGAGTAATCATGACTTTTTGTGAGCGGACGCTGGCGGCAATGGCGGCAGCGGGGCTAGTTTGGGGCCTGCATGCGAATGTGTCCGGGTGCAGGGGCGTTGGAAGGGAGGCGGGGGCGGCTCTCTCTGTTTGCGCCTCCGCCGATCGCCTATAAACCGCAGGGGCTTCCGCGAGGCGAGCGCCGTCACCATGGCGACAGATCGGCGGCGGTAGTGCATCGCGAAATGAGGTCGAGCAAGGACTCGAATGATGCTAATTTGGTGCAGCACTCGCATTACTGCTGCTCAGAGGAGAAATATTTTGAGTAGAATATTGGTCGAAAATAGACTTGGAACCTCCAAGTGTCGTCAAGGTTATTTTATTCCGAGAACTGACAGACAAATCATGCCAGCCAAAGATCATGCCATAGAATTTTTTTTTTTTTACTAGCCAACCCGTACCAGAATACTCACATGCAAATCCAGCTCCCGTTTCCCAATCAAGAGGAAAAAACTTATGAAGAGGGTGAATACCCAGGGAATCATGTTTCATCGAAAACCAAACACTTCTGTTCCTCAAAAACATTTCGATATTCAGAAAGTCTCTAGCCTTACTTACCTCAATGTAATAACTAAAAATGAAATAGAATATTCCCAAGAGATCCAATTCTGTAGAATTCGGAATGGGGAACTTTACTTGAAATCTTTCGCCTCGAATACCACATTTTAAGGTTTAAGAAAGCGGTGTTTTAAAAAAACGCACAATGAATATGTCATGAAACCTACCGACTAGCGAGTCGAGGGATGCTGAATGCATTTTCGCTTGCCTGATTCACAAGCACTTTGACGCCATTCCTCCAGATATCACGAGTGAGGGCATGGATTACATGAGGCATCTATATTATTTTGTCATGACCATAAGTAAAATTTAAATACCACGTTTTTATGAAATTCTTTTCACATAATTTCTGAAAAAAGAAGCGTTCGGCCTTCTTTAAAAATTATCTTCTTTAATACTCTGTAAATTTTTCTGTGATTCCCATTCTCTCTCACTCTCACTCTCACTGTCTCTCACTCTCTGTATTACTCTGTATTTCACTCTCTACCTCACTCTCTCTCACCCACTCACTTCAACCCTCTTACACCTTCACTCACACCCTCTCTCTCACGCCGTCTCACGCCCTGTCTCTTACATCCCCTCTCTCACGCCCTCTCTCACAGCCTCTCTCACGGCCTCTCTCTCACGGCCTCTCTCTCACGGCCTCTCTCTCACGACCTCTCTCTCACGGCCTCTCTCTCACGGCCTCTCTCTCACGGCCTCTCTCTCACGCCCCCTCTCTCACGCCCCCTCTCACGCCCTCTCACGCCCTCTCTCACCCTCTCTCTCACTCTCTTTCTTTCTTCTCTCTCCATTTTTCTGTGTTCCTCTTTCGCTTACACCCATATCACCTGAGCATTTTAAAACCGGCAGCCTGCAGTGGCAATGGCGAATTCGCGCCCCGCGCACACAATGCGGCCGCCTGAGGGCGCTTATTGAATGAGGTTTCGAGAAACCTCACAAGCCATGACCCTCTCCCACTCCTCGCCCGAGCCCGACCTGACTTCTTAGGGAAAATTTCCACTTTGCTATTCGCCAAGATTTCCCGTTATAGGCACTCTCCGAAATTTGCGTCAACCAGTTCTGCTCGCTTCTAAAAAAAGATTGTCTTTATTACGAATGTGTGGGCGTTCAAACTAAGTCGGATGGAGAGGGTATCTTGTTTAAGATATAAGTCTCGGGTTGTAAGAGATAAAAAATGTTCCTCTTATGAAATAATTTATTCAATTTTTCTCTCTTATGAAATAAACAGGGAAATCCCTAGAATGTCCGTGTAAAATTCTAAGCAGAGAGAACGTGACGTCAGCGTCATTATTTCTTAGTTTAAGAGTTGAGTTTTAAAGGTACTCTCATATTCATGAAAGACCATTTGCATATGAAAAATTATTTATCAAATTGTTTAATTCAACACATTTGATTAATAGGTTAATTATTTCCGGGCACGTCAACCGCTAAGGTCATTAGTCCCGTTACTGCAATGAATGTTTGTCTTTAGAGGCGGCAGTGATCTTTCCCCACTGGATGATGAGATCCTGTGTTGACGTACATGCCGGCTTACGGGGGATTCCCCCCCCCCAATATATTCCCCCATCGAAGGCATCCCCAGGCAGGTCAAGCTCTTAGCTTTTGAATAATCTCCCGACATGTGTGAATGTGTAGTGCATGTAAATGTGTGGGAGAGAAAGGAGAGAGGACAGAACACAGAAGAGAAATTTAAAAAAATTGCGGTTTGTGGACCGTTTGTTAGGTATTTATGGAAACAAACACGAAAAACTACCTCTCAGAGCAGTCGGCCACTAGAATTCTCCTCCAGGCAGCGGTCGAAGATCCACGACCGTCAGAACTCGTACCTTTGGACCTGCGAGTCAGAGCCACCGCAAAGGCAGCGGCAATGCTGGCTCTGAGCTAAACCAAACCGGTACACCATTGGAGATTGCGCACATCGATTACTACTCCAATCATAGAATGGAGTACTCAAAAAATCTGAAGCCTCCAATAATGTAACAGAAGATCCCAAACCATCTCATTTCGAAGATTATTATAATATATTATATAACACTAACCGTTCTGATTTTTAGCACTGACACGGCAAAGGGGTTAACATCGAAATACCTCCCTATACAGAGGGTAAGGGCATCCAAAAGTACGCAGTCCCTAAGAGAGCTCAATTCTATTTTCCAACACCTCACTAAACTACCTCGTTCAACACATTTGTAATTTTGTTCTTTGTGAAATCTAGCATCATTTACTGGCAGATATCATACGTCTACGTAGCGAAGTGGCTCAGTGCTTAGCGGGCTGATTTCACAGTCGGAAGGTCCGGGTTTGATCCCCGGGCCGATCATCCTGACTGGGGTTTTCGTGGTTTCCGTAGGTCATAAGGCGAATGCTGGGATGGTTTCAAAGAGGCCACGATCACCTCCCACCACCTTCCACCTCCCCTCACCCATAAATTAATAATATTAATAATAATTAAGAATATAATTAATAATAATAATATTAATAATAATAATATTAATAATAATAATAATAATAATAATAACAACAATACCCCACCATCATGGAAAGCAACGGGAAACTACCCCGATTAACTCCTCCCAAGAAAACCCATTGGGTCACCTAAATTCCGTCTTTGGAAGAACATAACCAGAGAAAGATTGTACGTTTAGCAAGTGTGAAAAGCAATAATTAGTTTTGGGGTTGCTTGATGTAATTTTATCATTCCGTTACGTAAGCTCTAATCTGCAACTAACAGCTTTTGCTTCAAAATGAACTATGTATTCCGAAAGAGTTGAATTATAATCTAAGCGCTCTTTGCAACGTTTCTTTCAAGTTGGATGAGTTGGAAACCATCTTTAAGGTTTCTTTAGAATTCAACTAGAGCGCCAAAGAGTATGCACGAAGGTTTCTCAAAGAGTGCGCGCTTACTCTTTGATATACATCAAACAACCTTGTATTAAAATTCAGTATTACGATATTTAGGCTCTTGTAAACGTTTTAATTCAGAATGACATCATACTTTAATGATATTAATACCTGAATGATACTAATATTCTTTTTATTTCAGAATGTCTTCATGTATATCCCAAAATCTATTAGGGTACTTATTTTTACTGATTCACTGCTTAACGAAGCAAAGAAGATGATAGAAAATAGAGAAAGTCAACGTAGCGCAGCCAGTTCACTCAGTGCCGAAACATGTAATTTGGAAGGCTGAAATCTGTGAGTGTAATATAGGATAGCTTAGTTTAATAAATACAAATAATACATAATAATTTTCATTATAAATATTTAGAGAACTGTTCCAACGAATTTCGCTGGTGTGTTTGAAAATAGTATACACAGTCTAACAGAAAAACGAGTAAGCAGACCATATCAAGGAACTCGGTTCCAGGTTCTATGGAATCACTAGAAAGCGAGGAGATAAACATCAATTCAATAATTCTATGAAAGTAGCAGGGAATTGAGTGAAAAAACTGTGGGGAAAATCTTACTCTTTGAGTTCCAGAAAAATGCAGTGTACGTAGGATTATATGTTTTAAGACCTCAAGTGCAGATGATTTCAACAATTGGAGATCGGTCTGTGAAGAGAAAAAATTCCAAGGCATTGCATTTACAATACGGACGAAACTGAGATATAAGGTGTCCCGAACAAAATTTCAAAAGTAAATTCATCTAAAGAAAAGAGGTTGGTTTGCAAAGTAGCCGAAACGGGTCACATAAAAACAGTTGTTACAGAGAAGTGAATCATCCTGGTTTCTTTATAGAAACCAAGAGGTATCGTTCCACTGTCTAATGGAAAACCAATAATTCTCTTGAAAGAGAATGAAATCCAAACTGTTTGGAAAAGTAAGCGGGGGCTCAGTATTAATTTAATTCGAAGGACCACCAAGCATTTTGGAGGCTGCATAGGCACCTTGAGCTCAATTGAAATAGCATTTTGACATGGGCTAGCAATTAATTTAGTTGTGACAAATGTGAATTTATTTTTAAAAATGGGATTCCACCATGTATCTGCGTACGTAAATGCATTTATAAAGTTAAGTACCTCTTTTGAAATAGTGACCATCACAATCACAGTTTAATGTATTTAAATATTGCAGAAACCCTCTATTGAAATTATGCATTAAAGCGGTCTTCATTGCTCAAAAAGATCGTAATGAGAATCTGTGAGCGCGCTTTCCATCATGCCCTGATGATGTAAAAGAATTATAAATTTTTATATGGAGAAGTATCTTTAACACAGATCTACACTAACGTACATTTACCATTAACGTACACCTTCCTGTAAGCAAAAACTTGCCGGAGACCCGAACGTGTTACTCATTTTTTGAACTGGGGGACAGAGATGGAAGTCCTTGTCCCGTCAAAAGTTATAATTACAAATAATTATGGAGAAGAAAGGGTTTGACGTCATCATTCATTTGTGAGTCCCTTTCAGTGAACCTCACCTCGAAATTATTCAGATTAACAGTAGTTGTTTATGAAGAAAGCTATATTTATAAATAAAAAATACTATTTAAATATGGACGGAGTGTTTCATTACACATATTGGCGCTGCTTCAATATAATTTTCAATGATAAGAGAAGTGAAACGTGTTCGTAAGAGAAGGATAGTTTTGAAGGTTTTCGCAAATTATGGATTACTTGTAAAGTATTTAACTGAGGATGTCAATAAAGGTTTATTGATCGCAAAATTAAGGTATTCTTCTGTATGTTTTCACATTTAATGCAGAATTAATAAGAAATATAATGTAAAAGCAACCGATAAATGTAACTTAAATTAAGATATCCAACTCTCTGAACGCGAAGTCAATATGAAACGATTTAACGTAAAACCCTAACTTCCATGGATCTCTAAAGGGGGTATGAAGGCATTCTGTGTGAGGGGTCATGCGTAACCCGTCTGTAGGGGTAGTCAGACGTCTCAATTTACATCTCTGGGTACCGCAGTTCATATCCTTGTCGATCCACGTGCAATTTATGAAGGACAAAGCGAATTCGCTACATGTTCTCTCGCGGCTTCTCCGTTTCCTCTGCCTATCATTCCACCATTGCTCCTCCACCATTCAATCATCTCAAAGTTCATATACTCCAAACACTCTGACGAAAAGGCTACTAGTACTAAAGATTGTAAATAAAGATAAAACACTTCGAGTGAGGTCACGCATGATTACAAATTACCTCTTGCGTGAAGAACGAATTAAAATGCATGTACACATTTTGCTTGTGTCCTTGCAAAATATTATCGGTTTATCTCTATCAAGGCTTCAGGGGCCTTGACCCTGGAGGGGCCTGTAAGGAAAGCGAGTTGTCGCTAGTAGCGTGAGTGGCGTTGGAACGGGAGAGGGGGACGGTTTCCGCAGGGACGCCAAGAGAAAATCCGGGGTCCGGGACAGTAGATCCATGGGGGCCGCTTTTTTCCGACAAAAGTTCCCCTTATTTATTATTAATATTTGTTATATTTATTATTCATTATATTATTATTATTATTATTATTATTATTATTATTATTATTATTATTATTATTATTATTATTATATTTCCCTCTTGGATCGATCATGGACAGCAAACTGTGTTGGGGTTTGATTCCCGGTCGAGGCAAAAATAGAGTTGCAGCTTTCCTTTAAAATCATCCCAGTTTCTGTAGCTGTGTGTCGAAGAAAAGCTCCTGCAGGTGGAGTTTGCTAGGTACGAAGACGTGTTCACCACATGTAAATTGAACAAACGTGTAAATTGAACAATCGACAGGGGTTAAGGGTCACCGTTAGCTAGTCGGCAAATTCGGACAATCAACTCAAAATGCCAAATACATATATTCTTTATTATATTTGCGAGTGCAGTTTACTTTTATTTCAATTACAGTTAAATATTTTTAAAAAAATGTATTGAAGGAAAGGCATTTTGTATAAATTTGCGGGGCCCCCTAAGTGGGGAGATGGGGCATGTCGGCGCTGCTGCCCCTGGGTATCCGCGTGGCATCGCCGCCGGACGCTGGGCTTCACTCCGGAGCGGCTGCTTATCCGATTCCTCCGCGCCGCCGGAAGGCAGGCCTCTACGCACTTTCGCCTCCGCGCGCCACCCTCAGGCCTTCGTCACGCGTCGGGCGCCGGATAACATCTCTTCCGGTGCCTTTTTGGCAGGTAGGGGATTATGGCCGTCGTGGTTTCATAAGCTCTTCGTTGATGAGATAGGAGCATGTTTTAATGTATACCTCGAAATTCAAATTCGCTACATTCTATTTGCTTGTTTTAAAACTTGCTTTTTACTCTATTGTATCAAAGAGTCGGCATTAAGCTAATGAAATAACATTCCTTATTAAACTGAGTAAATATAAAAGAAAATTGATAGCATTTATGGCGAGTATCGCGTACATCGTAAATTTAATATAAACCCTCTGCAAATATTACAAGAAGAAATAGAATTTAGATCTCACTACACTTGACGATACTGTAATTTATATATTGGAGATGATAAAGATGTGTAAGTACTTTCTCGCCTCACTATGTAAATAGCAAAGAGAAAGTATTGTAATATTGTAACGAAAAATGCCCTTTTTCAGAATTGTGAGAATCTGGTATCGAAAATATGTGCGGTTGTCTGTCCGTATGTCTGCCCGTCTGTTTCTTCCCGTCTGTCCGTGTGTCTGTCTGTCTCTCTGTCCATCTGTCTACCTGTCGGAATGTCCGTCCGTCCATCCACATGTTCGTCAGTTCGTCTCCAAAACATCAAAGACTTTTTCAACCATTTTGATTCATGTGGTTTGAATGTTTTCTGCATTGAATTGTAGACATTTAAATGATGTGTACTTCCTTAAACCTAAGTAATTTGAGTAGTAGCATTAAGAGAAGGAAAAGTCATACTGCGCATTCTCACTAGTTTCCTTAATGGATGTGTTCTAAAAAATTATATTTTTAAATACAATTTTTTGAAAACACAAATAGTTTTCGCGTAATTTTTCTTTCAAGTAATATCAGTTTGTTTATTTTCTGTGAAAACCACTCCAAATTTTGTCTGGGATACAGTAAAGAGCATTTAAAACATATACTGTTTTGAAATCTGTTTTTTCAAAATTTTATTACTGAAAAAAAATTCGAGTACGAGCCGTTGTAGCACCACTACCTTTACTGTTGCGTTAATTAGGTTGCGTAAAGAATTCTACACACTTCAACTTAAAACTAGAAATACATGAAAGTTAATAACCGCTCTTAAATTAAATTCTTATACCTATTCGGAAACAATTAGTTTCGATTTACATAACCAGTAAAACAATAGAGTATTTATCAAGTGAGCTAGATTGTTAAACCAAACCAAATGTGCTTTAATATCTTTTGAGAATTGAATATAATGAATAAATTAGTACTTGCGTATTTTAATGAATTTCCTTCTATTCTAAATTGTAGAATTCAAACAAAGAAGTGAATTTGATCAACAAAATATGTAGGATGGGTTCTTTTAGATTTAGATACCGGTATATCTCTCTGGAATAAAAAGGTCTGCATCCAGCCAACTTCCGCTCTTTGTAGACGGGGGGGGGAGATTAAATATTACACGCTTTTATTGCAGATATGCGTTCAGTACTAAACTTTTGCTTAAAGACGTTGTATATTCTTCGTAGACTAAGGTATAAGAAATACAAATGTCTTTCTTTGCGATCACTAAATAATTGTCTACTTCGATATCACATAAGAATTGTCACCTTTCATTTAATTAGAAATCTGCGATAAGCAGAACGTTTTAATTGTAACTTTTTGGGTTTCCATCTCCGTAAATGGATTTTATAGATGAGTTCGAGGTTGTGATAAATGGCGTACGTTAATCAAGCATTGAATTATAATGTTGGAAATTATGTTGGTTTACATACCTTCCATCTCAGTAGACACACAAACCTATTTGAAGAAGACTTGAAATGCAAAAATATACACAATTCCACCCCAAGAAATTATCATGTGACTTATTCTCATTTAACATTGAACATAAATAATTCAGTTGTTATAGTGAACCGCGCAACTATAAACATAGGAATCGCGAGAAATAATGAATCATAAAAGGAACCAAAGAAACCGTGCCACCCTAAACCCGGGATCAACCAAGAAATGAAACAGTTGTTTATAGGAGATGATGGGACATCAAAAAATTTCAGAAATAGTATCCGTCATTGTAATTATAGTCTGCCTTCTGTGTCATTCGATGTTGATATTACTTTGCCACCTGATCATGGACCACATGCGTTTAATTGTGTAAGTGTTAAAATAAAACAATTAATTTTGTGCTGCATAATATCTAATCATTCCGAGCATAAAAGTGAATATTTGCAAAGATGAAAAAATTAGTATTAAGAGAAGTCTTCTTTCTATTTAAGAATTAGCTTTGTGAACATTAGTCTAGGCACAGTATTTTACATTTGTCTCTGATCTAACCGTCAAATTTTGACGGGTTCCCACTAGTTATTATTATTATTATTATTATTATTATTATTATTATTATTATTATTTTACACATTTTTATGTTATGAAGAAACACACAGTACGTTAGATAATGAGCAATGATAAATTACCTTTTTTCCTACTCCCGCCGTTTTTAGATCTGTTACCACTATACACATAATCACTCATGGTGATTCATACAAACAGTTACCAATTCTTTACTTTTAATTCAGATATTTTCTTAGAAATGTAATAGTATTATAAAGGAAGAAGATAAGTATTAACTAAATTCTAATTTTCTATCTAAATTTTTCCACTAGTTATTACACATTTTTATGTTATGAAGAAACACACAGTACGTTAGATAATGAGCAATGATAAATTACCTTTTTTCCTACTCCCGCCGTTTTTAGATCTGTTACCACTATACACATAATCACTCATGGTGATTCTACAAACATTACCAATTCTTTACTTTTAATTCAGATATTTTCTTATGTAATTATTAAAAGGAAGAAGATAAGTATTAACTAAATTTAACTCTATTATTTTAAGTAACTTACACTTTAATTTAGGCTTTATTTCTAGAACTATTGCAGTGACTCAATGAACCACGGGGTACGACGTGGACCACGAGGTGTATTTTCTTTTTCAACCGCAACGCCACCAATTAACCGCTGCAGCGCTTGAGAGCGAGTTCCACCCGCGGCCAGTGTAGCGTGAGTGGGTCCCACCGAGCGCTTATCTGCTGCTTATTAAGGGGCATTGTAATGAACCGGGACATTTCATTTTCCAAGACAGGGCTCTCGTCTTAATGAGCTCGCGCGCCCATTATCAGTCTATCAATCGACATTGCCCGGCTGTTGGGACTCCACGCTCGTTCATTAGGCGGCATTAAACCCTCGGTGAAAGGGTTGACCGACTCAGCTGCTCGGCCAACCCAAGCGCCGGTGGTCGCTAAGGCACAGTGCAGAAGACAACGTGGTACGCAGGGCGCGGGTTCGTGTACCTGCTTAGGAACGGGTACAGGGCTGTGTACTCTGGCGTGGTTGGTTTTCCCACCTATCATTTATCACCTCACCAACAATATCGTTTCATTTCTCGTCAGTCCGGCGCTGAACAACGTTGCACTGGGGCTGCATGCAACTGCTGTTGCGGATTCCTCTTGCATTGTAGCCTGACCACAATGCAAGCCTGAACCCTTGCTCACCAGGTAGATACCCACTAGGCAATATCGACTTGTTCAGCTGAGATGGCCCCACAAGGAACCTCGACAGCTCATTCGCGAAAAAGATGAAAATGAACTACGTCTGAAAGCCAACGAAAAAATCGGTCGTAAAGCTATTCCGATTAGAATAAGAAATAATACTAGAGGTGCTACAGAATGGCGCAGACTTTCTCGTAGTAAATTTTTCTAATTTTCTTTTTGTGCACTGGTACTGTAGTCTTGCCCCTCATTCTTGCCTGCTGCTATTTATGCCGCTCAAATTACATTATTTTGAAAATATCTCAACTTTTCGGTTTCCAAATAGTAGAACCCAAATATTAACTTAAGAATATTACAGAAGAGTAAAAATTCGTCCTAAATAGCAATTTTCATTGACAAATTTGGAACAGTTTTTAAGAAAATGGCGTTAAGCGTTACTGTAAATGCGAAATTTGAAGCTCTTTTTCACAGGAATCTATTGAGTGTTCGAAAAACTTCATTTGAAGTCATTTAAAGCACATATACTCAGAAATGCAATAATGTATACAAATCCATTGAAAAGTGTATTAGCGGTGTGAGAGATATTTAAAAAATTACATTTCTGTAATTTTTTTTTAAAGAAAAGGGTACATCAAAATGAAATTTACGTCATATTAAACAGTGTCATGACCACTATTCCTTGTAGAAGTTTGAAGGAAAAATTTAGAGCCGTTTTTGAGAAAATGGCGTTTGATCGTTTCTGAAAATGCGAAATGTTGATCTCATTTTCACAGAAAACTGTTGAGTTTTCGAGAAATCTTGTGTGACATTATTTAAAGCACATGAAGTCATAATTACAATAACGATAAGAAATCGCCTCTAATGCAAATATTACCGACGAGAGAGACAATTAATGTTTTGTAATACTTTAAAAACGAAAGAATAGAGCAATATGGCGTTTATGTCATCTTATAGGGTTTGTTTGGTACTACACCTACCAAAAATTTAAAGAAAAAATCTGGAGCCGTTTTTGAGAAAATCTTGTTTTTGTAATTTTTAAAAAATGCAAATATTGTGCGCACTATTGCACGAAAACTACTAACATTTTCAAAAATATACATGACCTTTATGAATGAAATATTTATCGACAACAAATTTAATTTGAATGAAAATTCTATGTATTCAATTTTGTAGTTACAGGAAGACGCCGAAAAAATTCAAACTTTTGCAATTTTCAAAATTCAAAGTTAACCGCGAAAATCGAACCTTTGCCACCTTTATAAGTGTATTTTATCCTACTCTTACAAGAAATCTAAAGAAAAAATTTGGAGCCGTTTTTGAGAAAACTTTGAAAATGTCCGGGAAGCTTTATGTAATGTTTTTGAAAATCTCAAAGCTTCAACTAGAGCCAGATGGTCTTCAATTTGGAAAAAAATCCTACGCATGGGTTTGGCGTTAGCAGTATTCACAGACGGACAGACAGACTGACAGACGGACGGACGGACGGACGGACGGACGGACGGACGGACGTTTTGCTTCGAATTGGTTTTCCGGCAAGAAGGACCAACAAAACTGGGATTCTGACTGCACCACGTGTCAGAGGATATTTTTCTCTTCATTTAGCAACTAGATTTATCCACTTTCTTGTTTTCAGGGTCCGACAATTAAGTTTTTTCTGTCGAAAATCAGCCATTTTTTCGCGCAGCATTACATAAGTTTCTCTATACTACGTATATTACTCCGTATATACGTACGAATACGAGAAAGTAAAAAGGGCGAGGGACGAGCCACTATCTCGGGATCCCACATGCTAGGGAGGAATTTTATGATGTTGGTGAGGAGAGAACACACTCCAGTCGCGTAGGCTGAAATGTTCTGATCCAAATTGTGTATACATGCAAGCATACACACTCTCTTACACCGCCCATTCTTCTTCTTCTTCTTCTTCTTATTATTATTATTATGAAATTGATATTTATACTATTATTTATAAAATATTTATGTGCTATTTACACTTCTCTTTGGCAACTCGACAATTATAACAGGAAATTTTCCAATTTAATTTTGCCTATAATGTACGACAAGATTGTGTATAATACAATTGGATTGTACATAATTAGTCTTCCAACCTTCGGTATAACTACCAACCTTCAGTATCACAACCAGCTTTAACCCTTTAGTAGTTGCGTGGACTACTATTGTAATCCAGTCGTATTCATTCGATGATTACAGAGAGAATTGACAAACATTTGGCATGGATTTTTCAGTACCTTTCATAAAATGCCTCAGTTTTTGAATTATAGCAAAATATGACTCAAGTAATAACTTCCGCACTAGCGATAAACGCCAGAAACAGCTTGAATTACAATAGTAATCCACGGGACCACTTGCGGTTCAGTTACTGACCGAAGCTGACAACATGATTATCGTTGTAATCGATGCTCTGAATGTTTATGCAATGTACAACAAAGGTGAAAGTTTGACCAAAAGGGAATCTGTGCCGACAGCAATAAGAACACACGGGAAACTTCTGCTAGGAATCCGAGCATGGGCCGTGGGTTCAGCGGAGTCACCAAAGGTCAACGTAAGATATCTCTGTAGACGTCAACGAAACAAGAGTACTCGATAGTACTGCGAAAATTGTGTCCAGTGGGTATGCCACATTCAGAAAATCTGTGGGATATTTATCTGATGTTGACATTGAAACACATTCAGAATAGAGGATCCAAATGTGTAAACAATGTTGTCAAAGTACTTTATTTAATAATCGCAATGCAAACTATAGCAAATGCACAAGACATATAAAGCACACGAACTTCCAAAAACAAATATCTACTCGCATGTATTTCATTATATTTGTTTAAAGGCATAATACATGCCTTTTTGTGTAGCACTTCATAGAATTCGTAATATGTCAACGTTTTGTATTTTGTAACTATTCAATGTTTTACATACCATACTTGAACATATTTGAACTATAAAAGACGATTTGTTTCTAAAATATTGTTAATAAGAATTTTTTTAATGGATTACAATTGTAATCCACGCGACCACTCGCGTTCCAATTCTGAGCGCGACTCCTGAAGGGTTAATACTAGCATACCACTCATTGGTCTAAAACGACTCTATTATACCCTAGCTTACAAATTATTTACCTTCCTGCCTGTCTGCAGACAGGTCGTTCAGTGAATGTTGCAATGATGATTGCAACATTCATAGGTCTCAGAATTTGCCATTCTTCATAGGAAACTGAAAGTCTGGCAGAGAAACAGGAATATCTTAACGGATCAGTGACTGCCATGAAGGAAGGAGTTTGAATAGATGCTAACTTTGTTACCGAATGAATTTTAAAAATAAACCAAGTCTCCTTGCTCTTTTAAGAGCAGGAAAAGACGACTACTCTTTCGATAAGCTAGTTGACCTAGGAGTTGTGCTGTTGAAAGTAAACCGCGTGTTATTTCAACATCATTTGCGAGAGAACCTCAGAAAAAATAAAGAGAAATGAGAAAACCTGCGCAATGAGCCTGCAAGGAGGTCACGAATGTGCCACATAATCAAAATAAAATGTGAAGTCAGAAAAATTCTGTTAACGATTTCTGAAGAATACACAAAATCTGCAAATTAGAATTTAAATAACATTTGTGGAAAACTGTCGACTGAAAAACATTGGTGAAAGGACTTTCTAGGGTTCGGAGCTTAAGGTTGGACCAAACAGAGCTTTTGAAAATAATCTGAGAAAAAATATAGCGGGTTAAATATGAAATTTCAAAGATCAAGACACTGCATTTGATCATTAAATTTGTCAAAGAGACTAGTGACTAAAAACTCGAAATCGATTTTTTTTAAAAAATGTTTTGTACTGAGGGAAATGGGACCAAAGGCAGTTATTGTAAGGAATCTGTAAACGAACATCACCGAATAAAGGTGAAATATATAGGATGAGGAAAATTAGTCAACTAGCCTCCTATCAAACCATGGAAGAAAATTAGAAAATGGAAATTAGAAATCTTATCTGAAATGCATAGTGCGGGGGGAAACGGGTTATGGAGTTGAAAAAGAGGGAATGAACGAAAACCACAGAATAAAAATGAAATAGGTATTGTTTATTTCATGCCGGCATGACAAGATGGTGTAATAAGTTACTTGACGTGTGCGAGCCAGCGCTTAACCATGGTAGCCATGGCCCAGGGCGAGGGGGGCGGCGTGGACGGCGGGGGCGGCGACGATGGCGGGGGCGGCGTGCGCCACGACGGCGGGGGCGGCGGCGACGACGGGGGCGGCGGCCACGGGGTGGCTGATGGAGACCTTGTGCACGTTGGCGTAGGAGGTAGCGACGGGCACGGCGGCCTTAGCCACGACGGGGGCGGCGACGACGGCGGGGGCGGCGTGCACGGCCGGGGCGGCGTACGCCACGGGGGCGGCGGCCACGACAGGGGCGGCGGCCAGGTGACCGCCTCCCAGGTAGCCGGCGGACACGGCGGCGAAGAGGAGGGGCAGAACCACCTGTGCAACCACAAAGAGCAAACATGAGGAAAAGTACACTAGCACGGTGACGACACCCGTCGAGATTTTTACCTGACTACTTTTTACAACTCAGCCGCCTAGGTTCAAATCAAGTGAAATATTGAAGCTTATTCATAATGTAATGACGTGTGTACCGTTGAAATTTAATGAATCGTGATATAAAGTTGACGTGGCGAAAAGACGTAGGATTTATCCCACCGTTCCATTCCCCATAAATACCACCGTTCCATTCAAAGCGACTGCGAACTGAACGTGAAGGCTCGTCAACATAGTAACATATCGATAAAATAATCTACTCTGTAAAGAAATTATTAATGCAACTGATACGACATTGGCGAAGAATCTTCTTGTGTATGAAGGTACCAATTCATTTAGTTTTCATATTTTTCTGGCCCATAATTTATGACAGGGAAATGTGTAAGTGGGCGTTAGGTGTTTAACTTCATTAATCAAAGCTTTTATTAATGGCATTGCAGTGTTTCTGCACTTAATACTATGACAGACAAACTGATCGAAAGACTACAAATACACTTTTTCCGCTTTATTGTTTCTTACAAAAAGATAAATATGCATGTAGGGTAGGATATTAACATAGAATACTCATTCACATTTCGCCATAATTGTCTAGACGATTTCTTGGAATCACCCATCTATTTTAGAGATTTATGAGGGGAAACGTTAACCAAATGTGCGGCGTTTAAATGTTGAGAAAAATGGAAAAATATTTAATGCGTTTCTCAAGAACCATCTAATGTTCTTCATTTGTTTGAAGTGAACTTGAAGGGATAATGCAAAAATGAGAAAACTTATTGAGTACTTTTTAGATTTGTGATTAACAGATAAATTAGCATGATGTGCCAAAGCTCTAATATCTGGGATCCTAAACTTCTCCTCAAAAGTAAGTAAACAGAAGATCATTTGAGGGTTTATTTAGCAAATACAATTTTTACATTATTTAAAAAGTACCTTAACGAAATTTACAACGTATAGTCTGGAAGATTGCAATTCAAGAGCAAATCATTGAAGGAAATAAGCTTTTCTTCCGACATCTCCCTTATATTGAGTCAGTAGTGGAAAATTTCGTCCAAAACAGAGTTTTCCCAGCGTCATTTTTCGGATTTCTGTGGACAAAGTGCCTTAGAAATGTAATATTTGTTCAGATTATTTTTGTCGCAGATGTTGAAGGATTCTTTAATTTTCTATTCTAGTTTGATGAATATTAATGTTTTCATATTTTGCGCAGAGTAAAATCAAGAACTGAAATTTTCCATTTTGAAGATTCATTGGCCTGTAAACAACGTGTTAATTTTTGGTGCTATATACTTACGTACTCATTTACGAGGAGAGTAAACGTAAGAAGATGCCGAAAAGTAGCTATAAAAAGCCCTGCACGGCGGGTACAATGCGATGAACGGCGAAATTCTGAATTACTTTAAATTTTGACTTTTGATACTTCCATTTGGAGAAAAGAAGTAAATTTGAACTACATGTTATGATGAATTACAAAAATATAGGTCTTTGGGCATCATTTGCTTTTTCTTATTATGCTTCAAGGAAAAACAGAAATCAATTTTTGATAAATCGTAATTGTGTAAGCAACGAGATGTTCCTGGTGATCTACTTATGTACACTAATTGAATTTTCAGGTTGAGTAAAAGTTCTTACGGAGGGAAATGCGTCTAGCGGAGGCTGGAAATGCATTACGCGAATGGTGAAATTATGTCATGATGCAATAGGCACAATGATGCCTCGATTATATTCTTACAATTTTTTTAAATGTTTCGTACTCAAAATATGTATTGAAGCATTAATCTGGGTGCATTATTTACATTTTATAATTTTGAGCCAATTAAAATCAACGTCATAGTTTTAAAAATGTGTCGGATAATCTACTGTAATCTGCATGCATTCTCAGAGCCAGTAAAAGCAAACCTATTTGGAACAGGAAGACGATTAGCTCGGTATTAGAAAAGGCGCTGTAGGAAAAGTGCATTGAATGGTGTTTCGTAAGACTCAAAATATGTACATCGATTATTGTGCGTAAATTTAGAATTATGTTTGGTTAAAAAATCTTTCAAATAGTCCACGTACGAAAGATAAATAGAATGAAACGGTAGCTGTAGAGGCAAATTATAACCAAGCATTAAACTCTGTGCTTCATTTGGTGTTTAGAATTTAGCAAGAGAGAAAATCAAAGTTGTAATTCTCAAAGTGGATTCTCCTGTAAACAAAACACAATTGAGTTGTTCCCGGTGATCTACTGACGCCCGCTAGACGCATTGTGAGGCGGAGTAAAAGTAAATCCGCGGAGCCAAAAGGCTGCTAGCGTGGGCAAGAAAAAGCGCCCCACTTGGCCGCGGTGAACGGCTCTTGCCACGCGTTGGGCGACCGCTGACAGACTCACCAGCTTGTACATGTTGAAGTTGGGGGGCGGTGTCGGCTGCGACGGGAGCGAAGCTGAGAGAGCGAAGGCACGACTGGTGCCGGGGCTGCGGCGCGAGGCGCTTATATCCCTCTGCGCGATTGTGGTCAGGGTCGGAGGACCTTTGTGGCGGCGGGCGACAGTCTCCGCCGCCGCCCCCGCCGAGGCCCAGCAGTGACCCGCTGTTAGGGGCCGCCGCGGCCGCCGTTCACCGACGCTCACCATGTGGCCGGTGCCGTTCAAGGGTTTCGGCAGGTGGGCGTTGTTCGCAAGAGCACTTCCTTTGCAATTTAATTCGAGAAAATGGGAAACTGAAAAGAGTACGTTCTGACATAAATTTTAATGATGATATAAGAAAAACCAGTGATTAGCAAACACTTAATACTTTGAAGTGTATCATTTGCTACTGGTTCAATATTAAGTGAAGGGGCTGAGTTTATCTCAGAGTCAGCATGGCGGATGACTCTCCAGAGTCTCTGTCGGGGAGGTTCTAGAGTTTGAATCCCCACGGTGTCGGATTTTCGATACTACCTACATAGCTAGGATGAATTTAGCTGTTGTCTGCAACAGAATTCTAGCAGATGGCTTCGCGGATCTGATCGGTAGTTTTCCGCGATTTCTCCTACCGATACCAGGTGAATGCCGGTGTAGTACTCGAATAAACGGGCAACGGCCCGCGCTCAATCTCCCGCGAATATGTCATATTTTCTTTCTACTATACGTAAACGATGTGCCCTCGACGATTTGAAACGGAAGAACAGTTCTCTTTGCGAATTATACGAATATTCTTTGTAATAAAGAAACAGTAAATAGTACAATATCAGATGTTTCAAAGTGGTTCCGTAATAACAAATTAATAGTAAATGAAAAGAAAATGGGTTCAATTCAGTTTTCCATTTGAAATGAAATATTCTGTACTCCATTGAAAATGAATGGTGTACCATTGACTGATGTTAAGGAAACAAAATTTGTAGGTCTCTCAATTCAGTCAAACCTCAAATGGAACGTCCATTTAAATGAATTGAACACAAAATTAAGTTCATTATGCTACGCGTTTAGAATTCTTGCAAATTCAGTCAGCCTTCATACTGCTCGTTGTGTATATTTCGCGAATGTTCATTCCCGCTGAGATATGGCATAATATTCTGAGTAAATACTTCTTATAGCTCTCAGGCGTTTAAATTACAAAATAAAATTGTACGAATAATAGGCAAATCCCACCCACGTGATTATTGTAAGCCTCACTTTATTAATTTTATTACCTTGTCTGTTGATTTACGTATCATTGTTTTTTGTCAAAAATGACTTGCTTACGAGCGGGAATATATTTTTTCAGAAAACGCCGATATCTATAACACTTGACGTAGAAATCATATTCATCAGGTGACAGTATCAACAACTCAACAAAACCCATACAATACATGTACATTGTCTTAAAACACTTTACCAGACGACATTAAATGATTAAATTCGATAGAAAAGTTTAAATCTGAAGTGAAATCGATTTCTGCTGCATAGCTGCTTCTATACAATTAGAGACTATACTGATCATCAAAAAGAAAGTCACATTAATTTTAACAGTGATATTTAATGTATTATTTACCATTTGGACTGTATAATTCTAAACAATATGTAACAAGTATTGTACCGCAGCTTCTGGGACAATGACCTCCATCTCGATCAGGTTTTCAGCCACTTTCCCTGATCTTTTGAACAAATATTGAGGTGACTCCTTTTTTTGCTTCTGGACATAAATATCACTTCATTATCTGCGCACGTCTTCTAGAATACAGTGGGAAATATATTCAAATTATCGTTCTCCATGTCGCGACAGGAAGTATTATTCCTTCACGAAGGACATGATGAGGGATAAGAGCCCAAATTTATTCCTGATTTAGCGTTGAAAATAGATTTTATTATAACGTAGTGAATACTCTTGTTTAAAATCCTTGCAAAAATCGCTCATTTTCGTTGTGAATTCAAAATTCAAGTAGTATATGGCTTAGGGTAGTAATCACAGAATTCTGAAATCGTGCACAGAATTCACTTCTCCCCGTAGCACATCACACAGAGTTTTGAACTGATTTTGACGTAAAATAAATACTTTTATAAATAAAATACGATAAGAATACAATAATCAAGAGTAATAGGCTTTGAAATACATTCATTTAAGACCGAACGTAAAAAACAAAGAAATTAGCTATGATCAAAGAGGAAACCTCACAGAAAAATGGCGATGTTCATGTTCTCGTGGTACTTTCCTCAGTATTGTCGCTTATCAGTTTTGGCTACCTGTCGGACATTAGCGTTTCTGCACTCTCGGCAATCCGTTCGCAGATGCACGTTTAAACGAGCCGAATGACGAAGGTTTTTGGCCTATCGGCCAAATCGGAGGTATCCCTCCGGAAATTCCAAGTAAAAATACAAGGAATTAACTTTTTCAAATCTGAATACTTTTAAAATTCTTAATTAAAATACTTAAAAACAATAATATTAATATTAATATTAATAATAATAATAATATAATATTAGTAGTAGTAATAATAGTAGTAATCTAATCTAATCTAATCTAATACATAAGACTGTATTCCTCAAGTTTCCTGTGTCAGAATTATCACTTGCTATTTCTCCAAAAAAATTGCTTTAATGAAATATTAATTTTACGTACCTCTGCATGGTATCGTGCACTATTCTTCCTCATTCCTGAAAAATTGCAACTTCACTGCCGGAGCATCCCTTTGCATGGTGAAAAATTACAAGCTGTCTCAACCCAAGAGTTCTTCCCTTTGCATTACAATTCACTTGTTGTTTCCAGGGGAAAATCTACAAATGACTGATTGTATCATCGATTATGTTCTGAGGAATTTGGAGTAAAGGTATGGTGTACTTATTGTCCTGCGAAGGAGATGAGGGAGCGGCAAAACGAAATGTTCCATGATCTGTCTGAACAGTAACGTTTATTGATGTTCTCGCATATACAAAGATAAACTAATATTTGCTACACGTTTGTGACTTTAACCTTCAAATTCGTTCATTCTATGAGATCTTTATATATGATAGTTGCTTGTTTTGCTATTTTAGTTGCTTTTTTATATATAGTAATTGATCTCAATAACAATTTTTTAAATTTATATTATTTGATGTAAGTGTTTTGAAGTTTGCGCAACAACCAAGAAATGAAAAAATGTTTCTTGCGGGAATATTCATGTGAGCAACTGTATATGAGTGACAAATGAGGATTCTGGAGAAAGACGAAAAAAGAAAAAATCATTGTTGAGACAGTTGCATTTTGGCCATAAAAGTAATGTAACTCATACTGAAGCACTTACAAGGTCCAAGCATGTGATAATTTGACTTCTAAAGAAAAGATAAAATAGGTAAACAAGTGGGTTCAAATAGTCAAATGTTGCCTGTGACGTAACATTTTTTGCGTAATATTTATTTGCAATTTATTTGTAATTTTGTAAAAGAATTTCGTCCAATTTGATCATTTTTAGTTGCTTTAGAATTTCAAATTAAAGAGTCGCCTGTCTATTTGTATAAAACACATCGACATCGCAGTTTACAATACTTTATAGATTAATATAATATGACATTATACTAAACATTTAAAAGCCACAGGTATTAATGTAATGCCCGTAACGTGATACAGAAAAAATCACAATACCTCACGACATATTTCATTCACAACACAATGAAAATAATACTTTTGGTTCTTCTCCTATCATGTGACTATTATGTGACTACACGACATGCATGTCTCCTCTAAGTGGTTTTATAGCACATGTTTTATGCCTTTTCACAATTCTAGTTACCTGCAGTGAAAGATTTGTAACTGTTTCATATCCTTTGTTAGATAATTTAGTAACTCATACGTCTTGTAGGGTCAAGAATGTCTTACGTACAAAGTACGTGAAGTTATATTTTTAGATACTTGTTAGAAATTAAAGTAAGGTTTGATGACGATGGTCTGATGTGTTTTATGCGATAAAGCCAGATAACGTAAAAGGAATTGTGTTGGAAACTAAGACACATGAAAGGTTACCTACTTTCTCTGGCGGTAATTCTGTCCGTGGATTGCGATGAAGTATCGAAGATGTAGAGAAAAGAAAAATACGCATGAAGTTATCAAGTGTGTTTATTAAAAATACAGCATTTTTGGCAATACTTGAAATGGGAAATCAAACTATTTGAAACGTAAGTTACGTAAGCTAAGTTGGCTCAGGGCATCAACTGATGCACTGCAGTATCTCTGACCGGGAGGCCTTAGAGTTCGAGTTCCGCCAGTGGCAGGGTTTTTCGACACTGGCTAGACAGCTGGGTCGAATCAAGACACAGTTTGGAGGGTAATTCTAGCCGCCGGGTGTTCCGATAGATAGTTTTCCGTGGTTTCTCCGATCAAATACTGGAGCAGTACCCTTACAAACGGGACACGGACCTTGTGCGATATTTCCTTCCTCTTCCTTATCCTTTCCTTGCATACTTCCTTACTTGCACAATTTTTCTACACACTATTAATCACATGCACTACATTACCTCACATGTAGAGAGTAGTCATCAGTCAGAAGTTTAAAGCTTGTCTCGACTGGGGCGGTGCCACGCTGGTGGGAGATATCTGGTTAGGAAAATCTCCGTAAGCCGCGGGAGGTCGGCGCCGGATCTCGCCATCCAGTGGGTGAAGATCACCTCCATCTCCCACGGTAAAAACATGCATTACACTTACTGGACTAATGACTTTAGCAGTTGACGCGCCCGGAATCACTAATCAATCACTCTAACATCCGATGCGCGGGCAAATTTTGAGAACATCTATGCAACCTCTGGCCAAATGAGAAGCATATTATTTTCATTTAATGTCAAAAAAACAATGGATGACTTTTCATTTTGTGAAAAATGAAAATATTTGATTTTTTGTTTTTTTGTTTTTGTTTCCTATTCTCTTACTGCGCGAACGGACTTGATTCTCTCATACAGGGCTTACGGCACAGCTGACGGCATTTGTCAGCAAGGCTCCAAAGAATCCTCCCGCAATTAAATAAGTATTTGCCATCCACCTGTTGCATTATGGAACGGCATTTTTTATATTATTAATATTAAAAAAATTGTATTGTTTATCCGAATATACTGTAGTATATTAAGGCAGTATTCGCGAAGCCTGTTTTCGTTCAAATATTTGATTTATTGCAGTGCTACAAGACAGGATTTTATAATTGTTTCTGAGCAATATGAGGGCTACATTTTTTAAAACAATTTTGTGTTGTTTTGTTCAGCGGCATTTTTGCTGCTATAAACCAAATGGTTACTGAAACATTTTCACATTTCCTCTCCTAACGGATCAGTCACAATTACAAACGATTTGAGAAATTCATGAAGTTATTTGAACTTTAGTAGGCAGGTGTATCCATATCGGAAAAGTGAAAGGGCGATGGAGACCTTGATCCCACAAAACGAACTACCCAGTGAACTAGGCACAAGGAAGTTGCAAGAAAAAACTGTAAATACACATAAGATCAACCACAAAACTCTTTATCTTTGCATGATCCTGCATGAACCTGATGAGGACATAAACTTATTGATTAAAATCTTGGTGATTAACGCCTATTAGCTGGAACCGGGGAAATAATAATGCAGAAACATCCTGATGGTCAGTGACTCATGTTCATTCAATATAGATAGTATATTTGATCATATATATTTTACTATATGTTTACTATATGTTTATATATGTTTACTATCAAAGAAAGTATCAGTGTGGGCCCGGGGCCCGAGTTCGCTAAGGCAGTAGTGTCGTAGTGATCTCGGACCAAAGGGTCGCGGGTTCGAGTCCCGCCTCGGGTATGGTTGTACTTGTGTTCGTCCTTTCACCCCTTATCATTTCGTTTCATCTTCATACCGTTAACTCCAATAGTGGTCACTAATGACCTAGATGTTGACGCGACCTTGAATTTTAAAAAAAGTATCAGCACAAAGAGATTCCCCTTTCTCTCTTAGTACTCTTAGGTACTCTCTTCAATCTATAAGTAGCCGACAAACCGAAACAAAATGAAGTTCAAATTGCCCAGTTTGCTGACGATACAGCTATATTCTTATACGGAACTACATTAATAGACATAACAATCAAAATTCAACTGTACCTACACCAAATCGAAAGCTGGGCTTGCAAATCTAAAATTCTTCTCAATACGACTAAAACTGCAAAAAAAATGTTCACTCTCAGACCGTACACGCCCCTCCCCCTTAATCTTAAACAATACCAAAATAAGCTGGTACCCTCCAAATAAACCAATAAGATATCTTGGATTAAGCATTGACATACTCCTTAACTGGAAACAACGTACTGACATCAAAATTAACAGAGTCAAAAATAAATTACACCAACTCAAACCTCTTATAAACAGAAATAGCCATCTCGCATACAACACTACTCTGATATTATTCAAAACAATAATAAGACCCCTATTGTTGTAGGCCTGTCCAATATGGTTAAACGCATCCAAAACAAACATTCATAAAATGCACTTCAACCAAAATCATTATCTAAGGACAATAACAAATGCACCATGGTATGTTACAATCAACTACATAAAGAATTTAATCTAGAGCAATTAGTCCATCACATCACATACCTCTCCTCAAACTTTTATACAAACTTCATGCAAATACCATCTCTATCCGAATTCACGCTGTGCAGAAACCCACCCCGTCAACACAAGAATTAAAAACAAGTATCCATTACATGTATTTCTTAAACTGTTCTCCGAAATGGAATAAACAGAGGTGCCTTAATAGGTACCCTCAGCCAATGTATTAGCTGTAAGAAATTAGTTATAAGTTTTTACGCCACCAATACATGTGACAAAGTTGTTGTAATAACTCAACCATGTATACCTCTTGAAGTGTAATAAATAAATAAAAAACAAACAAAGAGATTGCTCGCAAATATAATCACAGATTCAATCAGATGAATATAAAGAATCATTTAGAATTAATAACTTCTTTATTTTATTAATTATTTCAAATTAAACATTTGCTGCCAATCATTGAGTACAAACATTGCAGTTATTTCGTTTCATATCAACATTACGCGCACCAATCGAACTACTTGATTGTTTTGGAATTTATTATTTAAACTTGAGAAGTTAATTGGTAAGTTGGCAATGAATTGATCCATGATCCATTATGCTAATTTGAAAATCACGAGTTCATTCACAGGAAAAAAAAATGTTTTAGAATCTCACAAATATGAATTGTTGAAGTAATTATCAAGTCATTTTTGTTCTTGAACGTGTTGCGAATGTCATAAAAATTTCGCATGTCAATAACAGCAAGAAACTGTGTTAACTGTCTGCAGACAGTGATTGCCGATCACTGCCTTTCCTTTGACTCCTTTCAAGAGTGACTCATGGAAGTGAGTAGTATTAACTTTAACACTAGCATTACTGCCTACTACGACTGATCTATCTGTAGAATGCATGGACTGGCCTCTTTACTCCAAGCGTTTACATATAACAAATGATTTCTTCCTTAAATTCGATTTATATGACATTATAATATTTTATGCTAAAGCACCGGAAAAAATAAAAAATAAACTGTATTGATGAAAACTGAGCTTTCCTTTACAGATAAATATGTTGCTGTCGGCCATATTTGTATTTTTTCAATTTACTAGAATGGCAAAGTAATGAAAATATGTAAAATATCTGCAAAAATGTATCAATACCGAGATTAAAGTTAAATATTATATAAATGTACATTGTAGTAACATTTAATACGACACTGAAGAATTTAACAAAAACAAAATTTATTTTCATTTCATCACATTTCTACATTCGATTAGTGATCTTTTTTTAAATCAATAATTTATTGAACCCAGAGAGGAGAACCAGGTCCTTCACTTTTCCAAGGTAGACATCATACTAGTGGAGCGTGCAAAGATCTTGCATTTCTCATTTCACAAGGTTGACGAGATGGCACTCCGATTACCACCATTCACTCTTGGATGAGATTTTTTTCATGTGTTGCGTACTTGTAGTTGGTAACTTAGAAATAAGAGAATAATGTGTATAGTGGGTCTAATTTGCAATTTCGAAACATATTCTGATTCCTTTTTCTGATGAATCGTGGTTTCTTCTGAGTGAATACGTCAACAGCAAAACCAACCGTGCAGGAAACGCAGAAAGGAAGTGAGGAAGTGCAGAAAACCCTCAACCGCTTCACAAAGAACCACTTCACAACATAAACATCGGAGTGTGGTGTACCTTGAGTTCCATCAGACTAATAGGATAAATTATTTTTCAACACCACCGTTACTGCTGATGTTTACAGATCACATATTGACATTATTCTTCGAAAAAGTGACACCAGAAGAAAGGTTCTCTTACTTTCAACAGGATTTGGCAACTGCTTATACTGGTATTCGATCCATGCATTTTTTTAAATCCATTTGACATTCGAAAACTCTGTTTTTTCGATAAAGCTCATTTTTTTAAATCAATGAACCAGTAAATATAGAGCTCACCAAGAGTAAATTAAAGGAATTTTTTTAGCAGAATTATGAATCGTCGAATTTCCTCTAATCCCTGTATGAGAAGGAATGTAAGGTGGCGTGGGCGGTGGCGTGGACGGTGGCGTGGGCGGTGGCGTGGACGGTGGCGTGGGCGGTGGCGTGGGCGGTGGCGTGGGCGGTGGCGTGGGCGGTGGCGTGGGCGGTGGCGTGGGCGGTGGCGTGGGCGGTGGCGTGGGCGGTGGCGTGGGCGGTGGCGTGGGCGGTGGCGTGGGCGGTGGCGTGGGCGGTGGCGTGGGCGGTGGCGGGGCAGCAGAGGCGACGGGAGAGGCGAAGGCCGGTGTGGGCGACGGTGCGGGAGGTGGAGCGGGCGGTGCGGGCGGGGGCGGTCGTGAGTTACATGTCGTCGCCCCGCTTGCCTTGGCGTCGCGTAGGAGAAACTGCACCGTGGAACGCAACCGAGAGAAGAGTCATCGCTCCCGGGAAGGAAGAACATAATCGAGATGGATGTACTACGTTGTCCTGTTAGCACACGTCACTTTCAGAGAAAACTGCCCGTGGCATTCAGTTACCGATTCTAGCTTCCCAAATGCAAATGCTTTTTATATTTGTACTGCTGATTATAGTCGATCTCAAACTAAACTGTTTGAGATTCACCACATACGTATGAATCTGCGTAATGTCATTCAAATCATACTAACTCACCACACTATTTAGATATTAAACTAAAAAATGAAGAGGACAAGTGTTTAATAAACCATTAATTCTATAAGGTTGTCACTATTCTATCATGTTGTATTTACTGCGACTTATTAACTCGTTTATATGATTTAAACTTGCAATTGCATTTAGGTTAGTCAGACTTAGAGATCCACCTACAGAAATTGCTTGACACCTGAAATCGCTTGACACCTGAGCCTCCGCTCTTGTCGTCTAATAGTCGCCCTCTCACATACTCCTCTTCTCCTTCCCTCGTTTGTACGGCGCACGATATCGTGGACACTTGTCCTTCGTATACGTTACAGAGGAAACTTACTCGTACGATATAATTTTAATTCAAAATATTCTTATAAATTAGAAGGGATATTATAGATTCATCTTTCTTTATTTTGCGTTATGTTTTTACCTCAACGAATTTACTTACAATAAATGTGAATACAAATGACGAAATATTGAATGGGAAAGATTGTGGGACTAAAGAAAAACATTAAAATACATTTTATTATTCAATCGTACTAAAGTAAGAATGACCTGACCTCAACCGTTTCGCAAAAGCCTAAATTATTTAAAAAAATATAACAATGTAATATGCATTTTACTATCTCATAACAGACGAGAATATTGTAAAAATTATTAGCATCATTTTAATTTGAACCGTATTATTTAATCTTTTAGTATGGTGAAGCAAACAAACGAGCAAGAAAAGCAGGCAATGAGAATTTTCATCATATCATGTTAAAATATATAACTGCTTATGATTACGAAACCAGATTCCTCACATATCCTGAAAATACATTTATGACGTCACTTCACTGGTTATTTACGTACTACGTCTTCCTTCAAAGCAAGTTTTTCCCGCACTGGTTCCACTTTGTCGATGAGTTGAGCGAAATGCAAGTAGACATCCTTGGCCAAATTTCTATCACGGGCACAAGTTAAGTGAACCATCTATACATTATACGTTAATAATCCTTTTTTTTATTCAACAATTTTCTGATACAGCGTACATAGCCACTTTACAGAATTGTTTGATTATTTAATGTATACAATAATATACAGACAAGATAAGGAGGAGGATCACCCCACTGAGCTCCTCAACGGGAAATCAGGTTAGGGTGCTTGGGGGTTATTGCGATGGTTTTGTGGAATGGGTGAGATAACGGCGCTTATGATGTGGAGAATGCGTAGGGACTACGGAGGACGAAATTTATCTTTGGGGAATATGGACGGAATGCGTTTCAGATGAGGGTGAATGGTTTTTCCGAGAGAGAAAATATATTATAATATCATGTTAGCTTTAGAAACATGAAAATTGACTATGAAAATACATTCACTCCTTGTTTCATTAGTTATGCGTAGAACATCACCGTTAGCTACTACGATCATTGCAATTTCGTAAGTAACATGAAATGTCAGTTATCACGATTTCCGCCCGAATGCCTAAATTGTAATTATGTAAATGTAAATATTTAACTGGTTAGGCGGAAGAGCAGGCCTTACGGCCTGAGCCTCGCCAGAAATAAAGACATTATTATTATTATTATTATTATTATTATTATTATTATTATTATTATTATTATTATTATTATTATTATTATTATTATTATTATTATTAGAAAATCGGTTGTAAGGGGAGGTTAAGAAGCTTGTTGTAAAATCTTTCGGAGAGACGGGCGACTGTAGGGAATTTTAAATCATTGTGAGTTTGAGTATTATATATGTACCATGGGGCATTTAAGGAAGTGCGGATGACTTTATTGTGTAGGGTTTGAATGTGCTTTATTGTTGAGAGGGCGGACCTCCCCACATCGGTGCAGCGTACGTGATTGCAAGGGGACTAGCGATTTATATAAGTGTATGGTGGTTTTTAGGTTAAGGGATGACTTTCTATTAATAAGAGAATAGAGTTGGAGAAGGGAAGAATAGGCTAGATTAGGCTTTCCAGGTTATTCGGGTGTCTAGAAGGACTCCAAGGTAAGGGATAGAAGTGCTGCGATTTGCCCATTGGAAGGAAGTAGATGATATGTATAGGGGTGAAGCAGGCGGAATGCCTTTTACGGTGAAGGTTGTGGCATTGCATTTAGCGGGGTTTAAGTTAAGTTGCTAGGTAGAAGACCACTAGCGCCCAATGCGCCTAACCTATGGAGAACAATAAGAATTCTATCTCACTCCTCCCCCATAATGCCTGCCCTATCCTCGAACTCAAACACTGCTGTATCTGACCTAGAAGAAGCGAATCTCCTTGCCAACCATTTCGCCTCTTCCTTCGCCCTCCATCCATCCAACAACCCAGCCTTTAACTCCAAAATCAATGCCTTTATCAGACTTCCCCTCTCACTAGCCCCAGAGCCCATCAAATATATAAGCCCATCAAACATCGCCTCCATCCTCAAATCTCTCAAAAATAAAAAATCTTCCGGCCACAACCTCATCCCTAACAACACCGTAAAACACTTACCACGTAGATCCATCGTATATCTAACTGCAATTTTCAATGGCCATCTCCGTCGAAAGTATTTTCCTATAGCCTGGAAAAACTCCATCATTATTCCGATCCTCAAGTCCAACAAACCTGCGCACAACCCTGCCAGTTATCGCCCAATTTGCCTCTTGCCAACCCTTGCAAAACTATTCGAAAGGCTAATTCTCTCCAAACTGAACGACTTTGCTAACCAAACAAAAATCATTCCTACAGCCCAATTTGGTTTCCGCTCACTCTGCTCAACATCCTATCAACTTCTTCGAACGGTAGAATCCATAGCCCTAGGTTTCGAAAGGAAGCAATTCACTACGGCCATTTTCCTCGACTACTCTCAAGCCTTCGACAGAGTTTGGCACGAATGCCTTCTATATAAACTACGCCTCCTTGGAACCCCCAACAACATCAAAGACTTCCTCCACAACCAATCCTTTGCCATCAAAGTAAACAACTCACTATCCCAACCATTTAGGATCCTTGCAGGAGTCCCTCAAGGTTCTTCATTATCTCCAACGCTGTTCAACATATTCACCCACGATATCCCCAACCTTCCCTGCACAGAAACGTCCCTAAATGCAGATGACACAGTTTTATTCACATCCAATCATTCTCACCAAGATGCCTGTTCTTCCCTTCAAGAAGCTCTGAAATGAGGACTCGTGTGTAATCGGAGTTGGATTCAGGAATAGGTTGTTGGAAAATTCGGTTGTGAACGCGTTTGGTAAGTATTATGTCCAAAATATGGGGGGTATTCGGTGGTTGTAAGGGAAATGTGTGAGTTCAGCAGGGGCAGCAATATTAATATTATTTGCGTTGCGGGAATTAAAAAGTTGGGCTCCACTTGCAGTGGTTGAGCGGCAGCTCCACACTTGATGTTTGGAGTTCCAATCCCCTACGGCTATGGTAGGGGTGGGCGCTGCGAATAACAATTTTAAATGTGTGGGGTTAATCGGGATATTGGGTGGATTATACATGGCGATTATGGTTAAGAGTGTGCCTCAACGTTGGGGGAGGGCAATTGCTGTGTTTTCAAGTCCTGGGGTGATAAATGGGGGAAGTGGATAGTGATTAATGGATTTTTTATCACGATGGCGACACCGCCTGAACCTTTGTTGGAGGGTCTGTCTGATCGGTATATAGAAAGGTCGAGGATGCAAAGTTTTGAGGTAGGTTTCGGTTATTATGGCTACGTCAATAGAGTATTCGGCAAGTAGATGAACAAGGTAAAGTTTCTTTTTGATAATGCCGTTGGTATTCCAATTGAGTAGGTTGATGTTCTAGTAATAAATAGGAGCCATTCCTGGGAAAGGAACTGAACGTGAACATAATTATATTTTGTATTATGGGTATCAGGGAGGAGAGTATCTGGTTGATAATGTTCGCTATAAATTGATTTTGGCCGTTGGGTTGGGGATAGCTCCAGGAGGGCTGAATGGGTGTTGGGAGAGGGGAAAGTATTTGAGGTTGAGAGGAGGGGGAGGGGATAGTTGATGAGATAGTATTGAAGTAAGGGTGGGAGTAGGAAAGTGTATTATGAACGTGGGGGTTGGTTGAATGGGGCGACTGGGCAGGGATGCCACCTGTAGGCACGGGTTGGCGAGACTTGGCGAAGGCTAGTTGCTATTGCTGAAAAAAAGTACAATTTCTATCAGCTGGTGTATGCTTTCCTTTGCAGTTCGCACAAATAATCTCACCGTTGGAGGGGAGGGTACACGTGGTAGAGAGGTGGTCTCTGCTGCACTTAACACATCTAGGAGTTTTGTTACAATAATTTTTGGTGTTTCCAAAGACCTGGCAGTTTTTGCATTGCACTATTGATCGATTTTCTTCCTAAGTTCTACTTTTATAACACAGTGTAGTAGTGTATCTATTTTGAACAGTTTTTCGAAGTCCTGATTGTTGCCTACTTCTATGGCACAAAGCGGCATTGGGGAACTATCAACTTTGTAAAGGCGCGTGACTTACACGGTGTAATATCTTTCTCCACAAGGGCATTCTTGACTTCATCTGTGAAGGAGGTATGCACACCTTTAATTATAGCACTTTTCGGTCTATTTTGTGGATCACTATACGTATGAAAGTCAAGTTTTTGCTCTTTTAAGAAGTTTATTATATTCCGAAAGTCTGAGCTTCCAAGCGTATTTACTTTTATGACTTGGCCTCGATTGAAGGTGGGAAAGCTTTTAACACAGATTTTGCTTAGTTCATCTAGGAGCTTTTTGAAATTAGCTGTGTCTATTTTGTAGACACAAATAGGTGGCGGCTTAGGTTCTAACTGGGGTGGTAGTTGAGACGGATTCTGGCTATCTGAGGCTTCGTTGATATTGGCTAATTCAGCAAATCTATTTGGTGAGTTCAGGTTCTGATCGGGGTTCCCTTGTTTAACATATTTCCTTTTAGGAAAATTAACTTCACTTGTGCATTAATTGTGTTGAAAATTTTGCTGCACAGCTTGGCAGTGCGATTGCGGAGCGAACTTACTTGCACCAGGGGCGAAAGCTTGTTGAGGTAGTGTAACCGTACTCCTGTCGAGCCTCACCGATTACAAAAGTAGATCTGTCATTTGCCTACTTCGCGACGTGTTATTACACCGTCACGCATCCCTGGGAATATCTCAGTTTACGGATAAACTTCCCTATTGGTAGTGGGTTCGTCTTTGTTAAGCTACTGATCAATTAATAGACCAACACAATTTTTCAGTTTTAAATGACAAATAACATATATTCTAGAGCGCCAAAATGTAACAGATTTTACATTTTTCGTTTACATCAATGTAATTACATGTATTCTATTGAATGCCAAATCTCTGTACAGATGAAATTCACAGATCCTCCTATGTTTTCACTTTTCGTAAAATTATGGTAGCTAATTCCCTACCTAAACTGCAGTTTTTCACTAGAATAATAATAATTCAGATCCCTGTTTACAAGAAAACAAGCAATGGATACAATTTTACACTTCACAAAGAATATCACACATGAGACACAAATCATAGTACAAATATTCATCCTGTAAAAGAAAAACACATACACACAATACTCGAAATTCACTACTACCTTTTAAATCACTAATTACGTTACATTCAATAGTCACATTTGACCTTCGGCTGCTACATAGCCTTTCAACACAAAATTTTGTTTCATAACGTCTCTTAAATGATTTGAATCATTAAAATATGACTCTAAATAAATAATTCTGTACAAAACAACTTCTATCATAAACATAAAGAATTACTTTAATCTGATTCTTGTTACGACTGTCGAAAAGAAATAAAACCAATGTTCTCAGAAACTTGCCCGATCAACGTCTGTTTTTGAGGGAAGCTCACATTACAACGTTTTGGCTAGTATAATGATACTCCTATCTCACAAGTTTTTTCCAGACTGAAATTAAGTGAGTGTTCTTTCTGCTTTTATATAACTCACGACCGGCGAGCTCCGCAAGTTGGTCCCGCGCTGTGTAGCTGGCCCGTCGCGCGACCCTCGCGCCTCAAGGTCGTCGTTCTTCTGCCCGGTCCTTGCGTTGCCTATCGCACTGAAGTATTCCGAACACCGTCTCCCAGTCGTCTCCCAGGCGAAAAATTCACCACAGCTTTCGCAGAGGCGATGGTCGCTTCAGAATGCGAGTCCGAAACTCCAAGTTATGACTTCGTAATGGCAAAAGTCAAACTAGTTGTTGAATAATCCGTCTTTCTCATAACTTTCAAAATTTCATCATAGGATTTCCAAAGTGAAATTCCCAAAAATAAGAATAAAGAATATATGAAAAGTATGAAATATATTAAAGCTGTAACAAAGAAGAAACATGTCCTATGTTACAATAGTCCTCTTTTCTAGCAACAAGAATGCAGCAACGTGGTTTTACAGATTCATTTCGATCTATTACCGCCGTCGTTCTTTCATTCATTGCATTCTTGTTTAATATTCATTTACTAATTCCATGTAATCTCACGATATTCACAGTACGTAAGTCCATGAAAAGTACTCAGTCAATTACCTTTTATTAAAGCTTTTATGTTCCGCAATCTTCGCGTGTCCCTCGTCGACCATGTGGCGTACTCGTAGACAACCGTTCTCCTTGCCGTCTCGAACCAGAAAGAGCGAGCTCTTTTTTGACGCAAGTTCACGCCACGTCCGTATTTCCACGAAAATTTCCTGATTGGCTACGGTCTGAGTGCGTTCAGAAATCCTTCTCTGACTTACGCCATCTCTTCGCCACTGTAGGAACTACGTGTAGGGCCTAATGTCGGGTATCATTGCTTCCATTTTCCGTTGGTTATAAATGTGACCGGCGACAAGCGGTTACAGTAGTCCTTGCCATTGCTGGTGGTTAAGATGTGGAATTTGTTGGTGGGCATTACGTGGCTGTTGTTGAAAGATGTGGTGATGGACGGGGCATCCGGGGAGCCACTTTTGAGGGCCCCCGTTGATAGTGTTCAGAGCCCCTGAAATCGCCTCAGCGAGCGATGCATGTCCATCACTGATAATCTGGTTGTCAACACAGATCACAGCGGGAAACGTGGACAGGGTCATACGTCATCCGCAATGTTTCTAACCACTGAAACAGGTGAATATGCACTCCGAAAAAACACTCACTGGTAGCACAAATAGAAGTTCGAAATTAGTATAGACGCGCAGACACAGCGCTGTAATTGAAGCCCCGGAGGGCTTATCGCTGCTGATAAGCGGCTGAGCTCGGAGAGGTCTGAACATCACGGTGGTCGAGCGCGGAATGGTTAATAACCCTGTAGTAGAAGTGTTTAATATTCCAATTCATTTTATAAGCAACAAATCATCAAATGCACATTTTTTACGAACGCTGGATTTTAGGTGTGTTAATGTAACTAGATTATGAAAACTTGGGAAATGAAATTTGGAAACGTCTTTTTTTAGTATAACATTTTGAAAATGTACATCATCTTCACTAGCACTAAACTTAAATACTTAACAAAAGTGAGAATTTATGTAATTTGATGTCAATTTATTGTCGATTTCTTGTTATTTTATCATTGTTCTCGAAAAGTGTATTTTCGAATTTCATGAATAACATTACATTATGAATAATTTAAAAATAAGTAAAATTACGTCTTTATTTACTTAAAAAGCTAAATTTTTGATTGTGTGAAGATTAATTGCCCATTTAGAACCTTTAAAATTGGCCAATTTAAAAAGGAATAGATAAGAACAAAATGAACATTGAAGGTATTTCAGGTTTTATTACAGCTTTCTAGAATTTCTTAGCATAACCTTGAAGAAAAATCTGATCAATGATTGAAACATTGTAATACGTTCAATATTGGCATCACTCACTCTGTTTATAAATTGACCAATAGTATGCTATTATGTTGAAAAAAAAATTAGTAAGACAAAGCGAACCTTTTAAGTTTCACTTAAACACAAGAATAATTTCATTTTCTGTGGTCTGTAACGGAGGTAATTCAAATATGAACCGGGCGGGATATGGACACTTGGCATGTACAATGGCATGGACACTTGTACAATGGCATGGACACTTACACACACTTCTAAAGTTACATCTGCAACAACAATGCGGTGATCACCTTCAATAAGCTCATGCCCTGTTTGAAAATTGCCTTCATTGACACTGGTCGCCGGACGCTTTTTATAGCATTCTTTTCCACTTTATCACGACCGTTTCGACACTTCTGGTCCCAATTGAATACTTATTATTTACTCAGAGAAGCATGAGCTTACCTTTATTGCCGAGAAAACGAATAATTATATGCACCTCACAATAAACACTGATACTTTCAGTTCATTCTGGTGATACTCCAAGGGGAAGACGTTAGTAAGAGGGCCGTTTGCATCGCTATTTCTTCTCTATTTTTCCATCACATATTCTTGGGGACGCCGCGCTGATCACGTGAATACGCGAGACAAATAAAGGAAGTTTTGGTTTTTATATGAATGATCCTCGTTTATTATTGATTGATTGTTTAATTGATGCCCATTGTAGCCCACAAATATAGGTGAAATTCTATTTGATACACTTATTTGATCTTGTTGGTGATTTTTTAGATACTCGAACCTGGTGTCCTCGGGCATGGGATCTTTACTAGCAAGCGGAACAAATCTGTTACCAACTAGCTCGTTGTATTGTAGCTCACTTTCATAGGCAGATGAATAACTTTCATTGATGGATTCCGCACTTCTTTTTATTATGAAAGTCATGAAGTTCACCAACTGGCCTTTTTCTGTTCACCGCACGATGTTGCTCCGTGCTGCGTGTAGCTCCTGTTGACTGGGTAGCCTCCGAGCTTCCTTCAGCGCTGGTCAGGGGCGGGGCCATGCCGGGTACTACTTCCATGGCTTCCTCTGATGATGGAACTTGCGGCGTCGCATGACAAAGACTGGACACGTTTGCGTAAAACGTTCACTGCGAGCAGCACTGCACTCCAATCAAGTTAATAATTTCGTCAAAGAACTAAAAATAAATGTAACTCAAAATTTCGTAGTAGACATCAAAAATAAGAATCTTAAAATCACTCCTAACATATCTATAGACTGTCGTAGCATAATTAATTCTTTAATACAAACTCAGAGAAGTTTTCACTTTTTTAAAGATCCATGTAATTAAAATATTCAGTTGTATTTCAAAACGTTCATTATTCAATTACGGAACTTGAAACCTTATCAGATTTAAAACAGCGTCATCCATCAATTACCAAAGTTACAAGACTACTAAAAGATCATAATCCAATGGTTGCCGAGTTGAACGCCGAGTGTAGCCGAACCAATAGAAACAATTTTAGCAATAATGCAAATATGTAATCACCGTGTGAAAACAAAATGACGTAGAAAACCTCAAGACCCCTTGCAGTGTCAAACATGTTTAGTTTACGGTCACACGAAGAATAACTGTAATCATGTAATCAATTGTGCTTTTTGTGCCAAAAGTGACTCTTCTGTGACGTGCTCCAACAAAATTGAAATCCCTTTGTGTGAACTGCAACGGAAACCGTCGAGCGGACATACGAAACCAAAATTGTACTTACATTAAAAAAATCCTTGACAGAAAAAACAGTGGTTACAACAAAACTATCAGAAATGAAAACCCTTAAAACTGTCAATCCTTCCACCCCTCCAAACCAACCCAGAGAACATTTTTAAAAATGATCCCAAACCAGTACTCTCCGAAACTTAACCCACGTCTCAAATTACAAAATTCTAATCGAATTCAACTCACAAAATTCTCACACCCACTTCCAGTCCTCTCCCCATCCAAATTATTCTGAATCTAATAATCCAATTATCGACACAATAATCAACTCGATCACCTCGTGTATCATTTATTTCATAAATTGGTTAATCCCTCCCATCATCAGCACCATTCAAAACTGTCACCGCATATCTAAGCAATAACAATGTCAACTTCACTCAATAATAATATATCCATCATGAATGGGAATTCCAATAGAATCAATAATAAAAAAGAACTTATTCATTTTTTGCATCATCATAAAATTGACATAGCTTGTATCACTGAAACACATTAAATAAAAACTATTTATTCCAGGTTATAACATTTATAAAATATATAGAACGGAAAATAAAAGAGGGGCACTTATCGCAGTCGAAATGTATATCAATCACCACCAAATTAATCTACCACACACACCAGGAATCGAAACTGTCACTATCCATATATATATATATATATATATATATATATATATATATATATATATATGTAGTCCACCATGAAAAATAATAGCTTATAAACTCCCCACAACCAAAATTTTAAATGCAAACTTTTCTAATTTATTTCAACCTACCGAGGAAACTTTGCTGTTGGGTGACCTTAATTCAAAACACATCAGCTGGGGATGTCAAAATAATAAACACAACGGAAAGTTCTAGCTCAAATAATAAACATTTCAAATCTAAAAATACTCACCCTCTCGGAGCCAACATACCACCCTCATGATCGTACTCGTAAATCGACCATCCTTGACATAGGCATCACAAATACTAATATTAAATTCCTCATCTACTTTCGAATTTGACACTGATAATATCCCGGTAATTATTACTACGCACCAACTTATACCGCAACACGTCCCTGCCTCGAAACCAAACTCACTAAAAATTAATTGGCACAAATTTCTATAAACATTAATAAATTCCAATAAATTCCAAATAAGTACCAATCCATTTCTCATTTCAACGAATTAATACACTCCATGTTAAAAAGTACACAATTAACCACTCCACACAATTCGAATACAACCAGACATAAAATACTACCCAAAGAAATATTTAAAGAAATTTATATAAACAATAAAACTAGAAGACTTTGATGCCGGTTAAGAACACCTGAATTTGAAAGGGAACTAAACCTATAAACAAACAAAAAGACTTATAACTTACTTTAAATATCAATACCATTATAAGTTAATCCAATCAACCAGCTCATATAATAACACTGTTGCAATTTACAAGAAAAATACTTAAGAAGAAAAACACGTTACCTCCTATAAACTTAACAACAGATAAAGCGTACACATCCTACCAAAAGTCAGAAGAACTAGCGAACTATTTCGCTTCAACTTTCACTGATAATAACACTAATTTTCATCCTGGACACATCACTATAACCAAAACAGCATCAGAACAAGTATATGAACCTCAACAAAAAATACGCTACACATCATTCTCTGAAATTAAAAATAATATTAATATAAATTAGTAATATAATTAAAAATTATTAATATAATTGAAAAAGAAGGTTTTCCTGTTAAAGGAACTACCAGGAAGCAGTCTGTACGAGGACCTAATGTTGCCTCTTAGGAACTGCTTTCTCTTCATCATGGAGACAAAGCGTTGCTTTCAGATAGAAGGCAAGAAATATTGTATGCTACTATTTTCCGACATCTGTTCAATTATCCTCTTTCTATGCTCCTCTTTCATTTCATGCAGAAGTGAAAGGTTTTCAAGAAGATATTCTTCATATTTCTCGTTCGAAGTCATAATTATCTGTTGGTACGAAGGATTATTTGCGTAGAAAAAAGATAAAGACTTTAAGGAATGAGAGGGGTGTCCAAGGACCAATATTTCCCTAACTAAAAAAGACTCATTAAGAACTCAATAAATTCTCTAATATCAAAAGGTGCTTACAATTTTGTGCATATATTGTGACCAAAATGAAGAAATGACTTTACTGTATTTCACAGTATTTCAAATTTTACTATTATTACATTTATTCCCATAAATATGTTTTATGTTTTCTTTTACATAAATAAATAAACTCTTGAAAACAAGGAATGCTGTAAATCGTCAACAATATAAAAAAGAAAACATTTCATAGCTAAACGTTTGCTAAACAATTTGTTTATACACATACATTTTTATTCCAAATTTACAGAAAATTAATCTTTTCTGTAATATCAGATTTTGTTCACTTTCCCATTATTTTTACTAAAGTAATTTTTGAGGTGCATTATACAATCAAGAATGGACTTCAAGATAACAATTATTATTGTTGTGGACAAAAATATTATTCTGTTTATATTTCTTAACCGTGTAGACAAAAACGAAAATATATCAAATGTATGAATCATATGTTGCCGGATTTTGAAAAACAAAAAAAGAAAATAAAAATTACACGAGTAATAAGGTATTCCCCACTGATAAAAATATCAATGACCGAGGAGGAGTGAGATTTCAGTCCTAACTCTACATGTATCTCTGGCATTTTTCAGAATCGAGCGATTCCTTCCTTTCTCTTGTTCTGCGCCTAGTTTGCGTTCTTGAAACAGAAATTTGTCTCGCGGTGCATTCGCCGACGTTTTATCTCCATCGAAGCGAAGGGGCACACCTCCCGCGACCTTGACTGGGCGCTGAGCAGGGTCGCGCGAGTAACTTAATAAAGCTGCACTCCGTGACTTGGAAGTAGCATGTTTCATTCGATTACAGAACGTTCTTTGAGGGTCAAATACTGAGTGCGGACGTATTTAGCATCACCGTGTCATTACAATACCGTATTCTCCATAAAATAATCGTAGATGGATAGATATGTAACTAAGGTGAATTGGTGTTTGCGGCAAATATTATTGCTTTGAAAGTTTTTGATAATATTTCTTTTTTTTTTTTTTTAAATAATTTATTATTATCCTTGTTCGATTACAGACAATCTTTCAAGGTATTGAATACATAAATATATATAACTATTTTAAGTAATAAACAATAAATATACAGATTAACTATATGCTACATTTTATCTATGTACATAGATACTGAGGGATACCCTTACAGGGACCTCTAACATCTTGTTTTTAATTAGTTAAATACATTTTTTATTTTTTTAGAAACAAAACAATGATATAATATATAGGGAGTAGTATAGTATTATTTATGTATAGTAGTCAAATTATGGAGGTTGTAGTAAATCTTTTGAAAATTTGAATTTAATTCTTGAATAGGTTGAAGATGTTTTTCCTAGTTTAAATCGTTCATAGGCTGGGCTAGAGTGTAAGGATGAGTAGAAATTTTTTGAGATTTTTAGTATCCATGTTTTTATGTTTTCAATTGAGAGTTCTTTGTGTAACTGTTCGTTTCTTATAAACCATGGTGCATTAACTGACCATCGTAGAAATTTATTTTGTATGGTTTGCAATTTTTGAATGTGTATTGGGGCAGCACCTCCCCAAATGGGACTAGCATATGTCAACGATGGTCGTATTATATATCTAAATATTGATAGGGATGTTTCTATGTTTAATTTTGAATTTTTGTTTATGAGTGGATATAATTGAATCATTTTGATAAAAGTGTTTTTAGCTACATTTGTGATATGATCTCTCCATGTGAGTCTTCGATCAAAATAAAGTCCCAGATATTTTGCAGGTTGTGAGGTAGGGAGCCATTTAATTGCTTTACCATTTAGAATTAGAGGATAGATTAATTTTGTTTTTCTTAAAGTGAAAATTTTGGCCTGGCATTTAACACTAGAAGGACCGGGTGTGTCAAAATGACACATTTGCGGGACATACTACAACATTGTGCTAGAGTTTTAAAAGTTAGAAAACTGATTCTTTGTAAGTGCTTTCTATTGTGCACGAGCTTCATGTGTTGTAAAGCCCAATTCTGTGAGTTTCATAGAATTGGAAAAAATATTGGATATACCTAGAAGGACCGTAATGTGTCATATTGACACAGTATACTTTGTTGTCTTGCTATCACAGTTTTTGTCTCAAATTCTTGTTTCCAGGAGGAAGTGTTATAGCTCTTGTTTTCAAACTGATAAGAATTTCCTTTGCCTTCTTGAAATTCGATGCGTGATGATAGCGATCCGTTCAATATCGCCGGGTACATCCTGTTCTTTTCGAATCAACAGTAGTTGTTATAGAGATGTTTTCAGAACATATTTAGAAGCCATGAGTGCGAGTAAAACTTTTTATAATGAGTTCAGGAAAAGGACTGAGCCCAAAAGAAATACTTCGACAACTTCAAAATGTTCCTGAAGTAGACAGTGAAGGTGGCAGTGAAAGCGATGGAGACATTTCTGATGAAGAAAATGACAAGAATGACGAAATCACGGGTATTTCTTCGGATTCTGACTGTGATATAGATTCTAATGAAGAAAAAGAAGAAGAAGAAGAAATTTCCAGTATTCTCCAGGATGTAGGAAAAGCGGCAGACGGAACTCAATGGGTGAGTTTACTTGATCCTCATGTTCATGGCAAACACATGTCGCATAATATTCTCTGTGTTGCACCGGGACCTACTAAACACCCACAGAAAAATATAGCTGAAGATTCTCCCCTCAGCGCCTTGAGATTGCTGATAAACGATACATTTTTTAACACTATTTTGAAATTTACAATAAAGAAAGCTCAAGTTACTCATCCACATTGGATGTTATCAAAAGATGAATTATTGGTATTTCTTGCATTGATTTATGCCCGAGGAGCTTTCGGTCACAGACACCTACCTCTAAAAATTTGCTGGTCACAAGATTATGGTATAAATATATTTTCAAAGTCGATGTCAAGAAACAGATTTCTTGAAATTATGAAATTCCTTAGGTTCGACTTGCTGGATCAAAGAAGGGAACGACTGAAAAAAGATAAATTCGCACTTGCATCAAGTATCTGGGAAATCTTTGTTCAAAATTCATGTGCTTGTTTCAATCCAGGGGAGAATTTGACTATTGATGAACAACTCTATCCCACAAAGTGTAGATGTAGGTTTCTGCAATACATGGCGAATAAACCAGACAAATTTGGTATAAAGTTTTGGATGCTGGTTGATAAAGAAACTAAGTATTTTCTAAATGGCTTTCCATACCTTGGAAAAGACGAATCAAGACCTCAATCTCAGTCGCTTTCAGAAAATGTGGTACTAAAATTCACGCAACCTTACTGGGGAAGGGCTTGAACGTGACCTGCGATAACTTTTTTTCTTCCGTGTCACTGGCAGAAAAGCTGAAAAAGAATAAAATAAGCTTCGTAGGTACAATGAGAAGGAATCAGCGAGATCTGCCACCTGAAGCAAAAACGCTCAAAAAATCAAGGGAGTTGTATCACACAGAATATTACAAGAACAACTTTGGTCAAATTCTTAGAGACTATAAGTGCAAAAAGAATAAAAATGTCCTAATCCTGAGCACCTTACATGACAGCATCATCACCCAGAACACTGGGAAAAAGAAGCCGGAGACGGTTTTGTTTTATAATAAAACCAAAGGCGGAGTCGATGCATTGGATCAGATGGTTCGTATGTATTTAGTGCGCGCAGGAACAAGAAGATGGCCAGTTCACATTTTATACAATATTCTAGATATTGCAACAATAAATGCGTGGATATTGCTCAAGAAAGTTGCAAGAAAAAACATTAGTAGATTGCAATTTATTCACAAGTTTGTTGATGAAATATTGTCAGAAAATGTTAAATCTTCCCCTCACGGTTAATAAAAAATACAGCTACTTCTAGTCATTTGAAAAGGAAGCATTGCCAAGGACAGAATAAGTGTAAAAACCTTACTTCTACTGCATGTTGTGTGTGTGGGAAGTTTGTTTGTGGAAAATGTTGTGAGAAACAATCAATATGCATTAATTGTAATTATTTTTTTTCTATATTATTATACACATAAAATATTCAAACATAAACTAACAGAGATTCATTAGTGTTTTCATTCATTTCTCTGAATTGTGTCTAATAATTCAAGTTCTGTAATATTTTTTTACAATTTAGTATTTTGTAACTTCATAATTGCTTAAATATAATGTATTAAATTATCCAGAAATATGCCCATTTATTCATTTATACTCTTTTCAACATAGTAAGTGAGAAAAATGTATAATATTAGCTTTTTAAATGCCCAGGAGATTATGTGTCAAAATGACACACAACGGTCCTTGTAGGTAGAACGAAATCCCGGTCCTTCTAGTGTTAAAGTGATTAATAATTATATTCCATTTATTAAACCAATCAGAAAGAGTATTTAAGTCATCCTGTAGGTTATCTCTGCCTACAGGTAGATCTTTATGTGATGTATAGACTGCTGTGTCGTCTGCAAATAACGCAATTTCTGAATCTATTAGTGAAGGGATATCAGATATGAAAATATTAAACATAGTTGGAGATAGTGGAGATCCCTGTGGAGTTCCAGTTGTCATAAATCGAGTTGTTGATATTTCAGTGTTGAGTTGAACTTTAAAACTTCTGTTAGTAAGAAAACTTTTAATTATTTTCTGTAAGTAAATGGGAAAACCATATTGTCTCATTTTATATAGCAAGCCAGTATGCCACATTCTATCGAAGGCTTTTTCGATGTCCAAAAATAAGGCCAAAGTATGTTGTGCATTATGAAAATTAGTGATAATATGATCAGTTAATCTTAATAATTGGTGTGTAGTCGAATGGTTTTGACGGAAACCAAATTGTGCGTTAGGTAGAATATTGTTGTTACTAATAAACTTGTTAATTCGTGTTAGTAAGGCTTTTTCAAAGATTTTTGAGAAGGTGGGAAGAAGACTAATTGGTCTGTAGTTTACTGGAGACGTTGGATCTTTACTAGTTTTGTGTATGGGGAGTACTAATGCAATTTTCCATTGGTTTGGAAAATAATTTAATCTTAAACATGAGTTATATATAGCAGTTAAAGAATTAATTACTGGAGTAGGGAGATTTTTAATAATAATATTAGGTATTTTATCAATTCCAGGTGATTTTTTGTTTTTTAATTTTTTAATAATGAAACAAATTTCTGATGGAGAGATAAATTTAATTTTTTCTGGTACAGTGTGGAAAGGAGATTGGAATTCTTGTGTAATTGCATTATGAAATAAAGGGTTTGAAATAGTAGTATTATTGAAAATTGATTCAAAGTGAGTAGCTAAAAGTTCTGCTTTTTCTTTGTCTGTAGTTGCAATTCTTTTGTCTTGTTTCATTTTGGGGATTTGAGTAGGTTTTTTTGTTATTTGTTTAATAGCTGACCATAGGGCTGTTGAGTTAGGTTGAATTTGTGAGATATAATTATTAAAGTTTTGATTTCTACATTTAATTAACTTATTTCTAATTGTTCTGGTTAAGTAATTTAATGTTTTTTTATCTGCAGGGTTACGGTTCATTTGCCATAGCCTACGTATACGATGTTTATATGATATTAAATTTAATATTTCTTGAGATATTAAGTTTGTTTTGTTAATTGTATTTTTTTTTAATTCTTTGTACTGAAGATAATTTGATAGCAGTTATTATATTAGAATGGAATCTTGTAATTGCTTGGTCTATGTCTTTTTCATTATTAAGGTTTTTTGGATACACATTTATATTTAATATATTTAAATGGAACTGTTTCCAGTTGAGTGGTTCAGTAAGTAGAAAATTTTTATTTAAATATGGGGAGTATGATGAGTTAATTGCCACTATGACTGGGTTGTGATCTGAATTTAGAGCAGGTATAGGATATTGAGAGATTGGTAGTGTAAAATTATTAGTAACAATGATATCTAATATATCAGGAGTTACACTGCTATTGTAAGAATAAAATGTTGGAAAAGGAGGGGCATGTATTTGCCAATTGTTTTGAATAGCAGATTCAAGAAGCAATTTACCTTGTGGAGTTGTTGTGTTACAACCCCATTCTGTATTTTTTGCATTTAAATCCCCGATTAATAAAATTTGATTTGTGCAATTTAACATTGATTTAAGTATTGAAATTGGTATTTTATATTTTGGTGGTTTGTAGGCTGTTACCAAAGTTGTTTGACCTGAAATTAGATGTATATTTATTGCTAAAAGTTCTAATTTATTAGAGGTGGGTATATAAATTTGTTGATGTTTTATTGTTCTCTTAATAATAATAGCAACACCTCCACTAGAATGATTAGATATTCTGTCTTCCCTGTAAACTTGATAACCTGGAATATATAATTTAATACTATTATTTAGATGTGTTTCTGTGATGCATGCAATGTCAATTTTATGTACATGCAGGAAGTGTTTGAACTCAAGTATTTGTTTTTGAAGTCCATTGGCATTCCAATTTATTAACTTAAGAGAATTAAGTTTGTGGTCCATTATTTATATAATTTGGAAGAATTTGTTGTATTAAATTTTGTATATGGGGGATTATAGCATTAATTATCTGAGTTGTTACAATAGGAATAATAGGTGTGAGATTATACCTGTTGTTTGCGATATTGTATTGTTGTTGTAGAACATTTTGAGATCTTCCAGAAGGTGTAGGTAAATGAGGGAAGTGATTTACACTTTGAGTATTTGGTGCAGGTGTAGAGTAGTATGTGTTGTTAAATTCTTGAATATTCCTGTTATTTTGAAAATTATTTGTTTTTCTTCTGGTTTGGATATATTTTTGATTATTAGTATCTTGATTATTTGTAGAATTTTTAGCAAAAACTGGACAACCTCTGTAATTTGCTGTATGATTTTTGAAACAGTTACAACATTTTGGAGTTGCTGTTTTTGGTTTGTTACATTTTGAGTAATGGTGGTTGTCAGTACAACGAACACATCTAGGTTCCATTTTGCAGTTTGCCTGAGTGTGATTGAACCTCTGACAATTTTTACATTGTATAGGGCTTATTTTATTTTTAAATTTAATTTTAACAATACTATTGAATAATTTATTTAATTTCACAATATCTCTTCCCTGGTCATTATCATAGAGTTCTAATGCACAGATTTCTAATGATTCTCGATTTTTGCCAAACAGTCTATAGACAGATATTATTGGGTAATTTTTAAGTAACTCTGTTTTGATTTCATCATTTGAATATGATAATGGTACATCATATATTATTGCAGAGAGTGTTTTATTAGTAGGATCTCTATATGTGAAGTAAGGTATTTCATTGGAGTCACAGTGGGTTCTATATTTTCTAAAATCCATTATAGTTTTAAAGAATATTGAGATGTGAGAGTTTTTAACTTTTGTTTCGAAATCATTAGTAGTTATGGATTTAATTTCTGTTATAAAACTCGAGAAGTTACGTAATATGTTGGCAGATTTTGGGATATTGATAGGGGGAATGTTAATACTCTCTAAGTTTGATGTGTTATCACTTACGTCTTTATCTTCTGGGTCACTTTCTGCTGAAAGTCTGGTTTCAGTACTACCAATGTTATGCCTGGAGTTTGAACTAGCACTATTTTCACTACACTGATCATCTGTTCTTTTTCGCTTGGAGTTGGTATAATCATTTTGGCTTTTCTCCAAATTTGGATTAGGTAGAATACTATTTTCACTTTGAGGGTTATAAGGAACACTTTGCTGGAAGGAATAAATTACCTCTTGTTGTGATTTTACTATTTCCCTTAGTTCTTGAGCTTGTTGCTGTAGGATTGCGATCTGCTGTTCTAAGAAGGCGATTTTTGGATCTTGATAAGTTGAGCCCGAACCATAAACAGTATTTTGCACTTCACCAAGGTTTTCATGTAGATTTGTATCGTTTACCACAGCCATCGCTGTTGATATTAGCTGACCTGTTGAAGGGCAACTTGTGTTGTCCATTTTTCACCAGATCTTGCTACACGAAATTATACAAGTCGTTATTTCGTTGCGAAATGCCGCAATGCGGCATTTTGGCCGTGGCCCACACCGAACTTGGTGTGGTTTTATTGTCACTTCTTAGTATCGCACTAATAAGTAATCACTGTCACTTGCTGAACGTCCGCTGATAGCGGTAGGCACGAGCGCTCGCGGGGAGGTCTTTCCTCTACGAGAGTTGAGCTCCGAATGGATAATATTTCTGATTCATTAGACTCAGGAAAGTTAAGAAATTGTATTAAATTATTGATGAAGTTCAGGTGACAAATGCGGTCGTTTAGAAAATGTAAATAAGTGTTTGCAAAACTTTTTTTCATTTTTTCATTCATTTTTCGAAACTCAAGATAAAAAAGTTGTTTTTTCTAAACAAATTATGAAAAGTCCAGAAATTAAAATTATTCATCAATAGCATGCGTCTTCTCTTTATTGCTAAATTATTCAACTATGACGTGGTTACCAACAGAAATTTAACTTGCGAATTTCCTAGAAGTGAAATTTTAAATTTTATTTTCCTCTGCACTGTTACCTTTTTACAAGAACATCAGATACTCTTAAAACATACTTCTACGAATGCGTACTTTATGTGAATTATATTTAGCTAATAAAGCAACATTGAGAGAGTATAGAAACATAATAGGAAAAACGTATTGTGAATTATTTAACAATCGTAATTTGGAAGTGAATTAAATTTGATACTAAGAGAAACATTGATTTATTTTCTCAATGAAAAGCAAAAACTTTTATGTGAAGCATGGGGGAGAAGTACAATCTGCGCACGATTTCTTGAGCTATGAAATCTCTTCCCATCTTTTAACCTTAAATAGATCAGTGATGAATAAAAGTACAAACAAAGCAAGATTAGTAACATTTGAAAATAGATATTTTTGCTCCCGATTTATAGAAAATTGTTTGCATTGGTAAATGAACTACGGAATTGAATTGAGTATTTATAAGAATGCAGTAACCCATATCTCCGGTTCTACTTTTACCATAACTAGCAAAAGGAGAGCTCAACTAAACGTGCAGTGAAGCTACATTTTCGTACAGAAGCAAAATAAGCGGCAATCTCAACAATCGCTCAACGGATCAGAGAAACTGGACAAAAAACATGATCGAGATAGGGTTCATGCACCACCTCCTACCAACTCTAGGAGGTGGTGGTTCATGTGTTCTTGTTTTTGTAATCTATGTTCTTGACCTCATAAGTGATGTAATATGTAGTATACTTTTGTGTAATAGTTTCCTGAGTTATACTACCAAGATCCGTTATATCTATTTTAATTTAACATCAGTTTGTTATAATTTTTAATTTCCTAAGTTATTATTGCATATGAACTTACTCCTTGTGACATGGAACTTTCCTGTGCTCGCGATAAAATTCGTTTCATCTTTATCACACGCAAGACGTACTTCTTTTTTGATAAATGTTTTAATCGAAACAACCCATAATGCTTTATTCATTTTTCAACGCTTATTTCGAAATTATAGTTTTCAAGTTTTGAGTTGAAAATTATGTTTCATTAAGGGTTCACTCTAATGTCAACCAATTTCTTTGTATTTGATGTTATTCGCATTTGTTGTTAATGTTTGTTGTTTCATAATAACTGGTACATTACTACATTGTTCAGAGTGAAGATTTTGAACGAACATCTCCACCAATGTAACAAAATATTTCATAAAAAATCACAATTAAACTAGCTCGATTGATAGCCATTATTTATAACTGCATGATTTGAGTTTCCTCCAGTAATTTAGTGAAAGGTATTCAATTGAGTTATTACATTGCGGAAGTTATGGCAAAATTTGTATTCCAATTTGCGCAATGCATAATTTTAACTCCGCATTTGCTGATTGAATCCCACTTACGCGTTTGGCATAATGTCTCTGCATATTTCCTCACGCTCGGTGCGTAACCATTAATGGCTGCTGTTCTAAACTAGAGCAATATTCCCTTTCGCTGACCACTCGCTAATAAGATTCCACACTGCGGCCATGATTCTTTCTTCTAGCATGAATAAAGAGCATTGAAAAGTTTTGTTCGTTTTCTTAAGCACAAAAATAAATTTTGTTCAAGAAATAAGCAGATTAACTTCCAATATTAGTCGGAATGACAGCAAAAAACAATAATAATAATAATAATAATAATAATAATAATAATAATAGTAATAATAATAATAGTAATAGTAATAATGGATTTATCGTAATAATACTAATAAATGCACGTCAAACTTGCAAGAAGATGTGGAACTGCTGGTGAATTCGATACACCCTACAACAAATACCATCCACAACATGTCATCGAGCGGCAGGATTTTCGGCACTAGCTTTTCAGCTAGGTCGAATTCAGTCGCTGTCTGGAGGAGAATTCTAGCGACCGGCTGCTCTGATCAGTAGTTTTCCGTGGTTTCTCCGATCAACACTAGGCGAATGCCGGAGCAGTACCCTACCAAACGGGCCATGGACCGCGCGCGATCTGTCCTTCCCCTTCCTTGTCCTAACATCTCCCCTTACACACTCACACTAACATGCACTATACTACTACATATTCCGGGAGACCGGTCAGGAGCTTAGAGCTTGTCCTGGCTGGGGCGGTGCCCCGCTGGTGGGAGAGTCCTGGTTAGGGGGAAACCCCACTAGCCGACGGTAGGTCGGTGCCGGATCTCGCCATCCAGCGAGGGGAAAATCACCGCCATCTCCCGAGAGAAAAAACATGCACTACACTAACGGGACTAATGACCGAAGCAGTTGACGCGCCCGGAAACACGAAAAAATCAATCAATCAATCAATCTCACCGGAAGGTCCTCGGGTTCGGGTCCCGCCGGTGGCGCATTTACATTAGCTAGGTAGAATTCAACGGCTGTCTGGAAGAAAATTCTAGCGACCAGATGCTTCGATGGGTACCTTTCTTCAGTTAATACCAGGTGAATGCCGGAGCGGAACCCTAACAAACAGCCCACGGACCGCACGCGATCGTTCCTTCCTCATCCTTCCCCCCTTTTTTGCCCCTGCAACAAACACAATTACATACACTTCACTACTCCACATATCGGAATATCATTTGGAAGCTTAGATTGATTTATTTCGTGTTTCCGAGCATGCCAACTGCTGGATGGGTATTTGATCTGTAATCTGATTGATTCCGTAAGTGTAGTGCATATTTTATCACGGGAAGCGACGGTGTTCTTGCCCCGCGGGATGGTGAGTTCTGGCGCCGACACATTCGTCGGCTTGCGAGGTTATCTCCCAACCAGTTTACTGCCACCAGCGAGGCAACTCCCCAGCCAGTACTAATCTTATGCTTCTCGTTATATACTCCGATATAAACAGAGTGGTAGTGTATTCTCCGACTTAAATTTCGAGGTCGCGATCTGGAAGAAGGGAACATTGTCACTCAATCGGGAGCTTCAACACAAAAAATTTAAGTCGTAACAAAGGTCCCGACTGAATGACAGTATCCCTCTCTCCGTCCAGCTCGTGACCCTGAAGTGGCACTCTGTTTAAATCGGAATATAGTGCATGTTAATATGAGAAAAAAACAAAGAAGATGAAGGAAAGACCGCGCGCGGTCCATGGCCCTCTGGTTAGGGTACTGCAGCGACAAATGCTAGACGAGAATTAATCAGTGAAATCACGTAAAAATTCCTATCAGAGAAGCCTGCCGTTAAAATTCTCCTCCAAACAGCGGCTGAATTCGACCTCGCAATCTAGTTAGTGTCGAAAATATTGCCACCTTCGGAACTCTAACCCTAGAACTTTCCGGTCAGTGACACTGCACTGACATCAGGTGATGCCCTAAGCCATCTAAGCCGGGCAGGAGCTTAGAGATTGTCCTGGTTACTGCCATCGACGAAAGTACCTGGAAGAGGAACCCCCGGAAGCTGACATGGAGATCGACACCGGGTATTACATTCTGCAAGGGGAGTAACACCGCTATTTCTCGAACTATAATATGCACTACTCTTACAAGATATACCGCTGACCGGTCAGAAACACAAATAATGAGTCATACAAATTAGGTTATTATCAAAAATAAATTCCGTGAAACGCTGAGCCTATGGATTAACCCGCATGCACACGCGGTCGCTCTTTCCGATGAAGTTCTTTCGCTGAAGTTCTTCCGCTGAAGTTCTTCCGCTGAAGTTTTTCCTCTGATAGAGCAACATAGAAATGTTTGAGAACACTGTCGGTCTTAGAACCGTTCTCTTAATGTTCTCAAATCTCATTGCTTCAAATTGGCTTTATGTTGTCGCCAATAGGCTTTATGTTGTAAAAAATAATCTCAGTCAATAATCTCAGTGCAAGCAGTGCAGCATACCTGAAGAACGTGTAGTTCAATTTAAAACTGATTCAACTTTTTGAAATGCATCTTGTTGTTATTAGTGATACACATTATAGGTCAGTAAAGTCTTAAATTTCGATGTTTGTAAATGTGTTTTATGTGTGTTTGTGTTTGATAACTAGTGATTCTGGGTGCGTATTCTGCTTAAATCATTAGTCCCGTATGTGTAGTGCATGTTTTTGTTCGATAGGTGGCGGTCATCTTGCCCCTCCAGATCTCGCGATCCGGAGCCGATCTACCGTCAGCTAGCGGGATTTTCCCCAACCAGATACATCCCACCAGCGGGGCACCGCCGAAGCCGGGACAAGCTTTAAGCTACCAACCAGTCTCCCGGTTCGTGTGGTAGTGAAGGGTATATAAGTGTAAATGTGTGTTTTATAGGATAGGACAAGGAATTTAAAGAAAATATCATGCGCGGTATGAGACCCATTTGGTAGGGTACTGCTCAGACATTCACGTGGTATTGATCAGAGAAACCACGGAAAACCACCGATCAGGGCAGCCGTCTGCTTCTTCTCCAGACAGCGACAGAACTCAGATATTTTTAGATCTTTCGAAAGTTTTTGACGTTATTAACCATAACATCTTGCTCTCAAAATTACCTTCTTATGGAATTCGTGGTATTGCCCTAGATTGGATACCCTCGTACCTTAAACATCGATCTTAAAGAGTAGAAATACCGTACTGGCACGAAAGGATTAAATTATTTACTTATCTTTCTAATTCTTTGCCAATTGAACATGGGGTCCCATAAGGTTCGATATTAGGTCCTATCCTCTTCCTGTTGTACCTAAACGATATGCCCTCATCTATTAAAAATGGAAGAACAGTTCTGTTTGCCGATGACAGGAATGTTCTTTGCAAAAAAGAAACAATAAATAGTAGAATTTCAGAAGTTTATAATTGGTTTTGTAATAACAAATTAATAGTTAACGAAGGAAAAATTGTCTCGATGCAATTTTGCGTTTCAAATCGGCAATCGTATGCTCCATTGAAAATGAACAAAATGCAATTAGCTGATGTTAAGGAAACAAAATTTCTAGGTCTCTCAATTCAAGCAAACCTCAAATGGAATGTGCATATAACAGAATTAAACACTAAATTAAGCTCATTATGTTATGAATTCAGAATTCTTTCTAATTGGTCAGCCTTCATGCAGCTCGTTGCGTGTATTTTGCAAATGTACATTACCGCCTGAGATATGGCATAATATTCTGGGAAAGCTCATCCTTTAGTGCCCAGACATTTAGATTGCAAACGAAAATTATCCGAATAATGAAAAAATGCCATCCATGTGATCCGTGCAAGCCTCTTTTCATTGAGCTTGGAATCGTACCATTGCCTTGCCTATTTATTTATGAGTCTGTAGTATTTGTCAAAACTGACTTACTAAACGGTGGGAACATATTTTCATGTAATACTGATATTTATAGTTGCAACACTCGACGTATAAATCATGTTCATCAAGTGTCAGTATGAACAGCTCACTACAGGAAATCCAAATACAATACATGTACGTTACTTTACAACGCATTGCCAGATGAAATTAAACAATTAAAATTGGTACAGAAATTTACGTTAAAAGTAAAATCTTTCTGCTGCAAAACTGTTTCTTTACAATTAGAGACTATACTGATCGTCAAAAAGAAAAATAATGTTTACTTTAACAAAACCAAGATATAGTATAATGAAATAGTTTACATTTACATTGTATAATTAAAAAAGACTTAATATGCCAGTAACAAGCAATGTACTTCAGCTTCCGGGTCAATGACCCCTATCTCGATCGGGTTTTGGTCCAGTTTCCCTGATCCATTGAGCAAATGCTGAGATGGCCTCTTGATTTGCTTCTGGGCGTAAATGTAGCTTCACTATGCGCACGTTTTGTTGAACTTTATTTTTGCCTGTAGTGGTAGTAGAGCTTAGAGCGAGTTTCTATTTTGTTAACAACACAGAAAAATCCTATCTGTTCGTTCGTTTACCGTTAAAAATAAGTTTTCTATAATTCGGCAACGAAAATATCTAATTTTTGAAATGTTAATCTCTCGCTTTTTTAAATTTATTATTATTATTACTATTTTTTTAAATCTTTCAACTATTAATAGTTAAATTGTTGAGAAGGGATTCTGAAACTCAAGAAAGCGTGCGCAGATGATTTTCTCCCCCATACGTCACATACAGTTTTTGACTAAATAAATAAATAAATAAATAAAAAACTCGATCTAGCTGTCTGACTAGCGTCGAAAATACTACCACCGTCGAAACTCGAACCCCAGAACCTTCCGTTCAGAGGCACTGCAGTGACATCAGTTGATGCCACTCGAACCCCAGGACCTCCCCGTCAGAGGCCCTGCAGTAATATCAATTGATCCCCTGAGTCACCTCTCCTGGTATGCGTGTTTGTGCCTGAAACACCCAAGAGTCAGTTTATGAAGCACGATAAGCTAAAATGCAAATGATGCAGCTGAGAGATCACCGCGTGTGCTCGAAAGACGTTTACAAGTGCATGTGCCGAAGGGTTCATTATTTTTATTCCGAACCGCGAGGTGTTCTCTTCAGTGTTTTGTGGAAATATGAAATATCTGAGGCGACCGCGCGTCGCAATCGCAGGAGCGCGTGGAATATCGGGCGTGCGCCTACCTCACACTTTACCAGGGGAATTCAACCCAGGGTGGATCCTAGGTGCGAGCCTCTATCGGAATCCCCGCAGACGCGTATCTGGATCCCGACAGAACGCAGTTGACCCTCACGATAACGTTCCCATACAATGCCTGGGACGGTCCACCCTGCCAGCTCAGAGCTCCTAGCTATCCAGGCTAGTACCAAACAATGTGCTATTCACATGCGTCGGGAAGAAGTCCCTCCTCTTTGCTCAGAGTATCGGGCCACTACCACGACGAAGCCGAGGGCCCAACAGGGGGCCACCCGCACTAAGGCTCGAGCGGCTCCGAGCCCCCTTCCCGTCTTCTCAGTGTCTACACCTTTAGGCTATTGACGTGAGCATCCCCAGAACCTAGACCACCTGACGGGTAGTATCAAGTTACCGCCGGAATTCTCTCTGTGGATTCCAAAGCATTCCGAAGAGCCTTCTTTACCCAATTCTAAAGGTCGACTCGCCAGGGTCTCAACTGGTGGGTTAACTAAAGAACCCCGAAAAACCAGGAGCTTAATATCGCCTACTCACTGCCTCGATCTTGGAGCTAACGACGTGAGTGCCGCCATAAAACTACGGGTCCGGGTGGTCGTCTACAGCTCTCCACCAGAAATAGCGGTAATCTCTGTCACCGCGACCCCGCCCCTTGCGTAGTCGGCTGAGCGCCTTCGCCTTCCCTTCCCTCCCGTCCCTTCCCCTCGCCCTCGTCGCCGCCCGCCGGTTGCGCAACCGCTCCCGATGTATCAGCCGCCGCGCCGCTCCGCTCTGTTACCGCGTCCGCGCTGCGGTCCCCCATTTATTTTCTCTGCGCGCGCGCGGAGAACGGGTTCGGATGTGGCGACGGGGCCGGCGCGGCGGTGGCGGCGGCGGCGGACGGGTCGCTTGTGGTGCACGATCCACCCTTCACTCTGGCCTCTCCGGACTCTCTTGGGTATATAACCCCTGCGTTGGTCGGCGACGGTACTCGATCCGCTGCCTTCGAAGCTGCTGCCGCAACTCCTCGACATGTACAAGCTGGTGAGTGCCACCTGAGTTTCGTTGGAGCTGTGAGGTTGTGGGGATTTTACTCGAAATTAGGGTTTTGTGAAGGTAATTTCAGAAAACTCTTTTATCATGATTGTAGAAGGCAAATATATCCTGATTTTCATTTCTGATAATATCTAGATCTTCGCGCTAGTAGAGAAATAATATTTACATATAAAATAATAATTATACGAAGAACTAGAAAATGCCGAAAGGAATGCCGTGATTGAAACACAAGTGACATTAACTTTACCAGGAATAACTCATATTGAATCTTCCATTATTTTCTAAATTCCAAATAAAATTTTATAATAAAATAGTTATTAGAAAAAATATGAATTTCAATTCATTCATTAATTTCATATTGAACATTTGGTTATATTCGGTTCGTACTGTGATATTCATACGATTGAATCATGAGTGAGCATTTCGTTTGTATGCGTGTAAAATGCACCTACCCTCTTGAAACTCACTGTGATTGAAGTGCATGCAAAAGCACTTATTACAATATGTGTGATGCACGCTGAAATGATTACTCTTTTGCAAAATACTTCGTCGAATTCTTTCAAGAAGATAAGCTTTGCCAGGTTTGCTTATTTGTTAGTCTTTTCGCAGATTTCGGATTTGATGATAATTCTAAGAAATAGTGCATTACTGAATGATGACATTGATGTATCATTTTGAAGCACGCGAGCGATGGTTTTTACGTTCTTCATCAAAATCATGAGTCGCAAAACATTTGCGTCTTAAGAGCCGTAAACGCAAGGACAACTACTGGACGAGACTTCGCTAGACAGTGTGGCAAACCTCTGAGGTCGGCGCGAATACTACGCAGGGCCGGACTTTGCCGGACTTGTCGCGAGGAATTCAAGTTTTGAATAAGATCAGGGGGCACCAGTCATCGAGAAGAATCCGGTCAATGTCGAAAAAGGCGGAAGACATTCGCGCTTGAGCTGTGGGAATCGAACTGTGTCATAACATTACATTAAAGTTATCTGGAACGTCAGTAACGAGAGCTTACTTCAAGTCGTTTAGTGTCTTGCTCTTTGATATTCCTTTCCAACCGATGAAAAACTATTTTTTCCAATTGATGACATGTCTCTTTCAACAACGCCGTTTTAGTTTCTGCCGCGGTCATACTGTCGCCATAGATAACTTGCCTACAATGCGCCATCCACGAGACCAGCCTTTTGCATGCAGTGAAAAGGACAGTGAAGGGCCCAGTGAGAGGCTCATTAGAAAGCTACATTGGATGCAAAGGGCACCTTTCTGCGGGCGGAACAACTGAAAGAGGGGCAGGTGGACATGAGAATAGCTGCATACTGGCTACTTATCAAAAAACATATTTTTGGATTGTCGAACGTTAGCTTGAAAATGCGAATACCTGAATTATGATTTTGAAAAGCACAAAATTAATAAACCTGACCTCGTTGATACCAATATAATACCGTTCAAATATTTTTGCAGAAATTCTAGGTGGGAGGTAATATTGGACATAGCATTTAGAAGCAACATATCTCACAAGACCTTGAATAAAGCGTCAAGACATTAAAAGTTATATTCATGAGGAAATGGGTACTAAACGAGTCACTCAACGTGCAGTGCATTGACCATCGTGTAAATGGCGCTCCACGCCCGTGTGCTACTCGAAACTACCATTTTGACCTGCGCACAATGCCAACCGTCAACGTAACACGAGCATAATTTTGCTCCGAAAGAGCCGCAAAGCGTCTTGTGCGTTCATGTGTGCGTACGTGCGTGCGAGCGAGAGTTGCCTGCGTGGCTAATAGGCAGCCTCTCTCCTTTAGGGGCCGTCGTCAACGGCGCCGCTAACAGCTCCCGCCGCTCGTTTCTAACAAAGCGCGCTGGCGCCGCCACAACACGTGACTTGCGTCGCTGAACTGACGCCTGCGAGGCAGCTGGCTCAGGTCACTGGTGTGGGGACGTAAGTGGTGCAGGAAAAACTTGATGAACTGCCTTTTGTTCCTGCCTGACAGGGCGACGTCGTGCCCTAGGAATCGATGGCGATAGCTCCACCGCAATGCTACGTCCGTTTTCAGTACTTCGATAATACGCCCTGGGGATCACAAGAGCAGAGTGGTAGAAACGTTCTCTCGGCCGTGGTTTGCACCAGCTGGGATGAAAATACATCACTGAAATCATTGGCTTTCGCGGATCCAACCATGTCTTTGTTCTCATATGTCTCAAGTGCCGCACATGAGCCTACCACATTTATTTTGTCCGTGACCTCCTTCAGCGTTGAAAGGCGTAAGAATTTCCGGTTGGGAGGCACATTATGAGGCGCAGGCATTTTCGGTCGGTTGGGAGGCGCGAGGAGTGAGTCATGAAGGCTACAGCAGAAGGGTTGAAGCTTCAGATCACAGTGCAGCGTGCTCAGGACATTCCAGAATAAAAACTCTCGAATTCGGAAGCATCTTTAAGTGGTTGGTTAACCAGGCGTCAGTGCGTTCGAGACATGGCCTGGCCCTCCCTGCTCCATCGCTTCACGTTTCTTGTGGGTAAATATGGTCATAATAAAAAACACGGCAACGTGGCTTCGTCAAAACTGTGGCAAACGCGCAGGACACATATCAATATAAGGCTTAGAAACTATTGTTAAAAATGATAAGAATACTCACAAATTTAGAGATTTATTTATTACTTGAATGCGAACAAAGATACATATACTAATTAAAAAATCAAGAAATATCTTCTCCTGAAAAATTCAAAAGGTAAAATTTAGTAAGCATAGCACTGAAGCTTAATATTATGTTATTCAGATAATTTTTCGAAAATGGAGCCCAAATATGATTGTATTCATGTTTCATAACTTAATGTGCAAATCAAAGTTAAGATAATACATTACACAATATTATAATAAAGCGTTAAATCGATGAGAAAATGGCATGACCGTGTTCGTTTTGACTGCCACTGCTCTGCTACTTAAAAAATGAAGAATATTTAACTCCTGGAATTCCCAAACTCATGAGTGCTCTCACAGTTTACTGTAGCGTCGTAAGTGAAGCAACGGCGCTAGTAGCATGGCTAGAACAATCGCTAGTACCGAAGTTGAGCGCTGGTAAATCATTTGCTGGAATACTTGAGCTCATGCTAAAATATTTGCCCAAGATGGTGCATACAGATCGCTGAGCCACCAATGGTGCGGTTCGGCAAAGGGTGGCTGCGATCATGCAATAGTGACTCAGTGTGTTTAGTGTGAGTTATTAGAGTAACTACGTAGGTGTTGCAAAAATGCAGAATCACTTTAGACGTTCCACTGGTTGGGCTAATAAGAGTTGCTCCTTAGAAATTAGCTTTCTTTGAGTTGTGCACTTCGATATAATGTAAATAGTAAACTAGTAATAATAAACTAATAATAAATAGTAAACGTAATTTACAATTTTGTCTTTTGTAAATAAACTGGCAGTCTGCAGCAGCAAAAATGCTGTTGACGAGTGTACGAAAAAGAAGGTCCTGGGGCAGCAAAATTCGACTATTTTGAAACGGCACATATGAATACTGAAACTTATTTCTTCTTCGTTGCATGTCGTCAGCTGTGTTGTAAGCAGTGAAGCACTAAATATAATAATATAGTTGTAAAATCGGTAAGAAAAATTACTGATTAATACAATCCCATACTTGCATTTTATAGTTAAAACCAAAACTCTTTCATTGTATTTTTTCAGAAGTGCTTGGATATGTAAAAAGAAGAAAAACATTTACACCTCTCTCATTGTCAGAGGCTGCTTAGTTTTTCGGGACATTTTCTTTTAAATGACTAAGATAGGTTTCTTCATTTTACTCAGCGGTCTGTCAAGTGACCGTTACCTGACGGGAGCACAGACTGACGCAAGCGTGCTTGCGTGTGTTGCAGGTGATTCTGTGCGTGGCTGTGGCCGCGGCTTCGGCCGGCTACCTGGGCGGCCACGCTCCCGCGCCGCTCGCCCTGGCGCCCGCGCCCGCGCCCATCGCCCTCGCGGCGGCGCCCGCGCCCATCGCCTTCGCGGCGGCGGCGCCCGCCGTCCACGCCGCGCCCGTCGCCACCTCGCACGTCAGCGTCATCCAGCAGTCCGTGAGCACGCCCGTGCTCGCCAAGGCGGTGGCCGCCGCTCCCGTCGCCCTGCCGGCCCTGTCGGCCCTGCCGGCCCTGCCGGCCCTGCACGCCGCGCCCGCCCTGCCGGCCCTGTCCGCGCTGCCGGCCCTGTCGCTGCCCGCGCCGCTGCCCTACGGCGGCCACGGCGGCCTCCTGCATTGAGGGCCCTGCCCCGCCCCACACTCACCTCCATCACTTGCATGCTCTAGTTGCGCAATAAATCATCCATCGCATTCAACGCACGTCTCATTCTCTTTCATTTGGTTGTGCTCCTCACCTCTCTCCTGAATATCCTACACCAGGCAAACGCCGGAGCAGTACCCTAAAAAACAGACCATGGACCGCGCGCGATCTTTCTTTCCTCCTCCTTGTACTATCCTCATCCCTTACACACACACTTACACTAACATGCACTACACTACCACCCAGCTGGGGCGCTACCCTACTGGTGGGAGATACCTGGTTTGGGAAAACCCCGCTAGTCGACGGCAGGGCGGCGTCGGATTTCGCCATTTCCAGTGGGGGAAGATCACCGCCACCTCCCGAAAAAAACATGCACTACACTAACGGGACTAATGACCTCGGTAGTTGTCGCGCCCGGAATCACTAATCAATCAATCAATCTGAATATCCTGATATCCATGCATCGCTGGTGGACGCAGGTGGAGGGGTAACCACCTCAAGCACCGGCCAAGGCGGCTCAGGGCATCAAGTGTCACTACAGTGCCTCTGACCTGGAGGTCTCAGGGTTTGAGTCCCGTCGATGGCAGGATTTTCAACACTATCTACATAGCTAGATAGAATTATGCCGCTGTCTGGAGGAGATTTCTAGCGGCTGGCTAGAAATCTCGTCCAGATAGAAAATCGAAAATAAAACATCAGTAGTTTTCCGTGGTTTCTCCGGTCAACATCAGGCGAATGACGAAGAGGTACCCTAAAAAACGGACCACGGACCGCGCGCGACCTTTCCTTCCCCGTCCTTGTCTTATCCTCACCCTTACTTACACACACACACACACACACTCATATGCACTACCGCACATTCCGGGAGTCCAGTCGGGAGAATCTTGTTCCGGCTGGAGCAGCGATCCGTTCTTGGGAGATAACCTGGTTAGGAAGTTCTCGCAAGCCGACGAGCTAAATTGAGCTAAATTCAAATTGCCTCTTTCGTCGTTCTAGTGAAACCTTCTTTCTCCGCTAGATGGCGAAAGGAACATAGGGAAATATGCGTGGTGAGACGGAAGAGCCGGAAGAAAAACCTTAATGGCCTGAGCCTCGCCACCGTTCTATACGACATTGTTGAATTGAATGGAATTGAATATCACGTACAAGCGAGGGAGGAACTATGATCACCTCTCGCGATGCAACATGAGCACTTAAAGAATCACCAAAGCGGGTCCAAAACCAGGAGTCCCAAAACAAAAAATTATAAAAAGTTGTCCATGGCCTCCGATACTTTCACAACTTGAAAAATAGAATTTTTACCATTATTTTATAATAATTATATGGATCCATACCAAAGAGTGTTCACTGTTTTGATCCCGGAAAGTTGCCAAAAATATAATTATTAGCATCGGTAAGTTTATGGCACCTATCGAAATCGAAATCATATTCACACTGCTGTATTGAATAGCTTCCTTGTTTTCTCTGACTATTTCCAAGCGAATACTGAAGCAACACTCTTTACAAAGAAGCACAAACAGCCATATCAAATATCTCCTTCTCACAATTTCCCCCATTTCGGACTGGGGAGATTTCGTCCTAACAAAACCTACTCCGTCATAACCGGATTTCGCCTGTGAAGGAGCTCTGCGGACCTTGCAATTGGGTTGGAATAACACTTAGCAAAAAAATGTAACAATTATTACTAACAGAACTCTTATAAAGATGTTATTAATGCTTATTCAATGATACATCTCTTATTATGCGCGTGATACTTGCATCTCAACCGCCAACGAATACTTTCAATACATGCGTAAAAAACTTCATTTTTCGTGTTCTGCTAGAATTCTATCTCATTAACTTACACTCTACTCCACACGTACTTACTTCTGAACGTTTGATTTATTTCAAATAGGGGTATTTTCAAAATTAACATAAAATTAATATAATATAAGCAACTAGCTCAACCTGCGCGAATATTCGAAATTTAGAAAGCAATGATTAAAACGAAAATATCTTCCTGCTGGAACCCAAATTATAATGGCCAGCATCTGAGTGTTGTGCTTTACAACATATGCGGGGGCGATGGTTTATGCGGCGGCGATGGTGTAACGGTTAGCGTATCGGACTGTTATACCCAAGTTTGCGGGTTCAAACCCGATTTTTAAGGACGAAAAAGTGGATTTTTAAGGGCGAAAAAATCCTTTGTACGCCTTCTTTCGGAGGGGAAGTAAAGCCGGCTGTCCCATGTTAGTAGATTTACTGCATGTAAAAGATCCTCAAGCCTAAATGATGCCTCTGAGCTAAATTCAAATCGCCTGTTTCGTCGCCCAAGTAATACCTTCTTTCTCCCATGGTTGGTGAAAGGAGCGTAGCGGAATTTGCGTGGTCAGGCGGAAGAGCAGGCCTCATGGCCTGAGCCTCGCCACGTAAAATAAGGCGCATTCAATTCAATACAATATCATAGACTCGGTACTCCACATGAACATTTTGAATGTCTAAAATTTTCTAATATTTTGAATGTTAAAATGAAATTTCACATAAAATCAGAGTAAATTAAATTTCATTGTTCAATAATATTTCTATACATATTTATTCAATTTACTTTTACATAGATTTCTAGTTTCTCCTCGTTTCAGTCCAATTTTTGCACGTTTAAATCACTTGAAGCACTCACAATACATTGAGATCTATTTAGATTACAAAATATTTTGACATACATTTGAGCTGAAACAAACGTCACAAATACCAAGATTGTTCTCATTGCTTTGAAATTATCTAAATGGAAACTTCACTGACTTAAGTGCTAGTTTCTTTTTGCACATTTAATTTATTACAGTTACTTAAGTGAACAAAATTAACATCATATGTACCATTTCACAGTTGTTGTTTGATTAATATTATTCATTTGTCTTTAACTAGAATTGTTTTCTTGAACTATGTTAAACTAGAGGTGATATATCAGCAAATACTTTCTCACATTATTTCTAAATTTTTAATTTTAGAAAATTCAACGAAAATGAGACCCCCGCAGTTCCTTTAAACGTCCCTTCTTCTATTAGAGCACATTAATTGATGCCTCAAAACATCTAATCCGGTAGATGTAAGTAAAAAGTGATTCCTAAATTCCTTCTGAGTTCCCAAATACCTTCTGATCATACGTAACAATTTTCAATGTATACCTATTGTTTCTCTCTAACATAATCTACCATAAAAAGTCAACAAACACAGGTCGTTAACCCTTGAAAAACTGGATAGTAAGGACGATATTAATAACAATGTAATTACCCTATTTGTCTTGCTTCGTTCAATTATTGAGCAAAAATATTGATAATTCTCATCAGGTGCCTCGAGGTTTATGCTTGTATTATGTGTTATATTACGCGAAAATATTTGGAAACAAAAATGAAACAGTTATATTATGTTCAAAATTACAATAATGAGTAGAGCAAACTTCGTTTTTCATAACTCTATTTAACTTTATTGCAAAATAAGTTAAAGAGTACATTTTAACGAGATAACCTTTTTCGAACTATGAAATATTATTTATTAGATACTCGCTGATGTGCCGTGCATTGCCAGGTATTTTATTAATTACAACCATTCTTACCCATAGATTACAATGGCGAACCTGTACCAAGCATTACAAACGCCTAGCCTGACAGACTACTTTTTATTTTTACAATGAAGCGCTAAACTTCATGTATTGAAAGTGTATGATATGGAGTTGCAAATTACATTTTAAAAGTTTTTATAGATACACCTATATAACTTGTCTCTCACAGCAGATCCTTGCTTGTGCCACGTGTTGTTCACACGTGGCTTTTGAGAAGCATCCGTAAAAGTACCTCGTCATGACACCTTTGTTATGATCACAGTCATGCCACAATGACTGCTAAATGTTCAGAACAAAATTTAAATGCTACAAGACAAGGGGTTTGTATTCATTATTCACAATATTAGCCAATAGAGCGTCAAAAATATCACTGAGGTAACTATAAAGGCGAAGTCTAATAGTCGACGCGTGTTAAAATAGCCTATACCGGAAAACATGATGCAAATGTCGTTAACGCCGCACCATTTCCTACCTATACCGGAAATAGGCACGTGCATATGATTTCGTGTATTTTACTGACTAATCACACAATGAAGATGCCTAGCGTTTCAGAAACGGGAGTGAGGAGAAGGGGGTGGGGGAAGATTTCGGCACTAGTTGCGTCATCTGACAGACAACGCCTTTGTAATTTAGGATTACTTGAACCGAGCTGTCCCTTGTCACCCTGCCGTATTTATTACGACCAACATTACTACCACCATTGTTCCTGTAAACAAATGCGTACACCCGGCAAACATTCAGTAACAATTTTGATCTTCATTAACTCTGAACCAAATAGAGCAATTGAAATGAATCAAAATACATCTATAAGGAGATTTTTTGTCCTTTTAGAAAAAAAAATAGTTTACAATGACGAATTTACTCATTGATTTCAATACTTTTCGAAAAAGTACACATTTATTGTTCTAAGGGGGTTATAAGTAATTTGTATGAAATCTTACAGACAGTAAGTTTTATCTTGATTTGGAGGTCACACGTACAAAATTTAACTAAGATCGGGATAAAAACACATTTGTAAAAAAAAAAACATTCTTTTCAATTCAGAAAAATAATCATTTCTACCACGTACATTTTCTCCCTTGCCTACAGGTTTTTTCAATGGCAGAGTAACTCGCATTTCAGGAGCAAAAATATTAATTATTACCTCTCCAGAATGAATTGTTTTATTGTTGTTAAGTAAATTATACACTTTTAGCAATTATATCTTCTAGACATGTTTAAGATACTTTTTCTTTCCTCTCATGCTTGTTGTTTTATTTCGTTTCTGGGTGTCCGTTTCAACCAAGTTTCGCACTTTTTCAATTCTCTGCGCCGAGAGCGGTAGTTCAGTGCATCAGCTGATGGCACTGCAGCGTCTCTGACCGGGAGGTCCTAGGTTCGAGTCCTGACGGCGACAGGATTTTCGACACTAGCTTTTCAGCTAGGTCGAATTCGGTCGCTGTCTGGAGGAGAACTCTAGCGGCCGGCTGCTCTGATCGGTAGTTTTCCGGGGTTTCTCCGATCAACACCAGGCGAATGCCGGAGCAGTACCCTACCAAACGGGCCACTGACCGCGTGCGATCTTTCCTTCCTCTTCCTTGTCCTATCCTCTCCTCTTACACACACTTACACTAACATGCACTACACTACTACATATTCCGGGAGGCCAGTCAGGAGCTTAGAGCTGTCCCGGCTGGGGCGGTGCCCCGCTGGTGAGAGAGTCCTGGTAGGGGAAACCCCACTAGCCGATAGTAGGTCGGCGCCGGATCTCGCCTTCCAGCGGGGGAAGTTCACCGCCATCTCTTGAGAAAAAACATGCACCAAAGCAGTTGACGCGCCCGGAAACACAAATCAATCAAATTTCTTCATTGCCACATAGCCACGTCTCAATCTTCTTGATAACGTCTCTCAGAATTTTTAAGGGATAATGGAATATATACCTTTGCTGAAGTCTCCAAAGTCTCCCCTTTTGTGGGAAGTATTTTTCAAGTAGTCAATGTAAATGGACTTTTAAGGTATTTTGCAACTTTGAATACTGTACGTATACGTTTCGCGTTTCTCTGTGGTCAGAAACTTCGTTGAGGCCCTGGAATCCATTTATGGCCAGCTTCAACGACTCCACAGCTTCATTAATTGTTTGAGTGATGACTTCATCTAGCTGGAGTTTACGAACTCCCACAAAAAATTCCCTTTTTCATTTTGGTTTCAGAAAGCTTTTAGGATTTACAGGACGTATATACGTAGGTCAGCCAAAAAGTAATGCCTCCCATTTTTTTCTACTTAAAAAAATTAAGTTAAGTGAAAAATTTGAATTTGGCACCATTCCTCAAACCTTCTGCAATCCACTGCAGTAGTAACTTTCTGCGTCAACAGGTGGCAGCACTGCAGAAGTTTGTAAGATGGCTGACATCGATGTTCGTTTGAGTCAGCGTTGTGTGATTGTATTCTTGAATGCAGAAGGTGAAACGCCCATACGCATTCATGAAAGACTGAAGGTGTATGGTGTTGTGACAGTGGATGTCAGCACTGTTAGACGATGGGTTCGTCGTTGTAAGGAAGCTGAAGAGCAAACACCGTTGACTGACGAAAAGAGGAGCGGCAGGCCGGTGAGTGCAGTGACTCCACACAACATTCAGCCAGTTGATGACATCATTCGTGATGACCGTCGGGTGACTGCAGATGAAGTGTGTCGCATTATTTCTCTTAGTAAAGGCAGTGTGATTACGATTATTCAACAATTGTGGTACTCAAAAGTTTGTGGACGGTGGGTTCCAAGAATGTTAACTGATCAGAATGAAGAGGCAAGGAAAACAATAGCCTCCCAACACTTGCAGCGCTTTGGAGGGAGATGGGTTTCTGAAAAAAGTTGTGACCGGGGACGAAACATGGGTGCATTTTTTTTGAACCCGAATCAAAGAGGCAGTCAATGGAGTGGCGTCACACAAGCTCGCCGAGGAAGAAAAAATTCAAAACTGTGCGATCGGCAGGGAAAGTTATGGCAACAGTTTTCTGGGATACAGAGGGTGTGATTATGGTTGATTTTTTTGGGCAGGGATGCACAATAAATTCTGTTCAATACGTCACAACCCTCAAAAACCTTAAAGCACGTCTTCAGCGAGTTCGCCCAACAAAATCAATGGCAGATGTTCTTCTTTTGCATGACAATGCAAGATCACACACCAGTCGTCACACTTCTGACGAGATTGTCAAAATTGGATGGGAAGTTTTGCCTCATACCCGATACAGCCCTGACCTGGCACCATCAGACTTCCATCTGTTCGGGCCACTAAAAGAAGCTCATCTTGGGATTCATTTTGAAGATGAGGAGGCCGTCAAAACATCCGTGCGTCAATGGCTTAGGAAGCAGGGCTGTGATTTTTACCGTGCTGGGATACATGCCCTTGTTCAAAGATGGACCAAAACTGTAGAGATGGGCGGAGATTACATTGAAAAATGACAAAATTATCCTCAATGTTGTGGTTTTCAACCTATGTAATTGAATTTAAATTTCCTGACAATTAAACGTAGAAAAAAATAGGAGGCATTACTTTTTGACTGGCCCTCGTAATACGTTCTCCATATTTTGAGGTGATTACACCAATTGTTTCATCAGAACCCGCTTAATGCGAGGTGTGAGGAGAATATTGTTATGTGGTACCAAGTTTACATTAACATTTTTCGCCAGGCTTGAGATTGTATCGAAATGGCTAGTTTTCTCTATCCCAGTGAACATCTCTTGCACGACTGTCCTGCAAGCAACGAAAGAAGGATTTTTTTCCTTTCCCTGAATGTTAGCCTTAAAGTACAGTTATTATTTTAAAATCTCCACAGCCTATTTTGGAATTTTCTCAAGAAATTGCACGCATCATAGCAGTAAATGAGGTAGCCTTCTTTGGAGAATAATATTTTATATTATTTAAGCTAAGATATTATTTATAATAACATAACTAGTGAAACCAGTCAAAATTTGACGGTAAGATCTGAGATAAATGTAAAATACTGTGCCCAGACTAATGTTCACAATACGTTGCATTGTTTGGATCTTCAGGGTATAACGAAGATATTCTGTGATGTGAGTTCCCAAAATTTTGAACACGTATGGCCCATGACCATGCAATGCAATATCGGCGCCAAATGACACAAAAGAAAGAGCACTATTATACTGACGGATATTATTTCTAACGTTTTTTGATGTGTCATCATGTCCTATAAACAATTTTGATTTCTTCTGGCATATTGCTCGAAGGTAAACTTATTTTCCCGTTTAAGCAACACAGAGTAAACTTGTTTGCAGAATTTCTCTCACATGCGAAGTACAAATCAGAACAAAACTGACATTTCATAGACAACGACCCAGCAGAAAACGAAATGACCTCACTATCACGACACCTATGCTGACTTTCTCTTTTCCTGCATCCACTTAATGTACGTTTGCGTCTTTTGGGGTGCGTGGGCAACGATTCGGAATTCGACATAACCTGTGAACAACTTCACTACTTCAGTACAACCGAGCAAAACACACTGTCCAAATGTTCTCTACAAAATACACAACAAAAGCAAATTCATGCAAACTTTCAACGCCACAATGCAATAATTACACTGAAACAAAACCTTGATGAATTGTAAACAAATCTCAACAATCAAAACAAAACATCAAGCAGCGCCACCATGAAGCAGCGTGGACATCTATCGCCTCATATATATCGATTTTGAAACAGCCACCCTTTGGAAGAAAACAATTGACTATTGATAAGCGTACTATTGAAGAAATATTTAATTAATTAATTAATTTACACCGTAAACTAGTGAGAACCCGTCAAAATTTGACGGTGAGATCTGAGATAAATGTAAAATACTGTGCCCAGACTAATGTTCACGATACGTTGCGTTGTTTGGATCTTCAGGGTATAACGAAAATATTTTGTGATGTGGAGTTCCCAAAATTTGGAACATGTATGGCCCATGACCAGGTGGCAATGCAATATCGGCACCGAATGACACAAAAGAAAGGGCACTATTATACTGACGAATATTATTTCTAAAGTTTTTTGATGTGTCATCATCTATAAACAACTTTGATTTCGTCTGGCATATTGCTCGAAGGTAAACTTATTTTCCCATTTAAGCAACACAAGAGTAAGCTCGTTTGCAGAATTTCTCTCACATGGGAAGTACAAAGCAGAAAAAAACTGACATTTCATAGACAACGACCCAACAGAGAACGAAATGACCTCACTAACACGACTTCTACGCTTTCTCTTTCCCTGCGTCCACTTAATGTACGTTTGCGTCTTTTGGGGCGCGAGGGCAACGATTCGGCAATCGACATAACCTGTGTACAACTTCACTACTTAAGTACAACCGAGCAAAACCCACTGTCCGAATGTTCTCTACAAAATACACCACAAAAGCAAATACATGCCAACTATCAACGCCACAATGCAATTATTACACTGAAACAAAACCTTGACGAATTGTAAACAAATCTCAACAATCAAAACAAAACATCAAGAAGCGCCACCATGAAGCAACTTTGGAAGAAAATAATTGACTATTGATAAGCGTACTATTAAAGAATGATTTAATTAATTAATTTACACCGTAAATATGGGTGAATCAACACTAACAGTATCTGATAACACATCTAGAGATCACATTCTTTCATTTAAAGGAAAAAATACAACAATCGGTTCAGTAGAAGCTCTAAACGAAGCCATGGCAGAATACCTTATTTTTTTAAATATATAGATGTTGGTGAATCATCACAAACAATTTCTGATAACACATCTAGGGATCACATTCTTTCATTTAAAGGAAAAAAATACTACAATCGGTTCAGTAGAAGCTCTAAACGATGCCATGCCAGAATATCTTATTTTTTTAAATATATAGATGTTTTAGGTTAAATACCAACAAGTCCTCTGCATCCTTTAAAATACCTAAATCTCTCATCAAGTCTCTTATGAAGATCGTTGTGAGAAAAGAGGGTGAGAACCTCTCTTTAACTTTAAATTTCAAGTCAGATTCTGCATTAGTAATTACTGTTACTGAATTTCTGAATTGAATGTAATATCTCGAAATTAAACTAGACGGCGGTTTTGGTTTAAGGAAATCACTATTGTAAGATATTAGGGCGAAAAATATACTTCACGTTGGATCAAGCAATTTCTCTCGTTTTGCTGCTTATATTCTATCCAATCGATTGAAGAAAAGTAGCAGTCATTACTGTTTTCATTGCCTACGCCACATCAAAGGTATCCCCAAATAAAACTATTTGTTCTACCTTTCAATGATTGATTGCCGGGCGCGTCAACAACTGTTCTTATTCCTGTACGTATAGTGCATATTTTATGGCGGTAGATAGTGTTTATTTCCCATCAGCGAGGCACCATCCCAAACTGGGACAAGCGACAATCTCCCAACTGGGCCCCAGACATGTACATTTCTACCTTTAAACATCAAAGATCTTCATATTTTATGCACAAATTGTAAGTTCAATTTGTGTCTTCATCACCCCATTTCCGTCTAAAGTACTTAGGCTTTCTTCAGAAATTTGTATTTCTTATTTTCTTTATAAACGCGTATTCCCCACAAAAGAAAAAGAAATGGTTTGATAAATTAACTCGATTCCTGGTGAATTCACACAATCCCTAGTAGACTTTTTCAGAGATATATAGCACACTAAAGAGGAAACAACAACTGAAGGAAAGACTGAATAAATATGTTAACTATTGCTGTAAGATTAAAGCAGACGCTACAACGCTGCCCACTTTCCCGTCCTTAAATTTGAAGGCAGCTCAAGGATACTCGTGCAAGGGAAAATACAGGGCAATAATTTGTTTGCTCTGAAACCAATAATACCATTACTGTTAATTTCACGGTTTAACGATAAATCCAAAAAGTATTTCCTAAAAGTAAAAATACAAAATAAACTGTTCGTGGTAGAGAAAAATTGAAGTCATTTTCGGTTCCAGCATACCAAGAAGATAACAGAATTAGTCAATAAATCCACAACAGATTTTTGGTCACAGACTGGTGTAATTGTTGTTTAAGTTTAATTTCTGTAACATTGTATTAATAATACATTATGTATTATCTGTAAACTAGTTCATCGAGACTCATACTATTTGCGATTATAAATTGATAATAGCTGTACCTAATGTGTGCTGCGTATGCACTATTAGATTTCCACGACCTTGGCCCAGAAATATCAAAAATAGTCCCCGCTAGATATACCTCTGTAGTTGTTCATGTGTGTAATTTGCACGCACGTAATCCCTAGTATTCCCGCTTAGGAACTCGCTTGCGTTACCTAATTACTTTGTACTCTGCCTTCTGTTCGCCATCGACGTAACTGCATTGACGAATCTCGAAGTATATACGTATATTATGGTGATGACGGGAGGATTAGATTACATCAGCAAAGCCAGGATTAAGGCATTTTGAAAATAAAGCTCTATTATTAACCTGCTGGTACTATATTTTTTTGAAAGTAATGTGCCGTGTTAGTCACGTAACTTTAGCACCTCCTGTAAGTTTTAAACGGTTGAAGTTACTACAATGCAGTTTTCACGGAAGTGCATGGAGGAATGGGGCTAATTGATGTTTGTATTCGTTTCCTTTTATCACTTGTATTTTAGATATTGAGGTAACTTTACTTTTTTCAAATGGAATTATATATGTTTCTTTAGTCTATAATGACGAGTGTAAAAAGAGACAAATGAAATACCTGTTGTGATATGTTAGATAAACATTTTTCGAGTAATTTCGATTTTTTCGACTTGTATTTAACGGATATTTTGAATGTAACAGTCCCCCACCCGAGGTCGCGCAGCGCTCTCCCTGCTAACGATCGCTCGGGGTGTTACAATATTCGTCAAACCCCGAGTCACGAACATCAAAATTACTCCAAAAAAATGCTTATCTAACATATGACAGTAAGCATTTGTTTAGATTCGTCTTTTTACGCTCGTCATGATAGGCTAAAAAAAATGAATCGTTCCATTTGAAAAAATTAAGTTACCTAAATATCTTGCAAGTGATAAAATGGAAATGAGTATATGTATGAACAAGTTCCATTATTTCATGCATTTCTGTGAAAACTGCATTGCAAAACTTCAACCATTCAAAAATTGCAGGTGGAGCTAAAGTTATGTGATTTACCTTGTATTTCTCAATTATTCCAAAAAAAGCCATGTCCAATATTATCGTTATTAAAGGAAGTTGTGAGCAATCGATTTCCGATCAAAATTTACTTTTTTCGGGAAATCTTAACTTCGGTGCTGCTTACACGATCGACTTTAGTCAGTAGTGACTCTGAGCGCAGGGCCCGCGACACCCAAGGGAGAGAGTGATCCTACTTCACTTGAGGTAGGCAAATGGTGCCGCCACGGCGGGTTTACCCCTGCCGACCTCATCAATGCTCCTCTACCACTAAGGCAACTCTGCAGTAGAAGGTATCACGGTGTTCCATAGAATGTATTAATTGCACGCCAGGAAGCAACGCAGAAGAGTTGTTTATAAAACTAAAATGTTTGTGGTGAAAGCAATTGCGACAAACGTTCTCAAATAACGATATAAGACTACATATTTTCCTTTTTCGCAAATTACTTACGTAGTGTTCAGGACGCTAAGTAGTTCTGCGACAAAAACGGTCATTTTTCGACGGAAAAAATTGTACTGTGGGATCCTGGTACTGAAAAATGGATAATTTTGCTTCTCTATGTAGTAAATAACTTTCTAACCTTAAACTTTTGAAGTCATAATTCACGGTTTGTGGGTTCTTGATACCAAAAAATTGTTGTAAAACATCTGTCCGGGTGTCTGTTTGTTTCTGTCTGTCTATCAATGAACAACGCTAGCGACTACACAATAGGTAGAATTTCCATCAAAATAGATATTTCCCAACAAATCTGGCTGATTGATGTCGCGGCTCCTGAATTTGAAAATTATATTTTGATTTTTAGGGGTACTTTACGTGAAGTCTCAATGTTTTCAAAATTTTCTTGAAGAGGGCTCTACTTTTTTTACTTATTTTTTTAGTCGAATAAAGCAAAGTGCACTGATGAAAATGCTATTGATCCGATTTTAATTTTTTTTAACTCAAACTTTTATATTTTTATGCGTCTTTCTAGAATAACAATATCGTTAAAGAAAGTCATGATCAATTTTTTAACAAAATAAGAGTAATTTTTGCATAATTTTGCGTAAAATAAAGGTAGTTAAAAAATAATGTTCTCAAAAGTGGTACCAATTTTTTTTTAACTTTTTACAAACAATGCAAAACGTACGTGATGTTTTAACATCACGATCTTCTCGAAAAAATCTTGTAACTTCCGCTAAAATTCATTTTGTGATGCTCCATTACATATCGTTCGCTATTTTCAATAAAACTTTTTCTCGATCTTTAACTTGCAATTTAGTGACAAAGAATTCTTGATTTGTCGCTTTAAATTATATTCCACTGGCAGCATAGTTTAGTATATCTTCTTTTGATACACTAATATTCAAATACGAGTGTTTGGTTTGCAAACTGTTCTTTGAGTTTTTATTGGATGTAAATGTTTTGGTAAATTTTGAAAAGCAACTCGAGATTCATAAATAAACCAGTATCAACTACCTGGAATATGTATTTTAAACATAAAATAAACAGTATCCATCGGGACCAAGATAAATGCTGAAATGCACAAAACAAGTAAGTAGATTAACGTAGCTCTATTTAATATTGTGCTCAATTTATGTTCTTCTTATTTGATTGATTCAATGAATTGCTAATAATATATTTACAAATTTGAATTCACAAAGAATTCATTCGTAAAACATGAGTGCTTTTAATAAAAAGTTATATAATACTAAAATATTCACTCATTTTAAGGCGAAGAACGACGATTATTAAATGTAACTTGAAACCCGAGTTAAACTGATATCAACGATGCAACCAATACATTCTCAAAAATATATAAACGACATTCATTTCCTATTTTCCGTAATACCTACTAGATAACAAATTATACTTAAAAACAATACACTGTATTTATACTAAAAACAATACAATGGATTAGTTACGGGTCATCATCTACGTAAAGTTGCAATTTCGGAACACTGAATTTTTGGTGTCAAGAATTACGATTATTTGATCTTATGATCTTTCTTTCTTTCTATCTTTCTGGAAATTCGTGGTAAAAAGAAAGTTACATAATGTTGCAAAACTTTGATGGAATAGTAAGTTTTGATGGAAATATAATTTTGTCAGAAATATAAGTTTCGAAGTATATCTTGATATCGATTTTTTAAATTCTTTGTCACTTTACTTTTTACCTAGATATTTGAATTATCTTAATGAAATGTATTACTGAATATGAATCTTTATATGATCAATTCCATTTTTTTTAAATTTTACCAATTTTGCCTAATTCGCAATAAATTTGCAATACATTTTCACATATAACTAAAAATATTCCCTCAAAATTGGCTTCAAATTTTATCCTTAATTGTTTTGCTCTAATAAAACAAACTGCCTGGATAAAAATATAGTGATTATTTTATTAAGTTAATATCTAAGGGTCAATTTTTCTGTGAAAATGGTGCATGCTAAATGCCGGGGGCAGCGATGTTTCTTCCCAGCAAGCGGGAAAGTAAGACCTGCTTCCGACCTAGGGGTCTGTTTACTGATCCCCCCCCCCAGGTATTTCTACCGACTGAGGTGTGTCAGCCGGTCAACAGCTTTCGAGTCTTCCAACAATGCTACTACAAAAGTTACATCGATATTGTTTTGTTAGTTTCAAAAATTAACGCAAGGAAACCCCACACTTGTGTGGTTCTGTATGTTTGAATAAGTCATCCTCGCGCGCGCGCGGAGCATCTGGATCTTTAACGCGCGGCGGGGGGCGTGGCCGCTTCGCTTCGCACCGCGCCGCTCGTCTGTCTGCCGCAGCCGCCTGACGCGACGCGAGGTTACGCAACGCGCGGCCGGGGCCGGGGTGAACGCTGGCGGCGGCCGACCCCACCCCCTCCCCTTCCGGCCCCCCGCCGCCGCGCATCGCACCGCTCGGAGGCCAGTGTGTGCCCCTGACAGGCCCTGCATGCAACCCGCCTCGCGCACCGCCGCTTCAACCCCCACCACCGCGAACCTCTCTCTGAAGGTGGGAAACCATCCACAACGGCCTCAGCGAAATGTGCACATTTATATTTTGCTCTAATTACTAGTAATTAATTGTAATAATTCTAAAATAATGGTTTGATTGGTTTTTCCTGCTGTTTTCCCAACTGCTAAGGTCATTACTCCGTAAGTATAGTGCATGTTAATCCCAGGTAAGTGGCGGTGGTCTTCTCCCGCCAGATGACTAAATTCGGCGCCGACCTACATGTCGACATTAGGGTTTCCCTAACCAGGTATCTCCTAGCAGCAGAGCAACGAAATACTCGAGTCAAGCTCTAAGCTTCAAATTGCATGTAAATGTATGCAAGTGTTGTGCAGTGCATTTAATGTAGTGGAGTACACGTAGGTGTAAGTGTGTAGGGATAGGACAAGAGTAAGGATAAGACAAGAAGAGGAAGATGAGATTGCACGCCGCCCGTCGTCAATTAGGGTCCCATCCGACATTCCCCTAGTGTTGATCGGAGAAATGTCGGAAAACTATCGATCAGAGCAGCCGCTATACTTGTAAATTTATGACGCTACAAATTATTTGAAGAAGAATGAAAACAAGAGGCCATCTAGCTTCAACTCAAGCAAGCCAGTCCTTTATCTAAATTCTTTGGAAAAGTCTCCTACCAAAACCCTTCTTCTTCTTCTTCTTCTTCTTCTTCTTCTTCTTCTTCTTAGTGTTAATACTCAACAATTACTCAGATTATTTCAAAAAGAGCATATCATTTAAAAATATACAATTTATTGAAGTTTTGCAAAAAACATTCACGCTATATAACAAATATGGTTGAAAATGGCCATTTTGAAGAATTACTATTTCGAATAGAAATAATGTCGAAAATGAGGTATGTGTGGGATTATATTTATGCACAATACACAATATTTTTTCATATTATAATATAAACAATAATATTTACCATTTGTCATTTTCTGCAATTTATGAAGTACTTTCAGCAGTAATAAGTGGTTTATCTTTACTGCCTCTAAAGATAAGCGCAGCACAAAATATCCCGTAAATGCATTGTGAAAATCAAAGGAATGGTGCTTAGCTGTCTAGAGAGCGGCGTTTCTTCATTTTCACATTTTTGTGCGTCGGTTGCTTCTTGCATGAAGTTCTATTGAGCCTCTGGTATTAATATTGGAGGTGTAGTACAAATTCGAAAATACATTTGAACTACAATGACAACTAACTAAAGGAAGAGCTGAAGAAAAGAAAGAAAAGTTCTACGTATACAGCATACGGAAAATCGAAAAATGCTAAAAAGTTGTTTCATGTTTTTTAGTATCTGTTCTCTAAGACTGAGGGAGGGTTACAAGTTACGGAATAATACAATCACTATTTGCTATGGACGCAGTTGGATATGTTTCTGAAAGTATCATTGATAGATTTTATATTTACCATGACTTGTGTATCCATGATGCAGGGAACAATGGGAAATCTTTCCTCATGTATATATTAAAAAAGGATGGGAGTGCAGTGTAGTGCCGCGCAGTGAAATGAAGTGAAGTGAAGTGAAGTGAAGTGAAGTGAAGTGGTGTGAAGTGTTAGAAAAACTATAAATCAACTTACAGATAACTCAAAATCAATCTCTAATTTTAATTTTAATTATATTTGTAAATATTCGTAATAGTTTTGTAATTGTCGTATATCTAGTTGTAATAATGTTTGCCACCGAGCATTATCTCAAAGCGAACTTTAATAAACCTATCTATCTATTAACTTTAAAACGCAATGAATCACGTATAATTGTAATCACAGCATTTTTTGTGAAAGACGAATTTTTAAATAGATTACTAATCACATAATGAAATTGTAAAACAAATGACGACAGAGAAGCGTTTATTCTATTGATGTCACCAAATTCAAATTCAGTATTTATTCTATAAAATCGATTAATAAGAGCAAGTGATAACTTATCTAGGGCATTTCTACCTTTCATTTACAACAAAAACATGGAATTTGTTTGAGTACAAAACCCAAACTTTTTCCTATACAAAACCGTTAGGAGCCAGAATAGGAGAAGAAATTGCCAAATATGAGAACTACAACAAAATATACACAGATGGCTCGAAAAGTAGCAACTTGGTGGGATGTGCCGCTGTAACGTCAACAAGAGTAATATCAACCAAACTGCCCGATCAGTCCTGTCCAGCGAATTATATGTCATCATCACAGCACGAGACTACATTCTCGAAGATAATGAACGTAAATTTTTGATAGTGACAGACTCCAAATTGGCTCTGTCGACTATTGGAAATGTCTTTTATTCAGGAAACCGGCTAGCTTTAGACATTGTTAGTATGATAAGAAGCTTGAACTTTAAAGGTAAAGATATAGTTTTTGGATGGATCCCGGCTCATGTGGGTATCACGGAGAATGAGCTGGCAGACAGATCTGCAAAAGAGGCGTCACAACTTGATGAAAGAAGTAACCTTCCCATAATACCACAGGACTATCACGCCAACATCAAAAGAAAATTACAAGAATTGGACAGACAGGAATGGAATAACAACGCCCAATGTAAATTAAGAAGTATATGTGAATACGATGACTACAATCCAGCTACATTCTTCTGCAGAGCTGACCAGGTTGTGTTAACTAGATGCGGAATAGGTCACACCAAGCTCACACATGCCCATCTGATCACAGGAAAAACAGCTGTTATGTGTAATATGTGTAATGTTTCTATGTTTATTAATCATCTATTTCTGTGCCCCAGGTTTGAGACTGACAGGACGAGACATGGTGTTGAGAACGACATGTCAAGTGTACTAAAGGACAGAGATCAATGCAATCGGTTTCTCAAGTTTTTGAAAAGCATAAAATTGTACGGGGATATATAAGACATGTGTATAAACTTTAATAATGTAATGTGAATGTTCCTATAAGTGTCATAACTTCCCGTGTACAAAAATATTAATGTTATTTTGTAGTTGTCGCTAATAACCTTTTGTACTTGATGCGACATAAAATAAAATAAAATTAAAAAAAAACCCTTAGGGGCATATTTATAGATATCGCTTTAGTCCGATGATAGTACCGCGTTAGAACGGACTACTAGACGATCAGTCCGCAGGAGTCAGGGCGTCTTTATAATAGCTTCTTCTGGAAGAATTAACGGAGACCGACCAACTTGTTGGGTACAACGTTGCCAGGCGTTCCAAGCGCATACACGAAATTTCATTTTCATTTATTTCAATTCAAGTTTCCATGACGAATATGAAAGTTCCTTGATTGCTAAACACATGTTTTGCCCTTCCGTCAAAGGAGAACGAGTCTTGTAACTATCTACGGAGCGTCTGTTTTAATATGAGTTGTGTTGATTTTAAATATTTTCAAATTGTTTCTATGGATGATTGGGATAACAAAAGGCAGCCACGTAGAAATTCATCTGCCTGGGAAAAATACAGTATCTACGACTGTAAAAACTAGAAAAGACTTGATTGAATATACGTCGTTCATCAGGACCAAATACGAAAAGAAATTTGATGAATTATATGCTAAGCATCGCCACGCCCGAAATGTTACAAAATGAAAAGAGGATGAGATTGAAAACACAAAACAAGCAACAAAGCAGTCAGGAATTTATATTACTTAAGTTTGTATTTCATTTATGATTGTTCTTAATTACATTATTTTGCATTGGTAGTGAACTAATTCAATTTTAGGTAAAACAATATCAGAAAAAGACTGATGTTGCACCGCCACCAAAGGTGAATACAACTGAACTAGATTGGAAGTCAGCTTTCAAACTACTACATGAGTTTGTATTTGCAGATTTGAAGTAGTAGCCAGCCAGAAGTATGTGTATACTTGTATTATATAATTGAGTATTAGTTGTTATTTCACTTAAATATTGTTGTTTTCCACTTAATGTCTCGGTTTTTATTTTCACTCCTTTATTTGTTTAATGTTTTCAAACGATCCAGGTACTTGTTACAAGTTGTTTAAAATTATACAGTCCAAATAGTAAATAATAAATTAAATATCAGTGTTAAAATTAATGACCTTTTGATGCTCAGTATAATGTCTAATTGTATTTACTTGAGATTTAAACTTTTCTATCGAATTTAATCGTTTAATATCATCTGGCAAAGTGTTATAAAGCAAGTGTTATTAAGCAAGTCATTTTTGACAAAATCTACTGATTCGTAAATCAAGAGACCAGGTAATCGTAAAATTCCTAGATTAATAAAGAGAAGCTTACAAGAACCACGTAAGTAGGATTTGGTTATTATTTATACAATTCTTTTTTGTAATCTAAAAGTCTGGAAGCTATTAGATGTATTTCCCCTGAATATTATGCCATATCTCAGGCGGGAATGAACATTCGCGAAATATACACAACGAGCAGTATGAAGGCTGACTGAATTGGAAAGAATTCTGAACGCGTAGCATAATGAGCTTAATGATTTTTGTACCATTTAAAAATTGTCTTTATACATATTTTAATATTGTAAGTTTCTTACATAAACGTGAAATAAAAATGAACCGATGGAGGTATTGAGATGCGATTTCCACAAACAAAGGGCACATGAAAAGGTGTACAATATCTTTCTATATCGTTTATTATTGTAGATATCGTCAGAAATTTGATGTTTTAAACCGCACAGATTCTGATGTATGAAATAAGGTTGTGAAAAATAGCTGTTGGTTAATTTGAAAACAATACATTGTGAAACGTGTAATATTCAAGTTACTTTATAACAGACGTCTAAATTGTTAATGCAACAAACTGTCAGTATTAAATTTGTAGCGAAGTTTATAAATGAACCGTAAAGAGAGCCTATATTTCATTTAATTCAAAGAACTTAAAAATTTCAAATGTATTTTCTGAAGGAATTCTTTTAACTATTATGGGAATGGTTCACTATTTTTCTTTGGTGAGTACAATTTACGTAATTCACCAAACAGTGCATGCTCATTTGTTCGAATACCGAAGCAAGCTCCATCTAAGCAAGGCACACGCTGTGGACGTGGTCCTGGAGTCTTGATTGTCGCCGGCCAGGGGAGCGAGAGGGATCTCGAGTGGCAACGTTGCGTATCATTGCCACAGAGGGGGGCATGGTGCGGAGAGGATGGGCAGGGGCGGGGCGGGGCAGGGGCGGGGAGGGGCAGGGGTGGGGTGGGGAGGGGGAGGGGCGGGGGAGGGACGGGGCGGGGCAGGGGGAAGCGGGGCGGGCCAGGCCGTTGCGGGGCGGGGCGGGGCAGGGAAGAGGACAGCGACGAGGCTTCAATGCAGCCAGATCCATGCTCATATGGCAATTAATAGTGCTGCCCGGGATGCTTGTTACCTCATTTGCAGGGCGCCCCGGAATATCACATGGATACCGTTGATTATGCTGTTATGAGACTCGAATGTCGTTGTGTAACAGATGCACGTATGGTGCGGCTGGTATGCGGTAGGGAGGGGCGGGCAGGGCACGATGGGTGGGGAGTGGTGAGGGACGGAGTGGTCGAAGCGCGGCTGGGCGGGGATGGCAATCAATTTTTTTACAATTTAGGTTAAGCAATTTTCATACAAGACGTTCAATAGCTTATCAGTGCGCGACACAAATCTTTCTTGATGCTGAAACCACGTGTTCATTGTCAGCCGCGTTTGTACAAGAAAGCACTTGCTTTTTAGGAGAAGTAAGCCGCTTTTTAAGTCTAGAGAAAACTAACTACTGAAACTCCTTTTCTAGTGGCCTCACAACAGTGACGTCCCATGGTGAGATACTTGAAAAGAATCAATGTATGGTAGATGTAAGATGCATTAGTTGTACAGTGGTGGAGAAGGAAGGAGAGGTAGATAAGAGAAGAAAAGTGCTATAAATGCTTAAGAAGAGAAAAAATCCATAAGCACACAACTTAAATGTAAATCAGTTTTATTATTGTATTACGTCTCTATGTTTATGCTTTGGTTTTTTCATCTCCACACGCAGAACCGAAAGTTTATATGTTTATATTTATGTGAGTAAGAGAACAGCACATATCCAAGCTTTAAGGATAGGAGAGAAATGGAGTTCGGTTGGAAAATGGATGATTGGTGTCTAGCGTTGTCTAAAGTACTTGCCTCCATCCGTTTGGAACCGATTGAAGGAAATTACTAAAAAGACCGATCAAGTTACCTTCTTCTAGTCGTGACATCGATATTAATCAACTGGTGTCGGAAATCGTGTTCCTAACCTGGAATCTTGGGGGTCCTCAAAGCTTCATGAATTGACTGATAGTGAGCGGGAAACACTCGCATGCACCAGGAAACACTCGGGTGAATAAGAAATCCCAGTGTTAACAATGCTACGTATTTAAGAAAAACGTTTCAACAATTTATCATGATTGTGTAAAAACAATAGCGAAACAGAGAAAGAGATGTAGGGTGGTTGGCTATTTGCACAGGAGGTTGCAGGGAAGGCATACGGGTAGAACAGACAAGGGCAAATGACGAACAGTGTTAACAATGCTGCATATTTAATGACAAACGTTCCAACAAGTGATCATGACTATCAATGTTTCACAACAGAGAGACAGAGAAAGAGGAGTAGATGATTTTCACAGGAGGAGGTAGGGGACAGATATTGACAGGACAGACAAGGGCGAATAACGAACAGTATTAACAATGCTGCGTATTTAATGATAAACATTTCAACAAATGACCATAACTACCAAAGATCAACAACAGATAGGGGAGGGGATGGAGGGGGGTGGCTCAGGGGTAGGGGCCGGGGCCGTGGGCGGGCAGGGCGTAGACGGGCGCGGGCGCCACCTTGACGACGGGGGGCGGGGCCACCACCACCACGGGGGGCGGGGGCGGCGGCGGGGGCGGGGCCACAGGGATGGCCACGGGCGACTGCTCCAGGTACTGGTACTGCGTGGAGTGCGACGTGGCGAAGGTGGCGGGACGGCTGACGATGGCGTAGTGCGGGGGCGGCGGGGGCGGCGGCGCGTGCAGCAGGGGCGCCGGGGCGGCCAGCAGGCCGGCGGACGCCGCCGCGAACAGCAGGGGCAGCACGATCTGAAGAAGCAACACGAGAACAGTGGTGGGGCGTGTGGTTGACGCTACTCACCGTGTTAAATCACACACTACATGGAGGTTAATTGAATAGGCAAAATCACGTCTAAAAAATTATCGAAATGGTCATTTATTGTGAATGAACATGGTTGTTTTATCACACGAGTAAAGGATTTTTATGGAAGAATTAATATTATATGAAAACTGGTAGTGTGGCACGTAATTAAAATATACCATTTTAGAACAAAGTGATTACTTCTTCTCTGTATGAATGAAAGAAAATGCGCATAACGTGGAAAACTGTAATTCTATTTTGCACTGCAAACTAGCTGAATTGCAAAAGTATATAAGTATGGATGCGACAATTATTTACAGCGAAGCTATTTGGTACTTTTCTAAAAGCACATTTTTTACGTTTCATTTATGTCTTTTTTTATCACAGAAAAAATTTTCCGTCCTAAAAATTGGATTTAGTTTACTTGAATTTCTTTACCTTTTGAGAACCGCAGGGTTTTAATGAAAAATGAACAATTTGTCTTATATTAGTAAATTTAGCATACAGTCTTGCATTCTTTTGTGTTCGTTGATTCACGGGAAAGTTACCATTTTTGAAGATGTTGATGCAATAACTTATGATACAACTATGAGTTTATTAGTGACTTTTTTAGGATTATTAAATATTGACTCAAATTTAGTGTCAATTATTCACTCAAGAATTTAGAATGAAATATAAATATTATTTTACGTATTTAAGTAAATTGATTGAGACAATCGTAACAGTCAAGTCCTGTTTGCGGAGTCGGGAGTGAAGCATGTGGTACTCACCAGCTTGTACATGACTGTGTCTTGGGCTGACGGGAGCAGTGGACTGACTTGGGCAGCGCCTGCCAGGGCTTTATACTGCCGGGGAGCGACCCGTTCACCGCCTCGCCACGCGCTGTTTCCACCCAAGGTGAAGGCTGCCGCCCGCTGGACGCCCGGCTCGCCAGGGGGCGGGGTGGAGGGTAAGTTTCTGCCTACCGATGAAGAAGTGGAGGGGGAACGGATGATATCTGCGCATGGGGTGTGCGTGAGCACGAGTACTAATAAGATATTTTTCTACATCTTTATATTGGATTATTGATTATTATCTAAATGATTTTCATCACATAATTTTATGGATTACTAAGAAAATTAATATGCCTTACTTTAAGTGAGAAGAGCTGTCAATCTCCGATCTAATGTTTCGTTAGAAATTTTTTCCTGCTCTTAGTAAAACAACAACAACATTATTTGGAAATTTTTTGGCCTGTAAAACAATAACCTTCTTTTCCTTTCTGTTGTATACTCTAGTAAATATAACTGCTCGCCTTCGTCGTCATATGCTCTTTTTTTTTCAACTTGTTTTTAGACTTCCTTTTCCCCTGTTTGCTATAAAAGAAGAATTTTTAATTCTTAAGAATTTTTTGCTAACCTATAATCTTTCAATCTATAAACAAGCGTAAATCAATTTAATTTTAAATCTCTAAAATGATTACAATATTTGATGTTTAATTAGATTTTCCAGACCCGTATTATTTTGTTTTCAAAATACCATTTGTTTTTCCAACTACCAAAGATCCGTCTTAAAATTTTCCATCTATGTCAGCTTCTCTGAGGATCCAGGTTTCTGCTACATATTTGACTACAGGCCATCATAAGATCTGTCGTATAATATTAATCGTGTACTTTAAATATCAATTTCCTTCGAAGTATATTTGCTTTGCAAAGCAAGCTTTATTTTTAACTGTTCTTTATTTTATTTCTTTCTTGTTATAGTGATTATTAACATAAGATCACTAACATTTTCAGTTCTTACTTCGAGGAGTTTAGGTGTTTCGCTTTTACATCACAAGTTTGGATTTTGGATATTTATAATTAAAACACCTTGTAAGGTCTGCTCCTCCAAATGTTGAAATATTTCATCAAGTATAGAAATGGATCTTTGTTAAAAGTAAGTCCACGTATGCGATATTGTTTCAAGCATGTAGTGAGATTGTCCCTGACGTCTAACGACAATCTCCAACTTGGGTATTGTTCTTAACTTAAACCGAGACTATGTAGTAAGGTAAAGGTTTTCCAAAGGAGCTGATCTAAGGTCCAAACCCCCCTCTAGGAGGACCTAAATTTGTGTTCCTCTAGCGAATGTGGCTTCACCACGCCTTTCAGAGACGTCTTCATGGATGGTTTTCTGTTACAGTTTCCTTCTTACTCTTTCGGCTATTGCCTATCCTCTGGCCAGCGGAGGCAGCACCTATTTACTGGTGGTACTTACTCGCCAGGCCACATAATATGCATTGGGCACATGTGATTTTTTTATTGCATAACTCTGCCACGTGATACCTTTCCACGTTTACTTATTTTTCCACCTCTTCCCTCCCCCCCCGGGGACTACGGTCTCACCATCAGTCCCCTAGTCTGCTTATCTACACACTGCTTCCCTTCCGTCACTCGTGGCCCCGCTCAATAGCAGAATATTGCCCTGGGTTTTAATGGTTCCAGGAATGATAATTATGACTTTTTTTGTTCTTTTTGCAGCGCTATTTTCATGTCTTTATTCCCTCCAGTTCAATATGCCAATATTTTCTCTGTTTTTATTGTTTACCATCACCTCCCCCCCACAGGTCACCTCAATAGGATAAAATAAATACTAGAATGATGGCCAATGATTAATTATGTCTCATGCTTGATTTACAAACTTCGTTGTGATTGGTCGACAGTTTGTATTCTTTAACGTCTATAGTTTAACTGTATCGTAATGAATATCATGATAAAATGAGCTGTAGCCTTCTAAATAAAAGAATTATAGTGGAACAAAAATATAAATAAAAGACAGTTTTCGTTCCAAACGTTAAATACGGTAGTTTAAGAAGAAACTAAAGAATATTTACTGTACATTTTCTCGAATAAATGCGTACCAAAGAATTGTTTCTTATTACGAAAAACATCTATCAACAAAAAGTAAATTCGTCCTTACGACAGGTATCAACTATTCTCCATCTTTCTCTATCCTGTGCTTCTTCGGCTTAAAAGTGTGTACATTTCTCTCGTCGCTAGATATTTTGATCTTTCCACTGCATTGCTCCTTTCTAGTAACACTTTGCGAAAGCAATTTTGAATCATGTTCTTTGTAAATACTATTAATAATTTCTCTTTTCAAACAATATATTAATTACTCACTGTCATTGTATCATAACTATGTTTTGGGAGAACGGAGCGGAAGTTGATTTTCGGCGAGTTCCGGATGAGGTCTGCGGTGGGGGCTAGTGCGTGCCGTGGAGCGAGGTTGCGTGGCTCTCAGAGGCGAAGGGGATTGGAGGCGGAGGCTACGCAGGTTGGAGAGTGGAGTGTGAGTGTGGTAGTGGAAAGTGTGGGGGCGGGGCGTGGACGGTATAGGCGAGGAGTGCGGAAACGGGCTTGCGGGGGCGGGTAGTGAAGGTGTTCGGGCAGGATGCAGCCATGAACAAGGAGCGGAGATAGCGGTCTTGTGCCCACACACGCGCCACTGCCCCCTCCCCTCCCCTGTGCGCCCCACCCTTCCCCGCCCTGCCCCGCCCCTTACGTCACGCGTCGTCCGTCGCACGGTCACCCCCAGTGAAGGGAGCCCGCTCCCCCCCCCTCTCACCGCCGCCGCTTCCGTCGCAACGCGCCGCTTATCGCCTTATCCTGATGGTTATGGGTGCTTACTGCTTATTGGAAATTAAAATAAGAAAGGAACGGGGTCTCTGAAGGCGAGAACACATAATCGAGCCTGGAAGTACGTGGATGTGAAAGTTTCGTGACAATAGCTGCTGTTTGAACACCAGGCAATTAGATGTTATTTGTGGAATGTCCGGCTCGTCAACGACTCATTAACGATAAAACGCCAATACGTTTGCTCCTTCAGGTTACGGAACTTATGCGGTATTTTAATATTAACGGGGAAAGAACGGGGAGTTGTATTACAATCCTGTTTTATTTTTACGCTCCATTGAGTTGAAAAGCGGATTTGTTCTTGTATAGCATGTAGAGTCTCAAATCTTTATGAAAATCAAGTCTGCTCCATGAGCATTCATCCGCATGATCGTGTAGGAATATAACTCGACTTAGGTCACGGAGTAAAATCTGTTACTTTCGCGGAATGATGCAACTACATCCACATAAATGTCCAACAGAACCTTTCTAGATGATGCCTCTTTAATAATATGTTTCAAACATTAAAAAACAGTGAATAGGTTAACATTTTAAAAAACATAAAATAAAAAAAACGAAATAAAATGACCTTATTTAGTTTACGAACTTTCGATGAAAATAATAATTTGAATTACTTAAATAATTTAAATTACAAACTGATAAGTTAATTTTTAAGTGTTCATCATAGCTGCTTATATTTAAAAAATATTGTAAAATAACTTTGGTAATAACAAAACTTCTCACTAAAATATTTCTCAATGCTCTAGAAACTTGACAACAGCACTTTTGACCGATTTAAATTGAAACTTCTTCAGTTGTTAACGTACTACGAATGACTTCCTCTTGACGTTTAAACCGAGTCATTCAATTTTTCGACGACCGAACACAAATATGGCTTCTCGTTTTCCAGAGTGGGGGGCTGTGGGTCTCACCCACGCACAAGTCCGCCGTCGAGGAGAATGGCACGATGGCGCGGGTGTCCATGGCGTTGTGTGTCGGTCGGGGGCGGGGCGGGACAGAGCGGGGGTGGGCAGTATATAGGCCAGGCCCTGCCCGACCTCTGCATCTGTCTCTGCTAGCAGCTCACCTCCACCACAATGTTCCGTCTGGTAAGTCAACATTCGAACTTATAACAGCTCGTCTCTCCTCTGCCACGTGCTGAGAATGAGTACATACAGTTTCAATTTCTCAAAAATGTTTATTCTTCTAAACGATGCACAGCGGTATTTGCTCTTCCTTTTGACATTGTGAAAAGTTTCGTGGTAATCTTTACTTTTTGTAATGTCATTTCCACCGCTGACATTTAACGTTCATGTTTTAAACGTATGTGAGATTGAAAGAAATTAAAAATGCATGCGTTCTACAGGTAATATATAGGTACTTCCTTTGATGACAATGCAATGTTCTCCTGCAGGAATCATAACACGTGCTGTTAACTCGCTGTAGAATTCTCAGAATTCCATGCTGTTTGTTCAGTAAATAGAATAGGTTTTTCTGTGTAACGAAGAGAGAATTACTCTGAGAGATATATATTTTGAAAATTGAAATAAAATGAACATTTTAAACATTTGATATAAAACACTTCGAATTTTAATAACAATTGCACATTTTTTAACAATATTGCTGTTAATTCATTAGGAATATTTTTTGGGGTCCACAATTGTGTATGAATATATTGCTGTACAATTGTATCTTTTGGAAATTATACATCAATTACACATCATTACCGTTTTATTGAATTGAGAATATCTAGAAAATGCAAACAAAATATTTGGTACAACAATCGACGCTTTCAAAGTCACTCATCTTTAATTTTTAAACTTTGTTAAATATTTTTTGGAATAAGCAATACAACATATTTTTATTCGACCAGTCCTCATTGAACTTAAGTTGAGAAAAAAGGTTTTTTGTTGATATCGATAATTTTAATCCTAATTTTAATTTCTAGGCATTTTTTTCAATTTATTACAAGGTATGAATCTCACCAACCATATTATTAATGGCCTTCAGAGTTTTGTTACCTTATTTTTCGATCTAATTTTTAATTTTGTTTTTACGTAATTTTTAATGATTTTTATGCGATTCATATTTCTAGCAGAATATCATTTCACTTTTCTTAGTATTCAGCAATTCAGTATTTGCTGCACATGCTTCTTCGTCTAGAAATTATATTTTCAATTATGTTATAATACAGCCTTTCTTTTCCAGATTTTCTCTCTCATAATTTCTTATCTTATTGTTACTCGGGAAATATTTTCTTGTAAGATCTTCTCTAGTGTTGCCTCTAATTTTCTCGTTCGAAAACCTAACATAGGACTGACATTATCAAAGTAATTAATACATAACAATTACGAAACGAACAACCTATGAAACTCAACATAAGTGAACTGAAGGTGACATCCCGGAAACTTGAAGTAAAAGCGAAGAAAGCATGTGATTCTATTTTAAATCGAAAGAACCGTTCAATATAGTAACAAAAAGCTAAGAGCTTAGTGAAATTTGAGGAGCGCACACATGCCGCATATTTTAGCTTTCTTATGTGAATTGTTATTAGGTGAATTCTTTGTAACTCTTATTTACGGAATATAAAAGCGTTGCTAAAATAAATAAAAGTATACAAAGTGTGCTGTCAATTCACCACATCAATCGTCATAACAGAAAAAAGGATTTCCAAATGAATCTTTTCAACGTTAATATCTTCCCTCCCCTCGAAAATACTTTCTGTGCTGCATCAGTCCTTGAAATCCATTGTTTCGCGGTCCGGAACCGGAGGTACGTAAGAAGAGAACACGTGAGACTGTAAATGCTTTTATAAGGAAATATTTCAAATTCTATTATTGTAAATTATATTTTTACGTAATGCGATATAATGATTTAATGTAAGACAAAATAATGATTCAATGAATTTCATGAATCATATTTCAACATATCCTGGTCTACAGAACTGCTCATGCTCCAAGTCTACCTTACATTCTCCCAGATAGATTAGATTAATCGTTACGAGATCCATTGCTCTTGGCTCTCCGTGAAGTGCCGCATCTGCGTCGTTGGGACTTACGCTACGCTGACACTGTCGCGGACCTATTCAGACCCCTAGTCTTGCATCCCAGATATAAATGTAAAATCTGCCCTCCTTTTCTTTAAATTTGTTCACAATTGAGGCATTCACGTACAGGAAACTTTCTGACATTTTACGAAAGTAAAATTATTGACTTACCATGCCTCTCTTGTAAATATGGAACATGGTATCTCCTTATATCATGTTAGCTTTAGAATCCGGAAAATTGACAATGAAAATACATCGTTGCAATTTCGTGTAACGTGAAATGACAGTTATCACTATTTTCGGCCTAACGCCTGAATTGTAATTATGTAAATGTACATATTTAAGTGGTGAGGGCAAAGAGCAGGCCTTACGGCCTGAGCCTCGCCAGAAATAAAGACATTATTATTATTATTATTATTATTATTATTATTATTATTATTATTATTATTATTCAGAACAATACTGCTAGCAAACTGGGCAGCCAAGAGCCAGAAGAGAGCGCAAAAAGCAAGTATGCTTCGCGCGATGGAGTAAATCCAATGAAGGCGGCGTGGCGTGGGTATTAGGTAGGAGTGAGTACATGGACTGTGTGTGGTTGCAGGTCGCCGTCACCCTGCTGGTCGCCGTGGCGTCCGCCGCCGCCGGCTGGCTGCCGCCCGCGCCCGCCCCCGCGCACCCGGCGCCCATCTCGCACTCGTACCAGCGCTTCCAGCAGATCGTGCACAACCCAGTGCCCATCGTGGTGCCCGCGCCCGCCCCCGTGCCCATCGTGGTGGCCGCCCCCGCGCCCGTGGTGCACGCCCCGCTGCTGCGCGTCGGCCCCGCCCCCGGCCCCGCCCCCGGCCCCGCTCCCGGCCCCGCCCCCGGTCCCGGCCCCGCTCTTTGGGGCTAAGCCTCCCCTGCCCTCGCTCCCGAATTCTGGTTGTGTTACAATAAATAGCATTCACTAAAAACTATGTATCTTTATTTTCTACAACGCACGTATCCCAGTCGTTTGAAGCCTCTCCTTCTCTTCAGCTAAGGGCAATAACGGTTGCTCATGCAGCGGTTCAGACCGAGATTTCTAGAGTTCTGAGTCCCGACGGTTGAGGATTTTCGACATTAACTAGAAAGCTAGTACAATGCATGCATCGTCTGGAAGATAATTCTAGCGGCCGTCTGTTCTCATAGTTAATTTTCCGTGGATTCTACGATTCATGCCAAGCGAATGCCGGAACAGTACCCTACCAAATGCCACGAAGTCCGCGCTCGATCATTCCTTCCTTATCCTTGCCCCTCTTCATCCCTTACACACACTTTCACTACACTATCAAAATGTCAGGAGCTTGTTTCGGTTGGAGCAGTGCCCGCGGGAGATGGAAGGGAAATTCCTTCTAGTTGACTTTTAGGTTGACACCGGTTCTCGCTTTCTAGTTGGGGAGGAATACCGCCACCTCATAGAGTGCTCTAGACTTACGAAAATATAGACAACAGCAGTTGGCGAGTCTGGAAATACAAAGTAAAGAAATATATAAACAAATAAATAAATCTTCGCTAACATTTTCCGCCAAATGTTAGATTAAAATCATGCCAAGCATTTAATGGGGTAAGGCGGAATAATTGCTCTAATATCATAAGCTTCGCCGTTAATTGAACGTTTATTGTTACTGTCGTACTTGTAACATACAATTATGTACAAAGTGAACGCGTTGTGTAGCAGTGAGTCCGCAACTGAATTTTCTTAGACCAAAATGTTAATTTTTTGAATTCTGGTGAAGTGATTTTTTTAACACTAGCTAAGCAGCTGTCAGCAGTGTTCAGCAGTAACGATGCTACTGTCTGAACGATAATTTTGTGACAGATCGTGATTTCCTCTGATAATTTCCAAGTGGATGTCAGAGAAGTTCTTTGAATAACGCACCACGAAGTGGTTCGATCATCCCCTTTACCTGTTTTTATTTCTCACCCTTATATTAAAAAGAAGGACTGATCCCCACTTCCCTAAGGCCCATCCACCGCCCTCAATTGCATCTCGTTTGGGTTTGATCACCAGATGAACTATTTTAACGAAGTTAATAATGAATAAATAAAATAAATGGTTTGGGAATGCTGTCAACAATTTGACGCTTAAATTTTACGGGTGAATGTTTTCCAATATTTCCACATTATTCAGCAAATCAATAAAGATTTGATCATTTTATGTGTTACAAATACGTATCAACTTAATCAATATTAGATATGAATGAGTAATTAATTTGTATTATTAAGAGAAACTGACAGGATCAGCAGAGACATTCCGTACTATAGAAATCATTGTTTGAAAGTGGAAATAGCTTCATACAGAAATCCAACTTCAAACGGCCTCGTCCTCAAGCTTGCATGACAACCAGGTGTTAAGAATTCCAAAAATGTCATTTTTAAATTAAAAGATAATAATGAAGACTTTGATTCTTCAGGGACCTGGAAACCGGTTTCAAGGAACTTGAATGAACTGTTTTCAAGTTATGCACATTGGCAATTTGGTACGTACAAGTATATCCGAGCATGTGTGGCTGCTGATTTCTTAGCAACATGATTTAAAAAAATAAACATTTAACCAGTTACATTTGTTTAACACACGACTGGCGTCCATTCTACAGCAGTAGCAACTTTACAGGGTATGGTGTTTATCGAACAAAACAGTCATCTTCCCTGAACTTGTTACAAAGAACCTGGATTGACCGCAATCTTCCAACACTGGAATACTCCTATCTAAATACTTCTATCCCACTACAAAAATGTATTGTGTGCCTAAGATATTTTTGAACTAAAATATCTACAGAATGTTTGATATCACGTTTGGTAAATACACGTATTGACGATACTAGATGTGACTCTTCAGGGGGTAAGCAATTTCTAAGGAAATCAATCCTAAATGAAAAACTTTGAATGTAAACTTATGAGACGTGACCGATCTCATACAGTCTTGACTTCGCGAATGTCATACTTGTGTCAAATTATGATATACTATTAATCAGCGATGTGAATTGATATTAAATATAATATACATGGCAAAATTGTTGCGATGCACATTGTTTGTGTCATACAAACAAGCAAGCAATATGATGTTACGAAAGCTTTTAAGAGGGTTTTTTTTCTTTTCTGGGTTCTTGGTGGCGGTGGTTCAACTGACATATAACCTACGTTAAAGTGAAGTTCTCCTTCACCTTTAGAGGTTAAAGCCTGCATATTCTGTATTTTCAATAATAATCACTACGAACTAATGAGAAGGGCTTTTTTATCTGACATGCCTCTGTAATCGTTATGTCAGTCATACGTTTATTGCGGGGAGGGGTATGTGATGCAATGATTTACACATACCTGTTTCATCACTGAGGCTGGGGTTTGATCTGTGATCAATCCTTGTGGAATTTGTGGAAAAAGAGAGCTCTCAACAGATTTTCTCGGAACCCTCCCGTTTTCCCTTGCTCTCCACCGTCCTGCTCCTCACTCCTCAATTTCTCCATCACCATTATCCTTATCATCGACATGACCGCTATCATCGACTCATTGGATTACCCATACGACTCAATGTCTTTGGTAGATGAAGGTCTTCTAAATTTAAATAAATAAATTCAAATATTTTTATGTAACAAACAGAAGTAATAGTGTTAGTACGGTATTTATTTATCATAATCTATTAGACAGGAAACGTAATCAATTCCATCCATCGTTTAAAATTGAAGAAATTTCATTTACCTTCCTGACGCGTACCACTCTTTCTTCCCCATTTCACCCACTCTCACCATCCGTATCCGCTTGCCCCCTCTCGGCAAGCCATGCATTGCTATCTTTTGCCCTGCCCCTTCCTTTGCCTGCCCACGCAGCCCGCAGCGCACCACACAATACGTACACTTCGATTTTTTTAAAGTAATCGATGACATTAGGTCATTGTTACGTCTTATACTCCTTATAAAATGAATATTATCAGTGTTAAGAACATTTCTGAGGCTACGAGACCCGTTGAGACGGGCGTTTGCGAGTTAATTAAAAATATTTATTTTGTAAGGCAGGAGTTGTAACAATAACTTAATGTCATCAGCCATTTAAAAACACCGAAGTATAGATGCATATAGAATTGCATTCAAGCAAATTTTTTGAAGAAATACTTATTGGTGAAATGTCTAAATCAAAGTAACATATTGAACTGTTTCAAGTTAAGATGTTCGTAGAAAATTTTACGGAACCGAACTACGGGTTGAAAATGTACGGACGTATATTACTTTATTACCTAGTTTTGTACTTTGTAACTTATCTAAAATTTTAAGGAGATAGCATGGAATGTCATTTTTTGATGTTCTTGAGTGTAATTCTATTTTCTCTTAGGTAATTATATTGATATGAAAATGGCCAATCTCTTTGGTAATCTGAAAGTAGTGATTTTTATAACATGAACATAAATAAAAATTGATAAACATGTTCTTGTGAGATTGTTGGCCTCATTGGTTATAAGATAGAAAAATATTCTGCTCAAGATTATTCACTTACATCACAAGTTTTTTCCACAGAAACACAGCACGTGCACTCATTTCGACAAAGTGGAAAATTGGAGAACCTTCGTGCTTCTGTCCACATTAAGAAATTGATGTATCTCATTTTCTATAGTAATCCTTAATCTCGCTCAATTTTTCTAACACGATACTGCGTGTTTCTAAAAGTATCTCATATATTCTCTGAAAGGCTTAAGTCATGATCATTTATTTCTGCTTTTTATTTTCAATATCGTGCTTTAGTGTCGTGTGTTATCTGATTATCACGATAAGCTGCTTAAAACTTACAGATGTCGCAAAAATTAATCAAGAACTTCGTATCCACTTTACTTTGAAACCCGAAACAAATCCATTATTTATCGTATGACCACCTAGCAATAAACCTACTAGACAACACCAAACGAATGAGACGCCTCCAACGCCAACATCCTCTAAATCTACCAATCAAACCTTAAGACCCCTACATTTATTCTTACTCATTGAAGTCATGGCCGCGGGACTATTTCACTAGTACCAATAGTGCAGTTGCTGTGATCACATTTGTCTAATTTGACCTGAAAGAGCTAATTACAAATATAGAAAATATTTATTTTCAGTTAATAAGTTGCTGTTGTTTGAAAGCAGCTAGTAGTATGCCAGACAATACTGTATATCAACTGAAGAGATTTGTTTGTTTGGTTTTACAGAGTAGTGCAATGTACTCGTACATATTTACAGAGTAAAGTTATTTGGCTGTTGTAAGAAAAACAAATTCATGTCACTGTGAATTACATTGGAGATAACATAAGATAATTTTTTGCTAGTACTTTTTGCTTATATAGTATAGAAATGGATGAAGTTTAAATGAATTCTTACTTATCACTGGTTTCTCGTAAGGAAACTCTTCCGGTTCACCATTCTGGACAAGTGATGTTATTCAACCACTGACGACCTACCGATTGGAAACTGGCCATTTTTTCTACGATTCTGCGAAGATATTTTAAGACGATTATTGAAAAAGGAAGGAGAAGAGACCTTTTGGGGAAAGATTTACGGCAGGAACAGATATTATCAATATTTTATTCGATTTCTTTCATTAAAAAATGTTCATTAAAAAATTCATTAAACAATGTTTTTTTATACATATTTTTAAGTAACTACTCATTGCTTGATGATGGGTGGGCTTGGTGCTTTATTATTCAGACATTTCTTTTTATTATGAATTTCTTAGAACACAATAATGTTTCACAAGAAAATACGGAACGGAGGTAAACTAGATATTATTATTGCGGAAAGGAGCTGCCGGCGCATGACCCACGTTGAACTCAGTATGAGCTTCGTGGAAGTTCCGTGCGGTGCGACACCTGCGAACAGAAGCGCGGTGGGGGGACGTGTGCATTTTGCGGCGCTGGTGCATAGCACGGATACCTGCGCCCGCCCTCCGCTGTCACTCGGGTCGCCACGAGTCAACGCGATATTCCAAGCACGCGAGCTCGCCTCCGAACCGAAACACTGCCTCTGCCGCCGGCAGAGCGCAGCACATGCGTGTTTACGAACGACAATTTTTTAAAAATTTATAGTTTAACGATAGTTCCATATATTGAAATTCCAATACTCGTATGCGCTTTACATTATATAAAATACGTCGGTATTTCTAAACCCAGTTTTTAAAATAGAAAGTTGAAGGGAAAGTAAGCAAAGTAAATGAATATGAGTTGCAACTTGTATGTTTTTGGGCTAAAATATTCAAAAGATGTAGAAAAAACTGTCTTCTAAAAAAGTACCCAAAGTCTAGCCCCGAAATCTCAAAATCAAATTGTTTTGTTCAAAAGGGAGACAATGTTCAATGTAATTTGAGAATGTTATATTGCAGACAATTATTTTATAACAAATTTAACTCAAAACACGTTTCGCTTGTTAAATTTCAAGTTTCTTCAATAGTCTTAATGCGATCAGAAAAAATATACCGTATTCATTAGGGAAAACCTACATATATGTATACCGGAATGTATATTGATGTAATTTTCACGGGCTGGAACAACAGCATAACTAAAGAAATGAAAATATTGTTTCATGATTGTAATGTTATGATATTTTACAATAATATCATTAACAGATATCCGATGAAGAATTTTAATAATATTTACTTCGTAATCCATCGATTATTGAGCGTGTGATATCTGAATTTTAACCTCCAACAAAAACTTTAAATATATTTATCTCAAAACTTAATTTATCGAGTTGTTTCATTATTATAAGCAAAGAACGGTATATTCTAGTCTCTTGTAGGTTGGGGACTTGCAAACTTAACACACTATGTTAAACCATTATTCGACCGACATTGAATCACCACCATCAGCGGCAGCAGTCATCACCATCATATGTCATTCTGATGGTACTGTGCGGAGGACCAAATGCCACGGAATACTTTTGTGACACATTTACAATCTCTGATCATTGGGACGCCTACTCACAAAAATGACATGCGAAATACTAAGTAGAAGGGCTTGAAACTATTTGTCAATGAAGCTGAGGTCATCATCAACTGAATCAGTACATGTTCATGAAATTCAAATACATTTGAAGCATTCTTTTAAAAATTTGAAAGGGCAATTGAATTTTATGACGTAAATTTACTTGAGTAAAAAAATGGAAACTTGACGGACGAGTGACTATTTAACGCGACCGTTACTGCGCAGGAATTGTATATTGTTTATATTAAAATTAATTTTAAATATTCCCACATACCCCTTGTGTTCCTTAGGTCATTTATTTTAGCTTTAAATTCGCCGGACGTTTGAAAAGTGTATTGTAATTACTCATTATATGCGATTAATGAAAAGAAGAAATAATAAGTGAATTTTTCGGAAGATGTGCAAGATTAATAATTTAAAAAATGTTGTCTAATTTATCAAGAAGGGCGATTTTTCTCATTCATGCTAGAAACTAATTGTTTAAGAAATTTTATATGAAACATTTGAAACAGCAAATCAGAAATTTCAAAAAAATATATCATGTGCTCGTACATTTTGTTGTACTTTGAGTAATACACATTTTTATCTTTGGTTTCGTGATTTTTTTCCTATTTGAGAAAATAAAAACGATTTGTCTTTATACTCCAAGGGAAAGGCGTGGCGTAGTTATGCCACCAGAAAACTCATTCGACATGCTCGAAAACTGCTTGATAAGACAGGGCAGGGCTACGGGCGCCCTGTTCAGGGATAGGCCACGGACCGTGGACGGCAACAAAGATGTGGAGCACACGTTCTGCTCGTGACGTAACGTGAAGTGGCGGAAGAAGTTTTCGATCAGATCGAACGACGAATCGCCGTTCGACTCGACTCTGCGTCGGGCGTAAATATTATCTAAAGTGCTGCCGGAGGAGGGAGCGTGGCATGGAAACGACCGCGCAGGAAGGTCGTGAGCGCCGTTTCCGTGTGCCGCATTTCGAGAGTTCTCGATTATTCTGGGAGCCGTTGCTTGACTTCGCTACGACACTACCGCGTGCTGTTGCTTGCATTTCTGCTCCCGGTGTATAATTCTCTTATTCGATAGCCGTAACTCCTTTGATAATGCTAATCCTTGTGATACGTCTTCATTGCAGCTCAGGTTGTCGGCCAATCACCTCGATGTTTGTAAACCAAGAATCGAAACGTAACTATATTATGGATCATCCTCGTAGTAAATATTTTTTTGTTTTATCAACATCACCGGCGGGGAGGTGAGAGTAATTATATACCATAGTGATAGTTCTAAAATATTGAATGAGTGAATATGATATGGAACTAACGCACCTAGAAATACAAGATAAGTCAAATACGATAACTAGGTTCAACTTCAATTAGTTTTCAGTAGTTGTAAAATATGTACTGTACTTTTTGCAACAGATATGGTTAAGGAGGTTAAGACTCGTATGAAGATCACAAGACATTGTATGTACTCTTGTAACATTGTGTGTACTCGTTAAGAATGCACTTAATTGCACCATCATCTCATAATGCATCATTAAACTCTAATTAATAAAACTCAATGTACAGTTGGTTCCTGGTTTGTTGGTTCCCTTGAATCTGTTCCCTCTATTTGACACCTTTCTTTTGACATCTCATTTATAAAGATTGGTTGAGTATGAAAGCCTCTAAGCGCTTTCATACTACAGCAATAATACAGGTAACTGGCGCAAGCGAGGTGGAGCTAGCGGGGTGTCCCGATTTGTAATGGAATTGGCGCCGTGGTTGAAAAGCAATTTCAATCAATCCATCTTCTGCCGCCGCCGCCGCGGTTGACCCAAAACGCAAATAAGATATACATGAGACAACCATGGATCAAAAATCACACGCACTTCTCAGACCTGCCATCGGTATTGCTAGAGCTAATGCGAAGTAGAATGAATTGGAAAGTAGCATTAAGAAGTCGCGCGATAACACGCTTTTGCGAGTGAGCGGCTTTAACAGACCTCGAAAGAGCACTCAACGACTTTATATTTCTATTTGAAAATAGTACAAATGAAAACAAAAGAAACTTGATTATTCACGTATTGATAAACATATATGTTATTAAACAAAAGTAAATAATAATAATGCATTTTATTGCGTTTGAGTACACTATTAAACTTTGGCCTCGTTAACATTTTCATTATCATCTTGTACTTCCAAACGACTTATGGGGCATTTTAAAGGACAATGAATAGTTTTAAAAATATCTATATATTTAGAATTACCCAGCAAAAATATTGTCTTTGATGTCTTGAACATTGTATAATAAATATTTGGAACAATTGTGTAGTGTCATTTTCCTCGAATGCCGGCCGTTAGATTTACTCCACGGACTCGACCTGTGAGTGCGTGCGAGTCGCACAGCCCTCGCCCATTAAGGTGCTTGTTTCGAGGACCGCACAAGACTCCCTTACGTAGGGTCCTTAGTCCGGCCCAATTCTCCAGTCCGAGGATGCTGTTAACTTCCAGGAAGGACAAGCTGCTCTCGGGTCGTTATTACTGTAGCTTCGGGGGCAAGTTGGAGTCAGCGGCTCTTTCGCCGTGTATGGAGGCTCGACGTCGCTTCTTCAAGGAACAGAAAGAAGAGTTTTTAGATAAGCTTCTCTAATCTATTGTTTCATTTAGAGCACATTTTTGTTGAAGTTGACTGTGTTTAATCTACATTAAGAGTAGTGGTAAACGTTAAAAATAGGTTTACATTCCGTTATCGAAATGAAAGTTGTAATTAATATTTTTTGCTAAATTTCGTTGCAAACAACATTTTTCTTCCTAAATGGGATCGTAATTATAATATTTTACAACTGAATTCTTTTAAAATAACTATTAGGACAATTGGACATATAACAAGCGCGAATTTCGGCTTTCTTTCAAAAGACAATTTTATAAATAAAGTGGTTAGTTTTAAAATCCTTGGAGCGGCCCCCTGTGCGTTATATTCACAGGAACATATTTACAGGCAACCCTCGTGTGGTGTCAGTTAGACCCCTCACAAAGAACAGCATATGCAAATTGTGATACTCAGTTCAGAATAAATGTTACAAACGTCTTGGGCATGTAGGAGGGTCAAAGTTAATAACATTTTTACCCATAATTATGCCAGTGATATCATTTAACAGTGTTCGACAAGTGTATTTCTAAAGTTGCCCCCTTAGTTGGCAAGGCTTGGTAAGGTATTCCTTGGCAAGGTATTCCTTACAAGGCGAGTGCCCAAAAGACTTTCCATTACGTGTGTTCTGTAGACGTTTTGCGGAGCTCTCTTATTACATTATTCTCAGAACTCTGGCTTTACAAACTTCATAAACAGTCACGTATTAGCTTTCGAGATGATTCTCAGTACTTTTATTAGCAGACATCAAGTGCGCGTTAATGTTAATATTTGGACAGGGGTAAACGGGAACCAGTTGTTGGGCAATTCATTTTGCTGCTCAGCCTCGACGCCCACATGCACTCTGCTGGAGACGCTGCCTTCTCTTCTGGAGAATACGTCATTTTCTGAGACGCGTTGCTTGTAGATACCAAACGACGGATCAGCTTAGGTGGCTCAGAGCTTCAATTGATGATCCTGCAGTGTGTCTGACTGGGAAGTCCTTGGGTTTGAATCCTGACTGTAGCAGGATTTTCGACACTAGCTAGATAGCTGGGGTAGCAGCCGACTGCTCTGGTCGTTAGTTTTCCGTAGTTTCTCCGATCGACACCAGGTGAATGCCGGAGCAGTATCCTAACAAACGGGCCATTGTTGTTTACGAGACGGCGTTGATTATGCAGGAAGATGTGCTGGCTAGAATTAAAGCGGTAGCGTACTGCGTCCGGGCTACACTAGGAATTTTTAAAAAGCTGTATCAGAATATAAGTCTCAGTGACCACAGATGCTTCAAACTTCATGCTCGTCACTTCGAGAAATTTTTGCAGTCAAATCTTAACAATAAAGGTATAAAACTCAATATTATTTTTACAGAAATGGTTCACTTCATACGACTCGTGTACCTAATAAACAACATATGCCTACCACTTATAGGCGCAATGTCAGAATAGACATGCAATGTTTTATTAGAGGTTTCACGTCACATGTCTATTGGAAAAAAGTGAGTATCTTCGACTACTCCATGCTCCAGAAGTTTGTTATATTTTTTTTCTGAAACACACTGTGCAGACAACAGAGAGTCGAACCTGAATCCCTGCAACTAGGCTCTAGTTCTGAACGATCTGTAACCACACGACTGCTTAGACCAAAATCGTACCTTGAAACGTTATCTCTACAAGTCACGAATGTTCACTGGCCAATTCTGAGTCTTTGCGATCACCTAAATGAGAGAAACGACATCGCAATCTTATTTGAATGTAGGTCAAAAAGCGGGCACGAGTTGTGTTCCTTCGTGCAGGGCCATATTGTTCAATGCTAATGGCAACGTGGAATGATTTCGGGGACCGTGGATCGCCTTTCGCTTACCGCGCTGCTCGCCAGGGGAACCGTGGGCGGGGGTAGGCGCGCGAACGGCGCGCCGCAGCGGGCGACCATTCGAGAAGTGATTAGCACGCCCGCCGTCAACACTGGGTACCGAAGCCCAAATCCCTGGTGGGCCATGTGGAATTATTGGTGAACAAAGTAGGTTCGAGTCGGGATACTCCCGTTTATCTGCCTCTCATTCCATCATTCCATCGTCATCAATCCTGCAGAGGGCTCTCAATCCGCACGAAATTACATTTCTTTTTCGTTTTAATATCTTTAATCTTAGGAATCACGCAACTTCCGTACCTTCCTAAAAACAGTAGTTTGGAACAATTATTTCGTTTCTGTTCGATCATTGAAGTGATATAAGGGTTATCAGCGATTGCAGACTCTCAGTTCGATGCGATTACTGGCGTTACATCTTTCGTCCGAAAATAATGGATACGCGAGTAAAGTGAGAGAGATACGAAAACTGATAAGTGTGATATAAGTGTAACATATCAAAGCGAATTCTTTGTAGCTTCTTTTCATTTCAATGCATCTTTGACATATCTATTTTGCCTTTATACTCTTTTGGTTACGTGCGGACTCAGCCCCCAGCGACTACTGATGTTTTACGGCACGACTTGTAGGGTTAAATCATATCCTTCTCAAAACCATTCCTAACCATACCTCACATGTATGATTGTAAGGTTTAGGAAGTGGCATTGTAATAAGGATGTGTAGCAAACGATGCCAGCCTAGAGTCACTTTTTATTTCTGCCAATTCCTGATACCTCCTGGGCGTAGATCACAGTGGAGCAAATTTTGGCCCAAATTTCGATCAGGCGTGTGCGTCCAATGTGTCTGATTCGTTCAGACATTTGATGGTAATCGAAAATGATCATAGTCGACCCAAATGACCTCTTTCGACGGCGTCCTTTAACTTCGGCTGTCGGACGATGATGTTTCCGTGGGTTCTGCCGGTTCCAATCCCCCAAAATCAGCTGAAGAGTCAATCCATCAGCAGTGTATCTATACGATCTTGAACGTTCTCGCAAATGTTTTAAAATTTGAGTTATGGAATAATATATTCGAACGATTTTGGGGGCAACATTAGGGGTTTTTCCGATGTTATAAATAGTATGCTTTCACTCGCAGTCGACCGGTGGCGAACGACCGATATTTCGGTTCCACTGTGGCCAAAACCAAATAGAAGGTTTCTTTCTTTGCGTCAAAGGCAACACTCTCATTCTCCGCTTCTGAAAATTTAAAAAAAGTTCATAAAAATATAAATAATATTGAGTGTAAATGAGATCGCCTAGAAAAATCATTTGGAGTATTTTTGGAAGTTAGTATAAGCACTAAGCATATAAATACGGTGATACCTGAACATCGGTTGTTAGGACTGTTCCTGTAGGAAAAGACTGAAATAATCGGTTAAATGAAGAGTGTAACCGTTTGTAAATATTCTTTCCATTGCCAAAATGACAAATGGGAACAGAATTCAGGGTATCACATAATGTTTCAAATTGCAATTCCGTCGCATGTTACCAATTTAGCAGGATAGAATTTCTCAGAAGCATAAATCTCACTCTCTGTTGAGATTCTCTAGCTCTGGTGAGGGGCTCGTAGAACAAAGATCCATGTACGCCTGCAAAGTGTTCTTGTAATTTAACGTTTCTTTGCCTAGTTATGCTTTTGTATTTTTATTCCGCGATGTTTTTTAAATTATTTTGCAGTCTGTGACTATTAAGGACAATGCGTGAGTGTAGAAGGTTAAAATCTCTCAGAAGTCTAAATCATATTCACTGCAGATAACATGTAGGGTAAATAACTAGTTACGAATTTAGAACAGAAGAAGCTATTGAGGGCAGCAAAATTTTATTCGTCAGGAAAAAGAAAAGACATTTCCTTTCCGTGCAATAATTTAGTAAGACAATAAGCAGTTGTTTACGATTGCAATATTGCTATCAGAGAGCATGCGAACATGAGGATACTTCAGAGTCAGTTCTTCGCTTCACCGGCTGAGTTGGCTCAGAGCATCAACCGATGGCACTCTGACCTCTGTGCCTCTGACCGAGATGTTCCAGGTTTCGAATCTTGACAGTGAGGAATTTTCAAAACTAAGCATATAACTAGTTCGTTGGTCAAAATCAACCGCTGTCTGGAGGAGAATTCTTCTGGCCGGCTGCTCTGATCGGTATTTTTCCGTGGTTTCTCCGATAAATACTAATCAAATGCCGGAGACATTTTTCTTACTGAAGGACTTCTTCACATTGCTTGAATGTAAACCTATCATGTTTTTAAACTTGCAAGGAGATTTTGTGATATTTTATTATTATTATTATTGTTATTATTATTATTATTATTATATTCCTAAATGAGTGAATCACAAATCGATTGAGTAATTTCGCAGCATTTTCGGAGTTACGGTTCTTTAACAACTTTATCATATTATCGGAATTATATCATTTAGTTCACGCTAACCCACTGGTGATAATTATCAAGTCAAGTTTTATGTCGAGTTTTTCGTACCATATTTTATTTTAAAAGTGTTTCCACAAATGTGCAACATTGGCTCTTACACAATTTTTGTTCATATGTGCTCTGTAATACAAAAACTATTTGGATTAATGAGAAATACGAGATATGAAAATTAATTTCTGTAGTTGCAGAAGAACTTTACTATCTCGCATGGTATCACATACGTACTCTGTATATTTCCAACATATTTCTAAATAATGAAGTAATTTATTTCTTAATTTGATCTGTTGTAACAATTCTGTTAGAAGGTCCCATTCCATTTGGAATTAAAACATTTCTTTACGCTCGGTATCTTTATAATTGAGGCTGTGGGTTCTTTTAAGTTGGCGTTCTAATAGCTTCGCCACGTGGCGCCAAGCAGTAAGGGGGGACGCGGCGGGCTCGAGGCTGGAGTCAGCCGCGGGACTGAACGGAGCGGAATCGGAGGCGGAGGTGGAAGCTGGTAGCCGAAGCGAAGGCGAAGGTGGTGACAGAGCGGGGGTTGAGGTAGCGTCGAGTGCAGAAACACAGACGGGGGCGAGAACGGGTCAGGGGATAGAGGCGGTGGCGCAGTGGAAACGGGAGTGGGGGGGAATTGATGTGTATCAGCCAATTGCGGTTGTTATGTAGGAGAGAACCATGGGTGGCGTTTGGGGGGATGGAGGGGGGAGCGGAGGGGAGGCGGAGTCAGACGGTGGCGACGGCGGTGGCGGTGGGGGCGAAAGCGCAAACGCGTGCGCTCAATTAGGCGTCTCGCGCGCGCATTTTCATTAGCCCGGACACACAACATTTGTCATCCGGAGCGGCGCCCGGGGCCTTTCTAACGGCGCCTTCGGCCTCGCCGGCCCGCGCGAGCGGCGGCCGGCGGACAGGCGCTGGCGCTCTCCCACGCCGCGTGCCACGAGGGGGCGCACTTCTAATACGCTAGATCCCCAAGGAGCTTGCACTTTCAGAATTCGATCCTTGGCAAATTTCTTTGGGATTTGTAACGGACAACGAGACCTACATAACATTTTCTTTGGATTTTGCCGTTACCCACCGTTTCTCCATTATTATTCACCTCATCGTCATTATTGCTATTATCTACTCCGGCTCAGGGCATCAATTGATGTCACTGCAGTGTCTGACCGGGGGATCCTAAGGTTTGAGCCCCGACGGTGGCAGGATTTTCGGCACTAACAACATAGGTCAAATTCAGCAAATGTCTGGAGGAGAATTCTAGCGGCCAGCTGCTCTGATCTGTAGTTTTCCAACACCAGGCGAATGCCGGAGCAGTACTCTAACAAACGGGCCATCGACCACATGCAATTTTTCCTTTCTCTTCCTTGACTTATCTTCACCCGTTACTTACGCACATTTACACTAACATGCACTACACTACCACACATACCGGGAGACCATCGAGAGCTTAGAGCTGGTCGCGGCTGGGGTGGTGTCCCGCTGGTGGAAGATACATGGTTGCGATATACTCCGCTAGATGACGGTAGATCGGCGCCAGTTCTCACCATCCACCGAGGGAAGATCATAGCCGCATCCCCAGGGACAACGTGCACTACACTTACGGGAAGAATTACCCTAGCAACTGACGTGCTCGGAATTATCAATCAATTAATCAATCAAGCCATTATCCAATGATTAGATCTGCACTTACGAACCTCATCACCTTAGGTCAAGGGTCATTGAATAAAAATTAAGTAAAAAATAAAATGTGTTGCGAATCCTGCAAATTTATCACTAAAATGACTGAATTGGGACTTGAAGTAGCGTCCAAGTGAGTGAAATCGATAGTTGCACGTTCCAGAACCGCTTAAAGCATCGATGTTGTCTTCATGTAGTTTGGTTATGATTAGCTTTCATTACCCCACGCATCACATTTGAAACGTTATTTTATCCATCTTCATTCATCCTATCTAACATAATAAGACAATTGAGTTACATTAGACAAAAGAATCTGACGGAAGATGAGTGAAATAAATCCTTCAATTTTAAAATTTGGTATGGTTGTTCGTTTGTACCTACTGAACATTATTACGGAAGGAAGGGAGAAGGAGAGTGGCGGGAGATGTGATCAACGGAGCTTTTTTAGGATCTTTTAAATGCGTCCCCGAAAAGATCAACCCTATTTAAAGTTGGCCTATATTCAGGACTGAAGTAGACGCTTCCTACAACGAAGATTGTATTATTTTTCATAATAGAATTAGTTATTTTGAAGTTATAGGATGGACAAAAATGGCTTGAAAATTTCACGTTTCTACTTGTAACTAGCATTCATTTTAGTTTCTAATATGTAATTATGATCAATGTTCGGGTGTACATGTTATTCCTGCTCAATATTTATCACTACTCTGTACCTGCTTATCTTGGGCCAAAAATAAATATTTCGTTTCTTACCATTTTTTTCTTGTACAGTTAAGTCATATTTTATAGTTTCAGTCGTCATTGTTTTGATAAATATGCTGGGAATGGATAATTCTAAAACAGAGTTCCCAATATTACATTGCATTTAATGTGCTTTGCAATAATATGAACTATTGTATATAAAAAATAAAAGTATGGAAAATTACAATACTTACTTCTCCTTACATTTTTACTATAAATAATAAGAAGGAAAAGTGATCAGAGACGTGAAACCATTAGGGTCGGAGTCGTCTGCAATACGGTGGCAATCGCTCTCATGTGTTATGTCTAATTTATTGAAGTGTGGGCTGTATTGGGCTAAATTTTACAGTTCCCTCATATCGCACATGATAGTTGTTTGAGTTGTGTTTAATGTATGAAAGGAAAGGTGAGAGTGACAGGTTTATTGTTATTGTAAGTAATAAATGTAAGGGTTACTTACTCTCAGCATTTCAAGGAAATGTGATGGACAGAACCACTTCAGCAATAAAAAATCTGCATTGTTGTACTTCTTATTAAACAGCCACATCCAATACAGTCATTGTAAAACTATAGAAAGTTATAGTATCCACATAAATCGACGTTCGAAAGCGTTTAGTAGTGTTTTCATGGCAAAGGGCATTTTCCTTATCATGTTCATCATGGTACATTTTACGTCATGTATTCGCATGAATGTAACTGCTACACACTTTGGACTTCGGGAAATGAGTTAACCAGTAAGAAGAAAAGAACTAAATACTGCAAAGTATCGTTTGGGACATTGTGTGTATAACAGTAAGGTATCATAAAGATGAATTAACTAAATGACCTTCACTGCAACAAATTACTGTACTCGCAATAAACTCCGCTCTAAACATTCCAATACTTTGATTAAGCACATCGTTTAAATGCTGATCACATCCACCAAGGCGAAAGTAAAACACAGGGGAAACCCCGACATTTGTTGGCTGAGATGAAGTGGGTAGGTAGGGGGCTCGACAAAGTGTTACATGTCGTTGTTATATCCACTCATTATGTCGCAAGGCAGTTCCGTTGGTTGGCAGCGTCCCAACAGCAAGTGCAAATACAGAAGCCGGCCTGCAGCAAACCAATAATGGCTATTACTTTTCCTTACTACTTACATATTTAGTATTTATTTTCTAAGTGACTTAGCAATTCACACAGATCCCTGCCCCAGATCTAAAAACACTTTTCGTGGTTTGATATTATAGCAATACTTATTATAAATAAAGGTAAAAGAAGAAAGTACGATTATATCTGGTCTACAAAAAAGTACATTTCTTCATATTTCTACTCACAGAAAACTTGATATGCAATATCAAATGCAAAGTCATGCATTTTGTATTACTAGTACTATTATTATTGAGTTGTAATATTACTTAAACTCTGTACTTTCACCATATCGAGTGGTGTTATTGTAAAATAAATCAATCATTGTGATGTTTTCAAATACATTTTTTAAGTATTAACCAATAATCTTTCTAAATAAATTTGATGTATTCCTTCGGAAACTATTGCAACATTAATGCATTGCATATTTCTCCCTTTAAAATTCATTACAATATTTTGATCTATTTTCTTACTCTCTAAAACAGCTGAGTAATTACACGAATCGCGGTAGTTACTCAATTAGAAACCGTAATTACAGTTTTTCAAAATATAATTTTGCAATTTTGTCTTCAATTCTGTGGGAAAGTTATTCTAAAACTTTGCCTCTCATTCCTCATTACCAGTTCTTGTTCTGGACTAAATTATATATGGATACACGGAAAATACTGTTTTAAAGGAACTTATGTGGAAATATCAGTATATCACAAAATCTTTTGTAAGGGAAATTGCGTTAAATTGGTATTCACAACCTACAATAATAATGCATTGTAAAATTTTCAGGGGTGTTTTCGTTAATTTTTACTGTTACGTTTAATTTTTACTTTTTAATTAGTACTGGATTAACTGAATCATAACTAATATACTCTGGGTAATCTTCACGTTGATAGGCGTTTTTTATTTATAGAGAAAGTTATGTATATGACAGTCCTTGTTTTTATTTTAACCTCGTCTATTGATTTTGGCATCATCACAACTCCAGTTATTTATTTATGTCATAGATTGGAAACAGGACAATCGCGATCGTCTAGCAGCTAAGAATTGCTTCCCAGGTAGCTTTCAAATTTAGTAAATTCGGTCATAAAATACTGTCAGTTGGGAATATCACCTCAGAAAGACAATGCCTGAGAGATATGACTGTTGACTCTCACTTCACAGTAAGACGAGCACGTTCGTTTCTTCAATAGCACTGCAAGAGCTCATCATCATCCTATCTCCCCATAATTGAAGGATTAACAACATTGTCATACCTAAGAATACATAATCATATAAATGGGATTGAATAGAATAGTAAGCTAAATAAATGTCAGAGTTTGATGTGAAAATTACATCATCGTAGAATGATGTAATCATTCTACATCATCTGCGTAGAGTACCATGTTGACATCTTGGGGGTGAGGATTGTCTGCTATGTGTAGTAAATATAGGAGGGTTTTTTTCTTTCAAAAAAATAAAATGTTAAAATCCAAATTTTCTTCGCGAAATAATTGTTTCAAATGTTTGTTTCGATTCATGCAATAACTACACATTTGTGAATTGTTACAAAAAATAATCAAAGATTTATAACATACAACTGGAGATATGATGTTTCAGGGTTCCAATGACAGCTAAAAAGTCAATTTTTGGGAAAATGGAGTTAAAGTTTGTAATGCTCTAGAAAGCTCCAAGGTTACAGGTAATGCCATTCCGCGCTCGACTGTCGACGAATAGATCACTCATATCGGTGTCAACAATGATAACCGTGTGACTTAGAAAAAATTATGAACCAGAGTAAATCTTGAGGTCTATGGAAACAGTGCCACTAGTGAGTGCTATGCATTATGTACAATGGATACTGCCCGACAACTGGATAGTTCATCAATAATGCGATAATACCCTTAAACAGTGATTATCCCATCCCAGACCTAACCGTATCGATGTACGAACAAACAACGGAAATCGTCAGTGACGAAGTTGCATCAATGGAATCTCAACCAAATCAACAGACGTCGTTGGGGCAGCATAACCTGGATACCCTACAAGGTAACGCTTCAGTCCAACATGCCGCAGGGCAAAATTTAAAGCGTCTTTCAGATGATGATACCTTGTCTAACGGCACAAAAAGATCTAATCTGCAATCAAAACAAGACAACATAGACAGTTCAACCCAGTATAAGTTTACAGTCCCAACTAGAAACAGATTTGAGGAACTAAACAGAGTATCAGATCCCAGCAATCAAAATAGATTTAGTTACGTTAATGAAACCTCACCAAGTGTGTAAGAATCAGTTAAAATCCCGCAAATTTATGTAGAAAATATAACATCTCGAATTCCAGCAAGGAAATCGATATAAAAGTAACAAACAGCTTCACACTTTCACACATACTCAATTGGAATGCAAATGGAATAATCAATAAAGTTAACGAACTGAAATATTTCATGCAAGATAAGAAAATTGACTTTGCATGTATAACTGAAACACATTTAAACGACTGTGCAAAATTCAGCATACTAGATTATAAAGTAATCAGAGCAGGCCAAATTCTAATGTAGGAAGAGTAATGATACTAATAAAGAGCACAATACCATTTTATGAAATAATACTACCACCAACCCCAAATATCGAAACTGCAGCTTATTAATAACAACAATCTGGAAACTACACTCATAGTAGCATATAAGTCCCTCAATGAGAAAATCCAACATACCAATCTCATTGGTATTATTGATCAACACACCCCAACAATAATCCTAGGTGATCTTAATGCAAAACATGTACACTGGGACTGTAAAATCAATAATCCAGCTGGGACACAAGTACTGCAGTTAACAAACAACAACAAACTAAGTTTCATAACCGCCAATGAACCAACGTACTACCCATTTGATCACTTTAGGAACCCAGATCTGTTAGACATATTTGTATAACAAATATACAACAAAAGTTTTCTTCCCACAGTACACCATGAAATGGACCCTCAGTAATAATTGCCATTCAACATTCACTCATCACACACTCACCCATTCCACAACTCAACACACATGCAATTAATTGGCACAAATTTAAAAATAATGTTAAAACAACCATCCCAAAGTTCAAAATCTTAAATACCCCTCCAGAAATAGATAAAGCAATAACAATACTCAATAACATAATATTAAGTGAACTACAGAATTGTAAATCAAATAAATCACCTACAAATCTACATAAAAAAATGAACTACCCAAAAGCATAAGAAATCTAATCCACAAAAAGGATAAAACATGAAGGTTATGTGGATTATGTAATCACATTAGAAGTCTTGAAGTTAAAAAGAACTAAATCTATTAACATTTATTACTAAAAAACACTTTTCACGCACAAACAGCAACAATACAATACAATGATCTAAACATTAAGCTCAAGAAAAAATACACTGTGACAATTTAAAAATGTGGTAAAATAATAAACAAAAAATACCATTCCTCCAGTTAATGCTAGGACAGGGAAAAAATTCTCACCCTTTGAAGAAGCTGCAACACTAGAAAATCATTTGCAGACACATTTAAATAAAACGACTCACTCCCACATATTAAACACCAAACAATCACACAGATAGCAACAGCTCCTAATTAAAATGTATCCTCCAGAATCAAATTCACATCCCACCAGGAAATAACAAACATAATGAAAACCATCCCTATATAAAAGGCTCAAGGACATGAAAGAATAAATAACAAAATCATAAAAAATCCGCCAAATCAAGCCATAGAATTCTTAAATAATATTTATAAGTCTTCATTAATAACAGGTTATTTCCCACTATTATGGAAACACTCTATGGTAATACCCATACCAAAACGTAACAAACATCCATCAAATGTAGAAAATTATCGACTAATAAGCTTGTTACCCTCCTCATCAAAATTTCTAGAGAAAATTATTCATAAAAGACTCAGTAATTACCTCAACAAAAATGACATCATTCCCAGACATCAATTTGGATTCACAGAAAAGTTATCAACCACACATCAATTACTTAGAATCACAAAACATATCCATACAGCATTCCAAAGAAAACTGCGGATTCTATCAACCTTTTTTAGACATTTCACAAGCATACAACAGAATGGCATCACGGTCTCGTGTACAAACTTAGAATCAAAATACCTAACCAACATCGTCAATAGCTTCATAATCAATATAACATTTTCAGTTTCAGTACATAAACATCTCTCAAACCCCAAACCAATATATGCTGGACTTCCTCAGGGCTCCCCATTGTCACCTACATTATATACTCTTATTCTATACGAATAGTATCGTCACGTCTCGTCTAGTTAGTTATCAAGGGGACCGCCAGGTAGCATCTTCGCTTACGCGCCTCCCACCACGCGCTCCTGCGTCGCTACCCAGCGGCCAGAATTTGGAAGGAAAGAGGATATGGGTAAGGTTTAGGACAATTCACAGGAGTTGGACCTTGTGAAGCAACTAAACTCATTTTTAGAAAAAAATTTCCATGAGATTCGATGGGAATCAAACTCGGACCTCGCTGTAACAATTCAAAATTATTGCAGTAGGGCAACAATTCCTACTTCTGTTTAATTATAGAATATTTTCTGGTTTGAATTTCGAATACCCAACATATTTATTACTTTATTTATTACCTTAAACACTTGGTAAAATTTTATCTAAATAATGAATTTCATATATTCCATATTGGCAGATATCGCACTTTTACTAGCTACGATCCGCACTAGTTTATTTGAAATTTTTGTTTACTATAGCCATATTTAATTTGTCCATCAATTTGCGGGAAAATTGTGCTTATGGTTGTGAATAACATCGCTGCTAAGACGAACGAACTAATTTAGGCTTTTTAGACAAACAAGCAGGCAATAATGTAGACGACAGTACTAGATGAATGTATCATTGTCTTTATCGGGTGCCCTAAAGAATTCCATCCATCAGCCTCTGCGAGTTGAGGCAAGGCAGTTTGAAGATACCTCTCTCAAGGCGTATTCACAGCATATCTTCTCTTGTACGAGTATTTCAGTCTTTTACAAATTGCTAGTGTAACGTATTGTAGGGCTACAACTAGCGACCGTCGGGGCGTCACAAAGGTGCTGCGGCAAGGGATTAGACGCCAGGGGCCAGGCAGGATGTGACACGCCGAGGTATTCTGAGAAATTCTAAGAGCTAGGGAAAGGGATGCCCAAAATGCGGGATAGCGCATTTTTGCCGCGTGCCGCGTGAAAAATTCATGGAATCCATGGAAATGGATGTCCAAAAATGCCTGGCAACGCGACTAGCGCGGGCCGTGTGCAAAACCCAGTGACGTTTCAGGTCACGTGGGTGGAAGCTATATAAGAGCGAACGCAGAGCGCGGGGGCGGGTTTGTCGAGCTGAGTGGGAACCCTCCTGCGAACGCACAAAACCTGCGCCCAGGGCGGTGCGGAGCCGAGCTAGGCTCGTGCGGCAACCCATGTGTTGGGACGCCGTTGTGGATACTATATCCACGGGTGACCGAGGTCGCCGGAGCTGTCTGCTGTGTGCAGGAGGCTCGCTGAGGAGTGGCGCGGGCCACGAGTCAGACATTTCATTTTTAAGGATCGCTCCTGCGATCAGGGAAGTAAACATCTACCAGAGCTGAGTAACTTAAATTATTACTGTACATATTGTGAATAAACCTGTACATATTTATCATTGAAGCTCGTGTCTGTGATTACTGTGTATTCCCACGACGTCACAGACGGGTAGACATAATTGGTGGCAGCGGTTATAAAGAAGCCCACGGGGGAGTACGTGCACCCACCAAATAGTATAATTGGTGGCAGCGGTTCCACGGGGAATATCATTCACCAAATAGTTGCACCATACTCATACGTGGTGGCAGTATTACGAACAGTGGGTGGGCCAGTGCGTGGGTGTGTCGACGTGTAGACATAATTACGACGTACGGGAGCAGAGAGGGTCCGCTCCTAGCCAGACGCCCACGTCTTCACGGCAACGCCGGAAGGAAGGTAGGAAGGAAGGACGGAGAAGGAAGGACGTCTCAAGGCCAACCGGCTTTGACAAAATCAAGAAGTCAGCAAGGTTCTGGTGTAAGTATAGCTATCTGCATTGTAAGGTTCAGTTCAGGTTTCAGTTATGGCTTACTTACCGAGATTCGGGAAAGATTGTGTAGTGCACGTGGCACAGGAATTAGGACTCCAAATTACAGGTGGGGAAACTTTGGTAGTACTAAAAAAATTGATAGAGGAGCATTCCGATTACGAGGAGGAATTTGTGAAAGGGATAGCTCAGGCATATAAGGATGAACGCGAATAATAAGCCGAACGCGAAGCAGAGAAGGAACGTGCATTTCAGTTAGAAAAACTGAGAATAGAACAGGGCCAACTGGCGGGTAGAGCTAGTCCGCAGTCCGAAGTAAATAGCAAAATGCACATTCGATTAAATCAAGTTATGAGCCGATTCAAAGGGGAGGACGACGACATAACGGCATTTTTAAGTGTTTTTGAGAGTCAGGCGGAACAATTAGAAATTCCAGAAGAAGAGTGGGTGTCAAATCTTATGGGACTGCTCCCACACCAAATCAATGCATCGCTAACTTTAGAAGGGCAAGGTAGAAGAACAGAATATGCCGATTTAAAGAATAGGTTATTAGAAATGTATCGATTCAATGCCAAGAAGTTTCGACAATTGTTCGCGAAACATGTAAAAGCCGCGAATACTACCTGGAACGTATACGAGAGAGAGCTGAAAAATTATTGCAAAGAATGGGTAGCAGAACTAGATATTCATACGTTCGAGGACTTAATGAATCTAATTGTAACCAATCAATTGAAGCGCCGTGTGCCTATTGATATTAAAGAGCACTTTATTAATGAGTGGGGGGAACTTAAGATGCCCCTAGAACTAGCTCGTAAACTAGACAACTATGAAAACAATAGGGCAGGCTGGAAACGGTCTTCGTTCAAGCCTTATAGGAAATCGGAAGCCGTAGGGGAACATGTTGCAAGCACGAGCAAGCCGATGCCGATAGTACCGGAAATTCAGGGGAAATCGAGCAGTAAGAAAACCGATGTTAGGGCAGCGTACGAGAAGCCAGACAAGCGGAAATGCTACGGGTATGGTGCCACGGACCACATGGTCCGTGAATGCTCGCAGCGCCGCGTGGACGAAAAAATGAATCATGTGGCAGACAAAACAGCTACGGAATTGTTTTCACCTTACGTGTTCGTTGGCAAAATTAATAAAATTCCAAGCCGATTTTTACGCGATTGTGGTGCCAGCTTCGATCTTGTAAATGAGAAATTTATTAGCGACGAGAATTTAACGGGAGAAAGCGTGTGAATTTTGCAACCGCTTGATGCCTCCCCACGAAATCTCCCGGTGACAGAAGTCGCTATTGGAGGGCCATTCGGGAAAGTAGTAACTAAAGCCGCAGTCGTGCCTCGCGAATGCGACGGCGGATATTACTTATTAAGTAATAGAACAGCTGCTCTGTTGGAAGAAGTAAAGGCAGGATTTATTGAGCCACAATTAGCTGCAGCCGTAACGACGCGGGCAAAAGCCGCTGAAACGGCACGGGTGACTCAGGAGTCGGGGCCGGGTGACCGAGAGGCAGGCGAGATTGACGCGGACGAGCAGGTAGGAAACCTTGAACAATTGAGGCAGGAGGAAGCCGTTAGTGAAAGGGATGCCAGTGCAAGTGTGCTAACGCCCGAAGTGAATGAACTCATAAATGTTACCCAGACTGAGTTCGCAGCTTCACAACAAAGTGACCCGGAGATCAAAACATTATACGACGCGAATAAGCACAACGTACCGGAAGCAGGGCGAGAGTCGTATTTCGTGAAAAATAGTATTTTGTATCGGTCGAGAAACAGCAAGCGCGGTGAAAAATTTAATATGTTAGTAGTTCCGACTAAATAGCGGGCCGCCGTTCTCAATGTGTGCCATGAGACAGCGAATGCACATTAAGGTTGCACTAAGAGCAAAGCCAGCATGTCGCGATACTTTTATTGGCCTCGTTGTTTCCAGGATATGGAGACATATGTGAAAACTTGCGATGTGTATCAAAAGGTGGGTAGGCCAAATTATCGTAAAAAAGCACCGTTAATGTTAGTACCGCCGATAACGGAAGTCTTCGGTAAAATTAATATCAATACTTGTGGACCTCTTCCCGAAAGCAAAGAAGGCAACAAGTTTATTTTGACAGCCATTTGTTTAGCGTCTAGGTATCCGGAGGCTATTCCAATTACAGATTTGCAATCAACAACTATCATTAGTGCCTTGTTTAAAGTATTCAGTAGAATCGGGTTTCCTAAGGAATTACAAACAGACCAGGGCACGTGCTTTATAAGCGCATTGACAGGGGAATTTGCTAGGAAGTTTGGGATCAAACTGGTGAGAAGTTCGCCCTACCATCCGCAGTCAAATCCTATTGAACGCGTGCATAGGACGATGAATCGCTTAATCAAAGTGTCAGGGTTGGAAGCAGGAACGGAGTGGGAGGACCAAATGCCCGCGATTTTATTTGCTTTGAGAACCACGGTGCACGAGAGCCTCGGATTCACTCAAGCTGAATTAGTTTATGGGAGGAACCTCAGAACTCCCATAACCTTATTATATGAACACCTTGCAGGCGAGGTCGATGAGGAAGAAAATTCCGTCGTCGAATATGTATTCAAGTTAATAAATAGGCTTAAGAAATCTCGCGAATTAGCTCACGAGAAGCTTGTTAACGAGCAGGAGAAAAGAAAAACTTGGTACGGTCGGCGAGCCATACACAGAGAATTCGTGCCGGGCGACCGGGTGCTGATGCTGGCCCCGAATCGCACAAAAAAGTTATCTGTTCAATGGATAGGACCGGGAGAAGTAGTAGAGAAAAAATCGGACACGAACTACTCTGTCCGAATGCCTGGGGAAAAGGAAGGGCGTATCTACCACATTAACATGTTGAAAGCGTACGTGCAGCGTACCGAATATCTGAATTATGTAGCAGATCGTAGCTCAAACATTGAAGTTGAGGAAGACGAGCTGGATAAGTACGCTATTAACCTTGATGGTGTCGACTTCGATGCGGAAGCTATGCTCGAAGGAACAGAAGTCGAAGACGAGTTCCGCGACAAACTGCTCAATTTAATGGTAAAGTACAAGCATATATTTTCAGACAGACCAAGGTTGACGGATGTCGTCACCATGGACATTGAATTGACAGACGAGTCGAAAAAGATAAGAAGTGCGCCTTATCGAATGTCGCCCCGTCAATCAAAAATACTGCAGGAAGAAATCGCGAAGATGTTACGTGATAACATAATCGAAATAGGCGACTCTGTTTATGCTTCCCCTATGATTCTTGTAGAGGCGCCGGGACGAAAACCAAGACCGTGCGTAGATTATCGTAAGCTAACACAAATTATAAAATCAGAATATTTTCCGTTGCCGAACATGGAGGAGAGGATAGAAGCAGTAGCGGCAGCTAAGATTATTACTACATTGGATTTAGCAAAATTGGATCATCAGATACCGCTCACTCCGAGAGCGCAAAGATATGCGGCGTTCTGTACAAGCTTTGGCACGTATATGCCATTGAGATTGCCCTTCGGGCTAAAAAATGCACCTTTTCAGTGTAGTAGGATGATGGCAGTTTTATTAGCAGGATGTGCAGAATTTGCAGTCCCATACTTGGATGACATCGCCATTTATAGCGACACGTGGTAAAAACACCTTAGACATTTAGAGCAGGTGTTTCTAATATTAGAGAAAGCGAAGTTGCATGTGCAGCCAAGCAAGTGTAAATACGCGCGTAAGAATGTGCAATACCTAGGCTACATGGTTGGTAGTGGCATGATGCGGCCGGTAGAGGCCAAAGTGAAAACTATTAAAGAGCACCCCGTACCTCAAACGAAAAAGCAAGTGCGTGCTTTTCTCGGATTAACGGGTTACTACAGGAAATTTATTCCCGATTATGCGGGTATATCAGCGCCATTAACGGACTTATTGCGAGGTCGCGAACGGCAAGGCAGGGTAACGTGGACGCTAGCATGCGAGATGGCATTCGAGAAATTGAGGAACGCTCTATGTCACGAACCCGTCCTTCACGCGCCCGATTTTAACAAGGACTTTATAGTGCAGTGTGATGCGTCAAAAAGAAGTATTGGCATCATTTTGGCTCAGTATAATGATAGAGTAGAAGAAAAACCGGTGTTATACTTAAGTCGTAAATTCACAGATACGGAATTATTACCATGTACAACAGAACTGGAGGGCACAGCCATAATATGGGCTTTGCAGAAACAAAAGTACTATTTGGATGGAAATGCAAAAATTAAAGTGGAAACAGACCACAACCTATTAGTATGGCTAAATAATTGTTCAAGTAAGAACCCGAGATTGATGCGTTGGTCATTAATGATCCAAGCATACAATTTAGAGATTATTCATAAAAGGGGTAAGGATCACGTAAATGCTGATGCCTTAAGCCGTATGTTTTATTGATACATGGAACCTGAACTGAATTGGGAATGCGGAGGGCTACACTGAACCGAATCACTTGATTGCATTGTATAAAATCAAGACAAGAGAAAAATCACTGTATATATGTAACAAATTGTTGAAAGTTTATTGTTTGTGTATTCTGTTTGTTTCATGTGTGTCTTATGTATGTGCAATTATGGGTTCAAAGTGAAGCTCTGAAGATATTGTTGGTTCTGGGGGTATCAGGGAAAGTATCACATCATTTGATTGTGAATACTACGTATGTAATTGTAGCAGACTGTATTATCTCAGATGACTTGTAATTTAAGATTGTTGAAAATTGTATATAGTAGAATGAAAGGAGGTACGTGAAGTAGGTTAGGCCAAGGTAGTATATAGGTTGTGTAGATAGGTTAGTTATTTATATTAGCTACATTTTGATAAAAAATTACGTTGTAAATATAGAGTATGTTAGAGAGATCAATAGAGTGTGAGCTCAATGGCCAGGTAAATGGTATAATCATATCCAGATCCACAAATCTAGTTGCGGGACGAATTTTTTATTGTGGATACCTCCTGCATAACAAATTCAAAATAGGGTATGGAGAAGTATGTAACGTATTGTAGGGCTACAGCTAGCGACCGTCGGGGCGCCACAAAGGTGCTGCGGCAAGGGATTAGACGCCAGGGGCCAGGCAGGATGTGACACGCCGAGGTATTCTGAGAAATTCTAAGAGCTAGGGAAAGGGATGCCCAAAATGCGGGATAGCGCATTTTTGCCGTGTGCCGCGTGAAAAATTCAAATGGAAATGGATGTCCAAAAATGCCTGGCAACGCGACTAGCGCGGGCCGTGTGCAAAACCCAGTGACGTTTCAGGTCACGTGGGTGGAAGCTATATAAGAGCGAACGCAGAGCGCGGGGGCGGGGTTTGTCGAGCTGAGTGGGAACCCTCGTGCGAACGCACAAAACTTGCGCCCAGGGCGGTGCGGAGCCGAGCTAGGCTCGTGCGGCAACCCATGTGTTGGGACGCCGTTGTGGATACTATATCCACGGGTGACCGAGGTCGCCGGAGCTGTCTGCTGTGTGCAGGAGGCTCGCTGAGGAGTGGCGCGGGCCACGAGTCAGACATTTCATTTTTAAGGATCGCTCCTGCGATCAGGGAAGTAAACATCTACCAGAGCTGAGTAACTTAAATTATTACTGTACATATTGTGAATAAACCTGTACATATTTATCATTGAAGCTCGTGTCTGTGATTACTGTGTATTCCCACGACGTCACACTAGGTATATTTAATGCTTATGCAACCAAAAAATGCAATTCCTTGGCTAGAATGTGTGAGGCTACTTACACGTAAACTATAGGGCAGCAACATATAGGTTTATAAATTGTACATGTGCTATTTACTAAAATGGTTAGCTACAAAAGGTATATTGAGGAATGTGAGTCACAAAAATGAATCACTCATGATTTAAACTTTTAATTACATGTGAATGATTTTTTTTTGAAACTTAAGGTCTATAACACCTCAAAAATAAGAGAAAATGGCATAAAATGCTTTTTTTTACTTTTAACAGTTGAGAATCTTTGATATATTTTTCTTTAATATGGCGAAATCCGTTTTATCCTACTATCTTTCGTTTTGTTTTTATTCGGATATTTATGAAGATTCCTCCCCTGACGACACCGCCTTGAAGTAGCACTGTCCGTGCGGGCGGGGAGGCTTGCGTGCTTCAGTGAGGTGGAGGACTAAGCCGGCGGTAGCATGGTCTTTTTTGTATACATGGCTACTGGTAGGGTCACCCATGCCGGACAGGCCAAAACTGAGGGGCCAGACTAAGTTGTGTCCTACCACGCCCTATCCATCCCAATCCTAACCGCCCATTCTTTCCTATCCTTTTTATCCTTCCCCGTAACGACATGTTCATGTTGTTACGGTTCTATCATCTACCATTGTGACATCTTTACCTACTTGTGCCACAATGCTTTTATCTATTCTATCGGCCTCCCTTGGCCAACTCTTGTTTGTTTCTGACCCCGACGCTATTAGGTTTCGAGGGCTAGGGAGTCTTTCCTATTCTTTTTTTCCCTTAGTTCTTTAGAATGTAGTAGGTAGGCCTTATGCGGTAACCACCCCAGAATCATCCAATTATGAATGGCGGATGATCCAACGGGGGAAGGTGGGGTTCACTAACCTTGGGAATTAAATCGTCACTAAAGAGTGGATCAGGAGTAGGCTGGACTCCTTAAGCTATGGTGGAAGCAATCAGCCTAAGGGATGGAAACCCCTGAAAGAAAAGCTCCGGTCCTCCAGGATTGGGGGTTGTGCTGTAGGCCAGCACCCTGCACACGTAAAACATCACACCGCTAAAAATCTCAGTCATGTGAATGCCTCGGATATTTCAAAAGGGAAACGACATCGGCAAAGAAAATGGACTCTGAATATTGGTATATGGAATATACAAAGCATCTCGAACAAACAACAAGAAGTAATCCAGGAAATGATGAGAAGAAACATAGATATAGCCATCTGGTCTGAAACAAAAAAGAAAGGCAAAGGAAGCGAAAAACTGAACAACTTTGTGCACTTCTACAGTGGCGTAAACAAACATGAAAATGCTAAAGCCGGAGTTTCCATTGTCATCAGTGAAAGATTCGGTAAATGTATAAAAAGTTGGGAATATATAAACGAACGTCTTATTAAAGTAGTGTTAAAAATCAGAGGAAAATACATAAGTGTCATTGGAATATATAATTTGAATGAAGATGCCCCAATAGCTAGGAAAGATGATTTTGAAATGATAGTCAAAGAAACTCTAGACAGTATTCCTAAGTCCCATGAAATAATATTTGCAGGAGACTTTAACGGTAGAGTTGGAAGGGAAAAGAACCACAACATTGTGGGTCAATATGGAGAGGAGACACGCAATGACAACGGTAAGAGACTTATTAATATTTGCGAAGAGTATGAGATGAAAATTAACAACACTTTCTTCCAACATAAGGATATTCACAAGTACACCTGGTACCAACATACAAAGAAACTAAAATCTATAATAGACTTCTGTATAACCAAACAAAAGACTTTACTCAAAATACAAGATGTTAGAGTGAAACGTGGAGCCCAATGTAGCGACCATTGTTTGGTAATTGCTAAAATATACATACCATTTACTTCAAATAGCGCGGATAAAGAAGATAAAGATGGATTTGTCATGAAACCTACCAAATACAAATTAAGCAGTCTCTTCGATGAAAGTACAGCATATCTTTACAGAAAAAGACTTGAAGTTAAACTATTGGTAAAGCACAGGCCAATAGAAAAAGAATATGAACACATAAAAGAATGCATTCACCAAGCCGCAGAGGAGGCTTTAGGTACTTGTAAATTAAAACCGAAACACTACTGGTGGGACACAAGTCTAGAAGAAAAGATTAAAAGGAAAAGAGAGCTGTATTTAAAATGGCTTAGTGACAAGAAAAATGAAACTAGTTTACAGTACAAAACAATAAGTAGAGAAGTCAAACAAGACGTGTTATCAAGGAAGAATAAATTGTGGCTGGATAAATGCGATTATATAGAACAATTCATAGGAGGAGCACAGAGTTCAGAAGCCTGGAAATTAATTAAATCTATTAAAACAAATGACAAAAACAATATTGCATTATCAAGCATCAGCATCAATAAATGGAAAGAGTACTTTGGAAGACTGCTGCTAGAAAACAGAAACTTCCAGTCAAACAAGGAAGTGAAATTTGAGCAAAGGGTAGATCTGACAATTGAAGATTTAGAAAAAGCGCTTAAGACCATGAAATCTAATAAGTCATCTGGACCAGGAGATATTCCGGCAGAACTACTGAAATACGGTCCCTATAAACTGCACCAAATGCTCAAACACATGTTTTCAAGGTGCATGAATGGAGAAGATCCTCCTCAGGAGTGGCGAACATCTTACCTAACACCGATCCATAAGAAAGGATCTAGAGACAACGAAACGAACTACAGAGGAATAGCAGTTATTGGATCTATAGGTAGACTGTATAGTAAAATAATCCGAAATAAAATAGAAGAAGAGATAAAAGGTAAAATCGGAGAGGAACAATGTGGTTTTACTGCCGGTAGGTCGGTCATAGACAATATATTTACATTGAAACAGCTTATAGAAAAGAGAACAAGGAGAGGTAGGGAAGTTCATCTGGGTTTCATTGATCTTCAGAAGGCGTATGACAATGTACCAGTCGCTAGAGTATGGGAAGAAATGAAGGGACTTAAAATCAATGAGAATTTAATTGGAGCCATACAGAATCTATATAAGAACAACACCTCTCAGATTAAGATCTACAGTAGGCTCTCGGATCCATTCCCGGTCAGTAAAGGTCTTCGTCAGGGCTGCTGTCTTTCCCCAACACTGTTTAAAGTCTATCTGCATCAAATTTTACAGCAGTGGGAGAAACAATGCAGAATAATGGGAATGACAATCGGAGAGGATAAATTATTTACATTATATTTTGCCGATGACCAGGTAGTAATTGCAGAAGATGCGGACGATTTGAGTTTCATGATCCGTAAACTCAATGAACATTTTTTAAAAGCAGGACTTACTATCAACATGAACAAATCTGAATACCTGGCAGTTGGTAACAATGAGATTGAAGATCTTCTTCTGGAAAACGGGGAAAAAATGAAAGGAGTAAACAAATACAAATATTTGGGTGTACTCTTTAACAAAAAGGGTAATAGTCAAGAAGAAATTGAGAGACGAATAAGCTTGGGGAGAAACGTGACACGAAGTATAAACTCTGTGTTATGGAACAAAACCATCACTAATACTACTAAAAGACGTCTTTTCTCCACACTAGTCAAGAGTGTTACAACGTATGGTTCAGAAGTTTGGGAAGTTGATAAAAGAACAAGAAAGAAGCTGTTGGCCCTTGAAATGGACTACTGGCGTCGAAGTTGCTGTTACAGTAGACGTGACAAAATCAGGAACGAAGAAATAAGAAAGAAAATGGATGTTAAGAAATCTATCCTTGATGAAATAGAGAAAAAACAAATCGTTTGGTATGGTCACGTTATGCGAATGACAGACGAAAGGTGGCCAAAACGAGTCCTGCAATGGGTACCGACAGAAAGACAGAAGAGAGGAAGACCCAGACTTGCATGGCAGCAGGGAGTGCGAGAGGCTATGGTGGCAAGAGAAATGAAGGAAGATCTATGGTCAAATAGAGAGGCATGGAGACTGAGAGCGGAGACACGGCGACAGCTGTAGAGCAACTCCGTATTATATATATATATATATGAAGCTTTGCATCGGAACCACGCTTCCCTTACAAAAAGGAAGTGTGGTTACCCTCAAAAACTTAAAGCCAATAACAGGCAATACTAGAAAATAAGAATAAAAGAAAATATTTCAGAGAAAGAAAGAAAATAAAAGAAGATCTAGACAGGAAAACAAGGCATAACCTATTTTTTAAAATTATTTTATTATTTTGAATAGGATACGTATTTCGGTTTTACAATAGAAACTTTTTCACATGTTTTTGATGCTAATGATCTATTTAAAAAAACTAAACTATTATTTCCTTACAAATATTTCGTAGGGAGAGGGAACCCACTGTGCACCTCACAAAGAATCAATACAATGCAGTATCATTTGCGAATTGTGCTGTTTTGATTGTGTTGGATGTAGGGAGATCGACTGTGTAAAGATTATATAATGCAAAGAGTATATCTCAGTCTCGCCACCAGTTACTTTGAGTTTAGGACAGAAATCTAGTGGTTTACAGCTTAATCGCATTGTTTAAAGTGTGTGTTATGACTGCAAGAAAATGCTGGGTGTTCAATTGCACAAATTCAAAAGAAATTTAGCCTTTAAAACGCGGTGATTTGGGTTTCCAAGAAATGTGAAAAAGTGAGTTTCATTTTACGTATATTACGTTTTTATGCATGTAATTTGTTGATTAAAGCCGCTGTTATATTATTTTTTTAAACTTAGTCTGTAAAATTAATAATTAATGTTTTAGAGCAAGAGTGACTGAGAGGGATTGGGAACCAGCTCTCGCCAAATGCACATTTAACCATTAGTGAGTCAATATGCAAGAAGCATTTTCTACAACAGCATGTAACTGGGAACAATAATGCTACAGAAAACTTGGGATAATAATTCATCATTTGTAGATTCATAAACTATGGTATGCTGCAGGAAATGTGTCCGATACATTTGCTGACACTATTCATGGTGTTTGTCTTGAAAGGGCATTCAAATAATTTAGTTGAAATTTGTAGAACTTCTTTTTTATGTTTATGTTCATTTTCAAAACCCTTGTTTTTAGTCTTTAGCTTTACCAGATTGGTATTGCAGGCAGACTGACATGAAAAAAATGTGAAAGATTATTGCTGATATTCTGAAATTTTGCAGTTAAAAAGGCATGGAAATGATTCATAAGAGTGAAAATAATGTTGATCTAAAATTTTAATTTTAAAAGTGTAACCCCAATAATGTAAGATAACATGTGGAAATAATTTTGTTTTTAAATTATTTTCTTTGAGGAGTCACAGCTCAGAGAGAAAATTTTAAAGAATTATTGTTATGTGCAGTGAATGACATTCTTAATTCTCCACCAAGTTTTGCAGACACCTCTTCTGAACTGACAGTTCGTAATAGTATAAGTGATGGAGCATTAAGATGAGTGAGTACTCTGTCATTGGATGCGATAAAATTGTGAATATCAAATAATCAATTTCATTTTAAATTGAACATTATATCCTGCACATTTCTGGTAACCTGTGGGGGGTAGTGGGGGTACTATGATGAGCTAAACCACAAAAAATATAATAAAAGCTCCAGAAAGGTCTCATTTAATAGATTACAACCAAAGAAACATTACTTGGAACTCTGATTGGCTATTGTAAAAAATATAGTTTTCCTCGTCATATTTTTGGTTATGAGCAGAAATGTTAAATTGTAAATGCACCCTTATTTTCAACATCTGTATGGCATAAACACCTGAGTTCTAGTTCTAAATGCAGTATTTTGTTTTTTTGAACATTTTTGGGCAAAGCTGGACAATGGGAAATTACACTCATTGGTTAAAAACCGAGACATTATAATGCATACGACATTACAATACATCTCGATAAAATTAAAATTGGGATAAGGATAGATTGTTAAACCCATTTGTGCTAAAAATGACACAATGCTTAAATGTTCAAATAAAACTGTTCTCCCGAAATTGTCCAACATTGCCCATTATCATCCATCATCGCTCGCCGTCGTAGCAATTTCGACACTAGCTTGAGAGTTCGGTCGCTGTCTACAGAAGAATTCTAGCGGCCGGCGGCTCTGATCAGTAATTTTCCGAGTATTTTCGATCAATACCAGACGAATGCCGGAAGTAGTAACCTAACAAACGGGCCACGAACCGCGCGCGATTTTTCCTTCCTCTTCCTTGTCCTATCCTCACCCCTAACTTACACACACACACTTACATGCGCTACAATACCACACGTGCCGGGAGACCAGTCGGGAGCGGGAGCTTAGAGCTTGTCCTGGCTGGGGCGGTGCCCCACTGGTGGGAGACACCTAATTGGGGAAAACCCCGCTAGCTGACAGGTAGATAGGCGCCGGATCTCACCATCCAGCGGTAGAAGATCAAAGGCACCTTCCGAGAAGAACCCATGCACTACAGTTTCGGGACCATTGACCTTAGTTGTTGATGCGCCTGGAATCACCAATCAATCAAACCGTCATCCGCAATTGCCCACCATCTATCATGGCCCGCAAACGCCCAACATTGCCCGCCGCCATCCGCCATCGCTCGCCGTCGTCCGCCTTCGCCCATTGTCACCCTCCTCCGCCGAGAGCCGCGCGCAGCCATTGCGAACTTCACGTTATCGTCCGGCGCGCGCCCCGCCGGCGGAGGGGCCGGAAAGTGACCGTTCACCGCGCGGTGGCGAGGGCGGGGCGAGGGTGGCGGCCGACGGTCCAGCGCCCTCGCAGCTCGCGTATAAAACGGCGCGGCGCGCACCCACCGACACACTCGATCTCGAGCAGCCACTCAACCTCCGAGCATCATGTTCTGCTTCAAGCTGGTAAGTGATCTGGAATCACACTCAACATTGGACCCGGTGGACGGATATTTTGCGAAGAGTACACGCTCTTTAATTTATATATATTAAGGGAGTTGTAACAATATAGGAGGCCAGAAAATTAGAAAAATTGATTCTTACAGTAGGTTTTGAAATATACTTGATTTATTTTAATTTTTCTGTTAGTTATTGTTTGATTAAAATTTCTGATTATTTCTTTTGTACAATTTCAAAATAAGGGTTATCAACAAACGAGGTATCTCTATAGGGAGGTTCAGATTTTTTCGACAAATAGTCACATTTCTTAAAAACAATATTCAGATTACTTGGCTACATTGGTTTTCACTGACCATAAATAATATTTGTTAAATATAATTTAAATTAAAAGCAATACTGATTTGAATGAAGTAAATAACTTACGTCATCTAAATGAGATTGTGCATTAATATTTTATCTAATTTTCAACAAAAAATCTAAATGATTTTCTTGGTCATTTTTTCTTTGTTACACAGCGAAATAATTTTTATAAAAGCTTATATAAGATTATCGAGTGCCAATATTCACCATTGTAAAGATCTTGCTAAGACAAAGACATGATGTAACGAACGTTTTATGAAAGTTTCATAAAAGGTTCGATAATTCTTCGTAGTTTTGCCAGAATAAAAAGGTTACACCACTTTTCGATCCCCTCATAGTACTGGTTGTGAAGGGTGGGCTTTTCGTACTGCTAGCAACGTGTTTGATTGTTACTTTCTCGCTCTTTCAAGGGTACTTGGTAAGAAAGTCTTATTTGTGTTTGTTGTGTGTCCGCAGGCGGCCGTGTCTCTGCTGGTGGCGGCGGCGGCGGCGGGCTTCGTGCCCGCGCCCGCGCACCCGTCCTTCCCGGTGCCGGTGCCCGCGCCCGCGCCCCAGGTGCACGCCCGCCCCGTGGCGCAGGCCAAGACGGTCGTCTACGGCTACCAGGCCGAGGTGGCGCCCTACACGCCCGCCCCGCCCCCTCCCCCGCCCCTGCCCGTGGTGGTGGCCGCCCCCGCCCCGCACCCCGCGCCCGTCTACCACGCCGCCCCCGCCCCCGGCCCCTGGGGACCCCTGCCCTGAACCCACTCCCTCGTCCTCCTTCGCCGCTCCAACGCTGTCGTTCAGACGCTGATGTCAGTTATTGTTGAAAATAAACGAGCATTTTCAAAAACCTACTGATGGTCTATGCACTTTATTTGCTTTCGCAAAGATTTTTCCTTTACCTTATTCCTGCAATGTGTTTCAAACACAACATACATTTTATGACTACTTGAAATATACATTGAGTTATCGTAATTTCAGAACTTTAATAATAAAACATAAACCTGGAACAGTAATTCTTGCACAAATATTATCAATGTTAAGTTTTCAGTGTATTTCCACGAAATAGTTTCTAGATAATATTTCAGAAAAATATAAGTGGTTGTGTTTATTCAGACTTGGAAGGTTTTATTTAATATTCTTTTCGGTAATTATAATTCCTAAGAAATAATGACAGTGCTTCACAGTGAAACAATCTTATATCATATCAGACATCTGAATTACTAATATATCTTATCTATATTGCTACGAGTATTTGCCAATGCGCACAGGAATTGAAAGAAAGTTACGTTGCATCTGGACATGAAACAAGTTTTTATGGTTTTCGTACCCTAGATCTCGGGAAAATTTTAAAAAATAATAAAACTATGGGTTTTGACTGAGAAATACAAACATTTGATTGTATTATTCCGCCTTTTCTCACAATGCGCAATAAGTCAAAGGAATTCTTTGAAATATGTATGAAATAGTGAAGGGTGTTGACGCTGCAAAATAGCTTCAGTAAATTGTTTGAGAGAGCAACAGAATGATGGATGGGGTTGCTCGCAAAGCGTGGCTTCCCACTTCCTAGCTTGCCACAAGGGAAAATGCTGAAAGACAATGATTCGAGAACTATTAGTTTATCTCAGCGTGATAAATATTGATGATGGAAGAAGTTTGCCAATTTTACCTTGCGGTCAATGTTTCCTTAGACGAACAGAAGGTTGTTTTCTGTTATAATTCGTGCGTCATACAATTTCAGCTCGTCTATCACCTCTTACGCGCTCAAAACACCCAATGCTACCACTAGTCAAAATTTAATTTCTTCAATGCCGCCCAGATGTGGATTACCACGGCTTTTAACTGACGAAGCGATCTTTAATGTAAACGCACGGTGAAAGATTCTCTCTCATATGAATATTCTCTCTCTCATATATATATATATATATATATATATATATATATATATATATATATATATATATATATATATATAGAGAGAGAGAGAGAGAGAGAGAGAGATAGGTAGTCGTTGTAGTTCTTCGAAATCTCGACAATGAGAGTGCGTTTGCGCGCCAATACCTCGCAGCTGAGCTCGCAAAACCAACCCTACATAATTAAGTTGATAGTCGGTAGGATATACACACGCAACTTAACGGTGTTTTACTCGCGCGAGGCGAGTCGAGTAACAGCAAAACTGTGTTCGGCCACTTTCTTTTTAAATAATGCTATGCTATCGCGTCTTCATTTGGAGAACTTTTAATTCTCGGGATGTTGACACTCTTCAGTGCCGCCGGTGGCTTGCGCGATCTTGCGAGAGTCTATGAAAGCAGTTCAACTCTTCAACTGTTTGTCTTTCCAAAGAGTTTCACACGAAAGATGTTTTTGTCTCTCCCTCTGGAAACAAACGCGTCGTTTTTAGAGAAAAAAATATAAGTCCGACGCGGGACGCTTAAAATGCATGCTCTTTGCTGTTAATTAGCGACAAGAAATTGTTATAATGATAAGTTTCAAAGTACGGCGCCAAATTTGAATCAATTTTTGCTACCGATGTGATAACAGAGGGTAATAATATTGAAGGTATGATGTGATGTGTACTATATGTATAAATGTGATGGTTTGTATATTCTAAAAAACTGTTGGTAAAACTTAAAAATCTATCAGTTTCTTTGAGTGCATTTTTGCATGAAAAGATACTGCAAATAGCGAAAAGATTAAAATAACAAAACAACACATTGGGGAATATTTGCTTGACTTGCATAAGCTTTTTTGACTTGCATAAATGTGAAAAACGTATTAAATAGTATCCGAAATTCATGTTTGATATACTTTGAATAAAATTATGTTGCACAAGAGGAAAATGAATCTACTTCGTGAAAATTTGTCTTGAGACAAGCTATCAAATATAGGTATAAGAACAGTCTTGTACTTTGTAGGTACTCATCTAATATGTGCTGTCTTTTCTATCTTTATGGAAGACTTAGCGCTGGAACAAGATGAGACCGCCTTTAATCAAAATCTAAATGTTAACACTTACGAACAGCGGGAGGAGCAATCCTCCCGCTGCTCTGCTCTGCTGCGACTGCTCCGACTTATCTTTTTACTGTCACAAGCCCTTCAATTATTAGAAATAATAGTTTTTGGCGTGTGGTTTGGAGTAGGCGAGATCTGCGCTGGAAACTGCAGGAGAAGGATAATGAAACAAAATGAATTAAAGAATGAACAGTACTGATTATGGTCCTAATTCCAGTCCTGAACCTTGTCTTCGTTCTGATCTTGGTCCTGGCCTGCCTCTGGTCCTCTTACATCTCTGGTTTTATAGCCCTATTCGACTGTTGCCGTCACACGCGGACTTTCGCAGTACTATCTGACTCTTTTTGTATTTCACGCAAGAAGAACCTTGTGGCCAATAGATTTGGGAACACGATGGGATTGTTCTTTAAGACAGTGCTCTGGTACCACCTGGGATTGATTGGAAGACACCTCTGAAACAACTTACGAGAGTACTCGTTAGAACTGTTATCCAAGCAGAAGCGTAATCAGTCCCAGTTCCTAGATGATGGCGAAAAACCGTCGCTTTTGGGATCTAGACCCTCCGTGTCTATGAAACGTTGTCGTAGATTTGCAAAGAGGAAATGCGTTTATGAACGCGACCATTGTACAATTCTGACGAAGCTTTGAAAACCTTCAGCTTATGATCCCGATAAATCTGTCATGATTTATGAATGTTTGTGCCAAGTAATCGCTTTAAATCTATTATTATTTTTTTTACTTAATTTTAAGTGTCTTAACCTCATGAGCCATTAGCAATTGACGCTGTAGATTATTAAAATTAGATATCTTTGAAAATAATAATTTTAAAACATTCAGTGACTTTTTCTCAAAACTTTGATAATTTTACAATAAATTTCATGTATTTTTTCCTAAGGTAATTCAGTCTGTGCTGACTATAGATTAATTGCTGGAGTAAAGAAATATATTAATACAAAGATACAAGGATCTCTTTTCCAAGACATTCCTAGGGTGAGAGGTTTTATACAAAATGTATTATTGAAGTGTGTGTGTGTATAATGAAATTTGGATGTGATTCGTTTTCATCCCCGTTTGTTCTAGTTGTTTATTCTGTATGATGAAATGAAGGCTTAGTCATCAACTCCAAAAAGTTTAGAATAGTTCTCTGGAAATGGCTTGACTTGTGCTCAAGTCATGCTTTTCTATTATTGAAGATTTACTTTAATTTTTTAAAATAAGTTTAAAATGTTTACCTTTTACATATTTTACATTTTTGCTTAAATTTTATTTTCTTTATTGCCATAAAAGTATTGTTGCTCTCTTGTAATATTGTTTCGTGTGTGTTAAATAACTACGGAAAGATGGCTCCTTCAAAATTTTTGTTTCTGTCAAACCATGAGTGTGATTGCACATTTTCATGCCGCAAACTCAATCTTTACGGGTTTTCTCAGTTTTCCTTTATCCACAGAGCAAATACTAAGGGAATTCTATTTGAAATTTGTGTAGTAATGCTATTTGAAATTTGTGTTTATGAAATGTGAAGTGAAAAAAATAACAAAAATAATTTTAAAAATGTGTTACTATATTATATTTCTTGTATTAAATAAAATACATTTTATTAATACAAGACGAAATACACTAGAATCAAATGATTTTCAATTAAATGAATTTGGAAGTAAATGAAAGAGGTTAGGAAAATATAGTAAAGTAGGTATTAGATAAATTAAGAGATATTTTTTTTCAACTTGCAGGCGTTTATTTAGTATTTTCAATCATACAAGTACGAACAATAATTACAAACCAACAAACAATAACAAGAATCAACAACTACACGAGGCTAAGAAGCTCATGAATACTGGTGCGGCGAGGTCCAGCGTCGTGGGGTGGAGATGGGGAGTGAAGGGGGCGGGGCGCGGGGTTCAGCCGTGGTAGGGCGCGGGGGCGGGGGCGTGGGCGAGGAGCACGGGGGGCGGGGGCGGGGGCGGGGGCGCGGCCACCACGATGGGCGCCACCCTCACGACGGGGGGCGGCGGGGGCGGGGCGGGCGCCACGTACTTGACGAGGACGGGCGCGGGGGGCGGGGGCGGGGGCGGCGGGGCCACGTCCAGGGGCACGCGCACCTCCACGGGCGGGTACTGCGTCACGTCGATGGCGTAGCCGTTGATGCTGGTCTTGCCGGGCGCGCGCAGCACGGGGCCGTGGGGCGCGGGCGGCGCGGGCGCAGGCACGAAGCCGGCGGCGGCGCCGGCCACCAGCAGGGCGAAGACGGCCTGCGACACACACACACATTCAGCACTCACTTCCATCGGGGCAAACCAAGCAACGAGATTAGGGAGCGCCTGACCGAGGGGAAAAGATTATCCTATTTTGCACTGGGGCCTACAAATTTCTATTCATTTCGGTCCTAATATCCATGTACAACGAGTATTATTATTTTTAATGCATCAATAATTATATATTATCATCATTAACATCAGTAAGTTGTCATTAATTATTGTATTTCTCTCAAATTCAATCAATTCTCTATTTAATTAATTCAGTTAAGTTTGTAATATCACAAGGATCTAATCTAAAGGCGGTTTGTAAATTAATTGCATTTTCCATTAAGAAAATATGTGGCGCATATTTTTCTATTTGTAAAGCTTTTTAAGTCATACACTGCTCTCAAGGAATGAAGTAAATAGTAATTCTTAAAAATACGATGAGTTTTCATTTATATTATCAACTTCTTCGTTTTTTATAAGTGTCATACAATGCTAGAGTATTTGATGTCAAGATTCGACAATTTTACAGGGAAACTGTAGTAATTTTACGAATAATTAGATCTATTAAGTGTATTCAAAAACATTTTGAATTACAATAATGTAACTGAATAATTGCCAATGTAAATTGTTCTTTGATAAATACTTTTCATGCAATGTCTATTAAGTAGGAATGTTCCTAACATGACTGTAATTAATAGAAAGAAATACTTTTGACTTAACCGAAGTAGCGACGAAAAAGAAAGAATTGCAAATAGTAATTAATTATTTAAGCTGCAAACGAGTTCCGTTTGTGCAGCTGTGGTGTGGTGTGGCTTGAAGTGAAGCCAGAGCTACTCACCAACTTGCTCATGTCGGTGGTGGGCGCTGAGTGCTGTGGGCTGCTGAGTGCGAGTGTGCCGCTGGAAGGCGCGGGGCGCGTTTTATACGCGCCACCAGGGCCGCCTTCGCCCCTCACTCCATGAAGCGCGGAGAGCGGGCTCCCATAATTTCCGGTCAGCTAGGCCCCACCGGGGCTCGTTCAGGACTTGCCGCACGGCGCTCGCGAGTGTGGCTCTGGGAATGGAGGGGGGAGATAAGACCGAAAACTCTCTCCGCCAAGCAATGCGCAAACATTTTGAAGACGTTTCAAATTTTTCAATAAGGTTGATGGTTGTTTGGATAGAGCACTTATATTAATTTATCGTTAGGGATTTTGAAAGATTTTTTCTTATTTAAATATTTATTTTTTCCTGTTCAACAGGAACGTTTTACGGGAGTTACACAGAGACAGTTTTATAGAGACTTTTACAGAGACAAATACAATTTTTATAATATCTTTTGCACAATTCCCGCAATCGTTCGGCGAGTAATGTTCATCCATGTCGTGGTACTAAAGAAATAAAAGAATAAAAGTATGTAATATTGGTTTTCCCTTCAGTTTTATATATATATATATATATATATATATATATATATATATATATATATATATATATATATATTGTTATATAAATTTTGTTTTTGAATTCCTGGATGTTCGTGGTGGCCGGAGAATATCCTTTTTATATCTTGGACGTATACGGAATTTTTTTTTGTTTTACCTAGATCAGGTGTAAAAAGTGAAGATGAAAGATTGGAATAGAAGTTTTTGATTAGAGTAATAATATATTGGTCAAGAGGTACAATATTTGTGTATAAGTGTGAATCTGTGTGTACAGAATAAACCAATGAGCTTTAATACTTCTGTGTAGGAATTTATTTTCTATAACTTCGAACTTTTTCAAATAGGTAGGAGCAGCATTACACCAGATTGGGAAAGCATAGAAAGGGGGTTTTCATGGAAATAAAATTTTACACAATAACCATAGTATAATTCAATTTTACTCAAATGGTTAAGTAACATTTTCAACGTTACAAGGTCCTTGTTACTTTCTCGCCACCGCTTACGTAGTAGATATTACTTTCTCTCAACCGCTTACGCAGTAGAAAGTTATGTAATGCTGCACGAAAGGGCAGCGAATTTTCGCCAGTAAAACTCTTATTACAGGGCCCTGGTAAGTGGCCCTGGAAAGTGGATAAATCCTGTTGTTAAATGTCGAAAAAAATCGTCTAACAAGTGATGTAGCCACAAATCTGTTTTGCAGGTCCTTGATACTGAAAAATCGAATGACGTCAAAACGTCTGTTCGTCCGTCCATCTGTCCGTCCGTCTGTGTACAACGCTAGAGGCTAAACTGTTCTGCTAATTTTCTCCAAAATTGTTATTCCCAAATCGATCTAACTGATGTCGCGACTCCTTGAATTTGAAATTAATATTTTAGTTTTTGGGGATACTTTACTTTGGGGAGCCCTTGAGACATTTTCAAAATTAGAAAAAATGTCGCCATCGCTTTTGATTATATTTTGTTGTTAGATAGCACGAAGAAAGTTTAAAATAATGGTGTAGGAATCATGTTCGTTGCAAACTTTGATTTTCGAAAATTGAAAAAGTTCAATTTCTTTTCGATGTCTTCCTTCAACTTCAATTTTGAAGACAGATTTTTCCCTCAGTGAAATTTGTTCCTTAATGATAGATTTTGATAGATGATAAGCGTATCGATTCGGCAAAGTAAAGGAAAACTATTTTCATAGCACAGCGTCATTTGTTACAACAGTATCCCAATACTGACACAAAATATAAGAATTATTGATAGATCAGTGTGTTAGTAGTATTTTCTGAGTTTTAACTGAAATAATGAATTGCACTATTTTGATCTGAATTCTTTAAAACGTATAATGCTTTTCTCCTTGCTTTATTACAAGCATTTTCTATGAATTTTTTCCTATCTGGCCTAAAATAATGTAATAATGTGGCGTATCCCATGTTCATATTTTCCTTGCCAACCATCTTTAGAGTAGATATTTCCCATTTTTACTCATAAGATACAATGGTCTTTTTCAATCAGTCATGGAAATTCCCCTTTGTTCGTTTTGTATTAATTTGGTTGGAAACGGACGTCATTACGGTGGATACGCTTAGCAATCTTGGAGAGAAGAATCGCCGATTTGAATTCGGGTTGGATATTCTCTTGTGTGCTGTGGAATGTTGTTCGAAATATCACGTGTCCTTTTTGAACCCTCAAAAATCCATTTCCTAGCCCACCTGCAGGAACAGGAGATTAGTAAATTATAACGAAGTTCGCGTTACATCCAGGAATTTTCATCCCACGAAAAGTACAACCCACGAAAGGCACGGATGTTAGTCGGGTTGTGACGTGGTGATGCTTTCTCAATGCCTGTAAAAGTAACTGCATGATCTACACACGTTTTCTTGAGCTCAGTGGAGAATACAGCTATTCAAATCATTCTTGATATTCTCGACAGGAAGTCGATTTCTCCACGATACGTGAAAATAGCTACAATTTGTAGCTGATTTGCTTTTGAATTTTTTTTACATGAGAGCGAATATTTTCTTAACGTATCTTACCAAAATGCTCTACGCTATCTTTAAACTATCTTACCAAAATGCTATACCTACGTGCATACATTGTTCAGCTTAATACGAGTTAGGACATAGACCATTGATGTCAAGAAAACGTACACAGATTGCACTTTTCCCCCATAGTACGTCAGACTTGTGTCTGTTTTTTTAACTGTTTTTTGGCTTTAAATAAATAAGTACTCAAATAAAAATAAATACCAGTCTTCAACCCCTATTTTACCTCCAATTCCTTTGCCCTTACCTGACAACTTGTGTGATTGTGAATGAACAGGCTACGTACGCATCTAGGAGTCACAGTTTCAGCGCTATCGAGATGTGTCCAGGCTCCCTTCCCATTATCCTGAACATGCGCTGTTGGACTTACGAGCTTCGTCTGGCCACGGCATTTACAAACTTTACGTACTACACTCACACTGGCTTACAAGTTACATTGGCATGATAGATGAGGAGTCCACATTCACGTCCAAGTCGTACAATTAACGTATCAACTTATCAGTGAATGGAAGATGACGTGTAACCTAGTGGTTTGTTCCTGCCGAGCAGCAACAGGAGACGTTGGGGAACATGAAAATAAATGATTAGAAATCTTTGAGAGGTCGAAGTAAGTAGACATGCTCAGCAGATCCACGAAGCTGTAGCAAATGGTCTGTGGATAGTTTCTAAATCCCATTAGTACTGGATGTACTGGAGCATAAATAATAAAAGTGTGTTGTTCTGAAAGAGATTTAATTTCTCGGGAAAAGTTGACAGGTTGACTTAAAAAAGAAATGATACATTTCACCCGAAGGGGGGGGGGGGCAGGACGTCTGAAATGCACCCAAAGGTATTACTTATAAAATAAGAATGCACCCTATTGATTAGATTGGCAGTCAGCCATTGGAATTTTCACAGCGGTATTCAACCTATCCCATGGGAGGTATCAACAAAAGAGAGATTGAAGCTTGTTACTTACTACAGATCCTAAATATGTCAGATGTTGTGGTACACGAATATAGCTTATAGATTTTGCTTTAAAAGCCTGAACTTACAGTTTGAAAAATCAAGATCTCTCTTCATTTCTTAATAGTAATATATTAAACACGATTGCACTAATAACTACTTTTCCGTGCTTCTAGTTCTACAGAATTGGAAAATTCTGGATGTAATCATAGAGTTATTTCTAAATACAGAAATATGAATTTGGTTTTGAACATTTGATTATTTGAGGCATCATTTTAAAAATTAATAACTTTAGATGGATGAAATTGATTCAGTCCATCATATTGTAATTAATAGTCATTACGAATTCATAATCATACATTTTTAATGACATCATTTATGAATATTTCGGTATTTAATGGAAACCTAAAAAGAGATAGAGATGAAAGTAAATATTACTTGTGACTGAATGTAAAAATTGCATATTGCATATTGCATGTATTGTATGGAAAAGTATTTGTATTTAAAATATGTTTTTGATTTTGTGTCGTATTTATTATTATTTACGGTTTGAAAATATTTTCATTTACCTTCGTTGTACCTTTGTAACATTCTTCGTCACGTAATAAACTGAGTGAACTTGTCTTGACCTACTCGCTATTACCTGACTTTCTAGAGGCTCTACGATATTTCTGCCGGTTTTCTTGTTTACTCGCACCAGTGATCTTTCCGTTTCTTGCCATATATTTTTGATAATTTAACCTTTCATTGATTTGTGACCTGTCTTTGACAAAAGTCACATTGTATCCTGTAAATAACGGGATCGTTTGTTGTGAAACGTCTCCGTGTTCATTGTCTTAGATAAAATAAATAAATGCTCTCTGCTACACATGTTTATTAATGGCTTGGAAGAATGTTATGTCTAGCTACTAACGCGTTAATGTTAATACACAAACGGTGATTTGAAAACCATTTAAATACTATTTTGACTTATACATGAAAATTATAAATTATAAGCATATAAAATTTTAAAATGTTGAGTTTATCGTAGCTAATTTAACGGAAGTACTCCCTCCGGACTTTCCATTAGGAAACATTTAGGGTTTATTGCACCCTAGTACATTGTATTTTAAAAAGAAGTCACAGACAACTTGGGAGGGCGGGGTGTCTAAGAGCGCGTATCTACTCGATGCTTCGATCCGAAGTGTGTCGGATTCGAGTCCCGCCTTGGGCATGGCTGTTTATTCCTTCTCTCACGTATATGATGTCGCGGAGGACCTCACGTTCTACTGACCCCAGATCAGAGGATCCCCAAAACGTGTTGGTGTCTAGTGTAAGGTCGAATATGCGACCCACTGGTACGTAAAGGGCAACCAGCTGCCGGCTGGATAATGATCCTAATAAAAAGATACTTGTTAGTGAGGTAGTACGTATCTGAGTAGTTAATTTCTGTATGTACAACTTTAATCTTCGCAGAGACACAAGCCATAATGGCTAACCGCACAACTGCACGTGTCACGCGCTCTCGGATAGATTTGTTGTTTCTGGGTAGAACCTCGGGTGCTAAGGGTTCAACTTCAGTACGCATTACCATCCTAAAACGGACCTTAACTCACATTGAATAGTATCGATGAATCCAAAGCCAATTTAACATCAACATTTAACAATTATTTTGTTTTCAATAATTTAAGTGAAGGAGCTTACAAAGAATTTCATATCTTCCTAATCCTAAAATCAGCCTCATGGAAACCAATAAATAAACGAAAAACGAAACCAAACGCACGGGGGAAACTCGTCTTTTAGAGCAATCTAATTTTTTGTCTTTCAGTTGAACGGTAATCTCGTGTAGATACATCTCACTTGCACCGAGTACTCAGGTCGGCGGGTGTGCTAAGGCTTCAACCTACGTGGCCCAGTCACACACATCAGCCGCGTGCCGCTCTCTCCGGCGCGGCGCCGCAGCGGTAGCACCCCTTCACGCGGATACGGCGTATCGGCGGTATGGGATCAGCCGTTCCCCGCCAGAGCGTCCTCAGGCCCGCCCCCGCCGCGCGGCCTTGCTGCGAACGCGTCGCCCGCGGCCTTCGCGGCGGCGGGGATCCAGCGGCAGCGGGGACAGGGAGCGGGAAAGCAGGTAGCGGTGCAGGCGGCGGGCGACGGCACGAAGTGGGCGGCAAGTGGCAACGACGGCGAGGAAGGTAGGGGAGACAGTGGGGACGATGGTGGCAGGGGCTGCGGGGCCGGGGACGGTAGGCGGATGGCGGGAGCGGAGGGGGCGGCGGGGGCGGCGGGGGCGGCGGGGGCGGCAGGGGGCGGCGGGGGCGGCGGGGGGCGGCGGGGGCGGCGGGGGCGGCGGGGGCAGGGGGGGCGGCGGGGGCGGCGGGAGCGGCGGGGCGGCGGGGGCGGCGGGGGCGGCGGGGGCGGCGGGGGCGGCGGGGGGAGCGGGAGGCGGCGGGGGCGGCGAGGGGCGCGGGGGCGGCGAGGGCAGCGGGGGCAGGGGGCGGCAGGGGGCGGCGGGGGCGGCGGGGGCGGCGGGCGGCGGGGCGGCGGGGGCGGTGGGGGCGGCGGGGGCGGCGGGGGTGGCAGGGTGGCCGGGTGAGCTGTGGCGTGGGCGGCGGCGATAGTCGCGCGGCACGCGCTGTGGGGGGGTGGTGGGGACAGGTAGCGAGACGTTGTCCAATCGTCTCCGCCCCTCGCTTGCTCCGCGTGCGCGAACGTTCCGCTCGAACACCAACGGCCCTTCGGTGCTCAGCCAGGTATATAACGTGCGCGCGCCGCAGCTCAGGCACACTGCGCCCTCTTGCTCCAGTCAACACTCCTCAGCTCTCAGCCCTCGACATGTTCAAGCTGGTGAGTGCAAATGGGTGACGTATGCGGGCTGCCACTGCTCCACAGAAATATTTTGTTCTAAACCAATATAATTTTTCTAAAAATAATGTCTTATTTTGAAAACTTCTAAAGAAGTTGATAGAAGAAAATCATTTAATTAATGAATAATTTCACGTATCTTTTCTAACAAATTCTTACGCGACTGTGGGATACATTTGTGAGTTACACAATATTGGTAATTCTGTCTTTCTCCGACAATTTGGGTAAATGATGTAATTTGAAAATATGTTGGTGACTGGAACACATCGTATCCAAATTTCGACTAATTACGATGTCAATGTTATTTCATAAAACCTCAAAGTCGGGAGTTATTTTCTCTTAACAGATTTGAATTCCGAACTAATCAATTTCTGATAATAGGATAACATTTGTTTAAAAACATGCACTCTGCCTCCTGCTTTTATCTTATTTTCCGGTATCATCACTTCCGGTTTTAAGCCAAAAGCCGCATGACCTAAATGCAGTGTTGTTTATAAAGTGTCCAAGTCAAAATTGTATTACTGGGTGAAGCTAATGACAATCCTGAATGGAAATCGATTATTGTAACATAATGGACGGGGTCGTTGACCTGCGGGCGTATTCCCTGGGCGAAGTGCATGCGATGCGTTGGTTCCGGGTGTACCGACGCGAAGGCAGAGAGTGCATTGTGCGTTTTAATGATGAAAGCGTTGCGAGCATCTCCTGTATCGATGTTGCACAGCTCCTGCTGCTCTTGTAGTACAAGGGTATTATGCTTTTGGACGTGTACTATCAACGATGTAAAAAGCTAGACGCGGAAGTCCGTTACGTTTTTAAACGGAATATGTGAAGTAGCTTCCGGGCAAAATTAATTATGAAGATTCCATTAAATGTATATTATTGATTATAATTTACAGGATGTAGAATTTTGTCGAGATACGTGTAATAAAATGAAGTTAAAACGAGAAAAAAGAAAATAATTGCAATGGTTTTAGTTTTTTTAATTACATTTTTTTTCAGTTATAGTTCTCCTGATTAATATTACACTTTTCTTATATTTACATCTGGAACATTTTTAGAGGGTAAACGGCTGATGAGTAAATGTTAGTTTTCTAGAATGGATGAAAATATCTGTGCATTGATTTCGGAAATAATATGATGCTACTAATAATTTGAGTTTCCAGTTAAAGAACTCTCTCCGACATTTCTCCTACATTTTCAACAAATTCAGTGCTGTATCGCTAGAGACATTTTCCAGCCATTCGCCTCGCGGGCGTTAAAATGTGTTATATATCAGAATATAGAAAATGTCGTCAAAAACTGTATGAAATCTTCATTTGTGTTTTAAAGAACTTCAATTGGAAAGCGTAACAATAACAGAGTAAATATTTGCGTAAAGAATTGAACTACGTAAAGAATAAAAACTGTATGAGAGTTAAAAAATTACGATTCATTTTTTGCATTTAATTTATTGTTTAAAACCATTTCAAAAATATTGACTTCAGTACGATGGCAGATGATTTCTTTGGTCACGTGATAAAATGATGTAGAATAATTACGTGCGAATGAAATCGGAAATGCCACTTGTCAAGTACTTTCCGTAAATCAAAGTTTAGGAAATACCTCTTCTATACATTATCGAGTCAAAGAATCAAAAAGAGACAATGGAGTTCTTTTTCAACATAATGTATTAACGTTTATTAAATTAACAAAAAAAACTAAACATATGATCCACAGTGTAAAATCTTATCGTGTTTAACAGCCATAGATATTAATATATCTCATTTTTACATCATCATTATCCTTGTGCTATATTTAATATGTTTTTAATAATATTTTTCGTTTTATCATACTGAAAATTAAATGAATCTGTGTTTGTCCTTCGAGTACTTTCTTAGTCACTTAAATTTATTTTTAATAATATATTACAATCTACACTACTATAAAATTGAAAATTGTTTGGTTTTATAAGCAAAATCAGGTCGTTGGTTTGAAAGTTATTAGAACAAAAATAAACACACCAAGTTCAAATGAAAAAAAGTAACTGTTTCTCGTTTGCCCAGCCACGTAAAAAAGGTTTGAAGTTATGATTGTTGATACCTCTCTTCATAATTCAACTTAATACGGTATAAGAGCGATGGTAGGGTTTGCGAAGATCAAGAAGACGTGCACAGATTGCACTCCTCCCTCAAACGCTACACAGTTTTTAACTGATTTTGAGGTTAAATGCTTAATTAAAGTCCATTACGAAGTGTTCTTCCCAGCTTGATTGCTCTTTGCTTTGTGGGTGCACAGGTGGTGCTCGCGCTCGTGGTGGCGGCCGTGTCCGGCGGCTACCTGCACGCCCCACCCCCGCCGCCGCCCCCGCCCGCCGTCATCCACGCGCTGCCCGGCGCCGCCAAGACGTCAGCCTACGGCTACACCGTCAACGTCAACGAGTACGCGGTGCCCGTGCAGGTGAAGGTGCCCGTCGCCCCGCCGCCGCCCCCGCCCCCCGTGGTGGTCGTCGCCCACGCCCCCGCCCCCGCCCCGCACGGCCCCGCCCCCGGCCCCTGGGGACCCCTGCCTTGAAACCCCTCCCCTCCTCACTCTGTTGTACATGACTAGATGGATTTATATCGTTGTTGCTGTTGTTTAAAATAAAAATAGCTTTGCATTTACATTCTATTTATTTTTCCTTTCCTCTTTCACACAATTAACTCTACTGTCATTTTTATTATTCTTCAAATTCTCCCTCAAATTGACATTAATACTTTAAGTGTTTTGTCGTTTACTTGGCAAAAATATATGTCAAAAGGACAATCTGTGATGAAACAAAACAATATACAACATACCACGATAATAAGTCAAGTTTGTGAATGATAACAAGTCAAGTTTCCGTCTGTAAGGCTTCCCAGCAGATCATGTGGAGTATATTAGGGAAACAGGTAATGATTGTGCCGCTCTCCATGATCTCAGACACCTTTCTTGGTAGTCTGAGTTTCGCAATCGGTATCAAACATTAGGCACTTAGCTCTACATGTATTGAAATGTATATTGTTATTGTTGTTCTTAATATCCAGGCTCTGGAAACATGCCTACTGCCTACGACAAGTATTGTAAAATTTTGGGGAATTTTCAAATTTGCCACCAAATTTGGTACCAAACGCTAGTAGCTATTTTTTGGATCTCATAATCACCGCCAAGAACCGATATTCTCAGTCCAGTCGTTCCCTGGCTTGGCGAATGTAAAATCTGCTAGGACGAAAAGTATCGGACAATTTAATTTTGCCAGGAATTTAAGTTGCGTTCTTTCTACACTCCAAAGAGGGACTTCGCACCCTGAAGATTTTTCGTCTTTGAAAAATTCATTGCCCCGGCTGCGTTTCAACCTATGAACTTAGGTTTAGGTAGCCTGAGTTTAATTCCTCATATCATAGGAGCCGGCTAATTATTTATATAACCATTCTTTATTATTATACCCTCCCCTGAGGACACCGTCTTGAAGTAGCACTGTCCGTGCGGGCGGGGAGGCTTGCGTGCTTCAGTGAGGTGGAGGACTAAGCCGGCGGTAGCATGCTTTTTTTTGTATGCATGACTACTGGTGGGGTCACCCATGCCGGACAGGCCAAAACTGAGGGGCCAGACTACGTTGTGTCCTACCACGCCCTATCCATCCCAATCCTAACCGCCCATTCTTTCCTATCCTTTTTATCTTTCCCTCATAACGACATGTTCATGTTGTTATGGTTGTATCATCTACCATTGTGACATCTTTACCTACTTGTGCCACAATGTTTTTTATCTATTCTATCGGCCTCCCTTGGCCAACTCTTGTTTGTTTCTGAACCCAACGCTATTAGGTTTCGAGGTCTAGGGAGTCTTTCCTATTCTTCCTTCCTTATTTCTTTAGAATGTAGTAGGTAGGTCTTATGCGGTAACCATCCCAGAAGCATTCAATTATGAATGGCGGATGATCCAACGGGATAATGTGGGGTTCACTAACTTTGGGAATTAAATTAACACTAAAGAGTGGATCAGGAGTAGGCTGGTCTCCTTAAGCTATAGTGGAAGCAATCAGTCCAAGGGATGGAAACCCCTGAAAGAAAAGCTCCGGTCCTCCAGGATTGGGGGCTGTGCTGTAGGCCAGCACCCTGCGCACGTAAAATATCACACCGCTAAAAATATCAGTCATGTCTCGGATATTTCAAAAGGGAAACGACATCGGCAAAAAAATGGACTCTGAATATTGGTATATGAAATGTACAAAGCATCTCAAACAAGCAACAAGCAGTAATACAGGAAATGATGAGAAGAAACATAGATATAGCCGTTTGGTATGAAACAAAAAAGAAAGGCAAAGGAAGCGAAAAACTGCACAACTTTGTGCACTTCTACAGTGGCGTAAACAAACATGAAAATGCTAAAGCCGGAGTTTCCGTTGTCAACGGTGAAAGATTCGGTAAATGTTGGGAATTCGGTAAATTCGGGAAATATAAAAAGTTGGGAATGTAGAAACGAACGTCTTATTAAAGTAATGTTAGAAATCAGAGGAAAATCCGTAAGTGTCATAGGAATATATAATTTGAATGAAGATGCCCCAATAGCTAGGAAAGATGATTTTGAAATGATAGTCAAAGAAACCCTAGACAGTATTCCTAAGTCCCATGAAATAATATATGCAGGAGACTTTACGGTAGAGTTGGGAGGGAAAAGAACAACAACATTGTGGGTCAATATGGAGAGGAGACTCGCAATGACAATGGTAAGAGACTTATTAATATTTGCGAAGAGTATGAGATGAAAATTAATAACACTTTCTTTCAACATAAGGATATTCACAAGTACACCTGGTATCAACATACAAAAAAACTAAAATCTATAATAGACTTCTGTATAACCAAACAAAGAACTTTACTCAAAATACAAGATGTTAGAGTGAAACGGGGAGCCCAACGTAGCGACCATTGTTTGGTAATTGCTCAAATATACATACCATTTACTTCAAATAGCACGGATAAAGAAGATTAAGATGGATTTGTCATGAAACCTAAAATCGGAGAGGAACAATGTGGTTTTACTGCCGGTAAATCGGTCATAGACAATATATTTAAATTAAAACAGCTTATAGAAAAGAGAACAAGGAGAGGTAAAGAAGTTCATCTGGGTTTCATTGATCTTCAGAAGGCGTATGACAATGTACCGGTTGCTGGAGTGTGGGAAGAAATGGATGGACTTAAAATCAATGAGAATTTAATTGGAGCCCCACAGAATCTATATAAGAACAACACCTTTCAGATTAAGATCTACAGTAGGCTCTCGGATCCATTCCCTGTCAGTAAAGGTCGTCGTCAGGGCTGCTGTTTTTCCCCAACACTGTTTAAAATCTATCTGCATCAAATTTTACAGCAGTGGGAGAAACAATGCGGAGTAATGGGAATGGCAATCAGGGAGGGTGAATTATATACATTATATTGTGCCGATGACCAGGTAGTAATTGCAGAAGATGCGGACGATTTGAGTTTCATGATCCGTACACTCAATGAACATTTTTTAAAAGTAGGACTTACTATCAACATGAACAAATCTGAATACTTGGCAGTTGATAACAATGAGATTGAAGATCTTCTGGAAAATGGGGAAAAATGTAAGGAGTAAACAATATAAATATAAAGGAGTAAACAATATAAATATTTGGGTGTACTCTTTAACAAAAAGGGTAATAGCCAAGAATAAATTGAGAGACGAATAAGCTTGGGGAGAAACGTGACACGAAGTATAAACTCTGTGTTATGGAACAAAACCATCACTAACACTACTAAAAGACGTCTTTTCTTCACACTAGTTAAGAGTGTTACAACGTACGGTTCAGACGTTTGGGAAGTTGATAAAAGAACAAGAGAGAAGCTGTTGACCGTTGAAATGGACTACTGGCGTCGAAGTTGCTGTTACAGCAGACGTGACAGAATCAGGAAAGAAGAAATAAGAAAGAAAATGGATGTAAAGAAAGCTAACTTTGGCGAAATAGAGAAAAATCGATTAATATGGTCACGTTATGTGAATGACAGACGAAAGATGGCCATAACAAGTCCTGCAATGGGTACCGACAGAAAGACACAAGACAGGAAGACCCAGACTTGCATGGTAGCAGGGAGTGCGAGAGGCTATGACCGCAAGAGAAATGCAGAAAGATCTATGGGCAAATAGAGAGGCATGGAGACTGAGAGCGGAGACACGGCGACAGCTGTAGAGCAACTCTGTATTTTATATATTATTATTATTATTATTATTATTATTATTATTATTATTATTATTATTATTATACGATGATGAATCTTGCAAAATTAGAAAAAATAATATTAAAAAATAGTGACCTTAGCTGCTAGAATAATGGATCATGCTCTACACGTTATCGAGACTTTTGGAATGCAAATTAATCAGGTCGCAGTCTCTGTATGGTGTGAAGTGTGTGGAAATAAAAAGAAGGTAGCGAAGAGATATTTTAGCTAGTCAGTGGTTTTTCCAAGTAATGCAGAAAAAAACATCATGGTTATGGTTATTTAGATCGATTACCTGTTGGAGAGCTCTGTCCCCTACTGGCTGTCAATGCAATTCCAACTTCACAGCAGAATGTAGGCCACAGCAACTAATAACACCGCACATTGTTGTATTGGTGTTAATCAATATCCCAGTTCAGTGACAGTATTTGAAGAACAATGATTGACTATCCAAATTACAAAACAGTCTACGCTCTGTATAAGTGAAAGTTATTTTATTCATTTCTGATATCCGGAAAATAAATATTGAACTCTCTTCAACATTGCCCCCGAGTTTAATATATTTTGTTATGTGAACTCAAGTAAAGAAAATGATCAAAATTAGAGGCGGGCAATGGGCATCCATTCTTGTGAAAATTTCGTGACACCTCCTTGGAAGATTTGAAAAACATTGTTAACATGTTGTGGGTCTAGAGAACGGTGAACTACATGCGGTTCCCTAACATAATTGATTCATTAAATCGTTTCATTATCTCCCAACTCAAACTATGACGTTTTATAATAAAGGCGTTTAAAGTTTTCGGTGGTCATAAAATGAAGGAATTACATGCTTCTTACCGGGAGCGGTAACTCAGTGCCTCAACTGATGTCATTTTTGCAGCACCTTTGAGCGGGAGGTCCTTGGTTCGAGTGCTGACGGTGGCAGGATTTTCGACACTAGCTTTTCAGCTAGTCAGGTCGCAGTCTCTGTATGGTGTGAAGTGTGTGGAAATAAAAAGAAGTTAGCGAAGAGATTCAGTCACTGTCTGTAAGAGAATGCTAGCGGCCAGCTGCTCTGATCGGTAGTTTTCCGTGGTTTCTCCGATCAACACCACGTGAATGCCGGATACCCTACCAAACGGGCCACGGACCGCGCGCGATCTGTCCTTCCTCTTCCTTGTCCTATCCTCTCCTATTACATACACACACTCTAACATGCCCTACACTACCACATATTCCGGGAGACCGATCGGGAGCTTAGAACTTGTCCCGGCTAGGGCGGTGCCCCACTGGTGGGAGAGTCCTGGTTAGGGGAAAATCTCACTAGCCGATGGTAGGTCGGTGCCGCATCTCGCCATCCAGCGTGGGAAGATCACCGCCATCTCCCGAGAAAAAAGCATGCACTACACTAACGGGACTAATGACCAAAACAGTTGACCCGCCCGGAAACACGAAAAAATCAATCAATCAAAAATACATGTTTCTCAATTGTTCGAAAATCTTATAAAATAACTTCCATATCATAAAATACTTACATCTCCAGATGAGCTCGAATTACATTCCTTGCAATATTTCGCTTATATAGAATTACTAGGTCAACCAAGACGTCAGATAAAACTGGCCAGCTGGGCCACTTGCTAAAACGGGGATAAAGCGTGTACAATATCGTTTTAAAAACTTTTACCCCAAGTCGCCAGTTTTGGCTGAGTGGTTAGTTTGGGTTCCCTTCACGGTTTAGCTCATTAGTCAGCGGGTTTGCTTTTCGTAATGTGACCCCGGGTTCGATTCACGGTCGAGCAAGGTAATAGTGTACATTTTTCTTGTAATGCCCTAGTATTTGTTGCTGTGTAACGATGAGAAAACATACTTCTCAGGTTGAGAAGACCATAAAACGGCATGGGGATGTCTTTGCGCTAATCACACGTACCCTTAACCCAAGGTCGCGACGCCGGGACGCTGCCGGGTGGCCATGGCCCGTCCGCGGGTTGCCGCGCCTAGTACAGGCAGACAACTTGGACAGTGTCGGTTCGTGAAAAGGGTCTGAGATGTGATGGACCACGGTGCAATCTGCGAGTGGAGGCGGAGAGATTGATGTACCGGGGAGAGTCGTGCCTGACAAAGCCCACGCGGGGAGATATGGAGGGAGGGATGGCTCGCAACCACCCGCAACTGCAACCGCCCACAACCGAAACCGTCCGCAATCGCATCCGCCCGCGTGACTCCGTGAGTCCTGCGCGCCGCACGCACCTCCCTTGCCTGCTCTAGCAACCACCTACCCTCATTCCATTTACATTGCTTCAAGTGTAGCCAGATCAATCACGGAATGGCTATAGAAAATGCTACAAACAGTTTCGGCCTTAGTCTTGTCCTCCGACGGAGAGACGGGTGGACGGAAGGTCGAACGGATGGAAGAATGAGCGGACTGGCGGTCAGGAAAGGTTTTTAACGAGAGCGGAGACCCTAACTTTTTTCTTTCATCAATCCCTTTTAAAAGAATGGTTTTCTCCATGGACACCCTCTTTAATAACAGCATTTTCAAACTTAACACACACAATTGCACATAAATATCTTAATGATAACCGTTTCATGAATATTTTCGTATATATCTATATTTTCGATAATCGAAGACTCTTCCGCTTCTGAGTAGCTGCGTTTCTAATCTTCGTTTTCATGCAATGGTTACAAAATGTCGAACGTTGTTTAACTGACCATAACATTTCTTTAGTGCGTTTTGGTGTGTTTTCCTTCGTGATAGAGAATCGTTATGTATATATTGTCATAATATTTTTAGTATTCTAAAAATTCTAAGCTGTGGCGCAGCTACGTTTTTGGGTTGCCTCGACACAGAAAGTCGAAATGGAGCCCCCTTCTGCACTAAACTCGAAGAAAATAGTTTTAAATCTAATGGGTATAAGAATATGTACAGTGAAATGGAGAAAATAAGCATGCCGTGCAGTTTATTTCAGTCTTTGCCGCCTAACAAAGCTCTTGATTCTAAGGGCGATTGCGTATAGGAAAGAGAAGCAAACTTGTAATTTATTATAATATGTTTTGTTGCTTTATATACATGAAAACAATTAGAAAGTTTATTTTTTTTTGTAAATTTGGGAACCTCTGTGCTAGAGAATGGCACTAGTTAGTTTTTGTAATCTCTTTAGACTAGCTTTTCGGTATTCCCTACCCTCTTCCCAGCTGCTACATACGTGTCTAAAAGATAATTTTCACATTTTCTTTACTTATCGGTCTCCTAAAAATAGAATTGATATGCTACATTAAAAATATTACTGAAACGTAAAACACGGCCTTACATGTAAATATTCGTTACAAAATTTGGAGCCATTTTTGAGAAAAAATGTTGTTTGAGTGTTTCAGTGTTTTTTCTCAAATGACCGATTTTGAGCTCGTTTCCACAAGCAAGCTTTGCGTTTTCGAGAAACTTCATAAGAAATCATTTCAAGCACTCGCGGTCTCAAATTTAATCTTCTATACTAATATATAAAGACAGAAGTGCGTTCAGTAGATTCAGAGATTACCGCGCTGTAAGCGCTTACAGCGCGGTAATCTCTGAATCTACTGAACCAATGCCGATGAAACTTTTGTGTTAGCATCCTTTAAAGGCCTGGAGTACTATAGGCTATGATTTACCAACATAAACAGTAACATATTTTCAAAATAATTAATTTTCTGGACATTTTTCGCCTAGCTTTACATCACAGATTCAAGAGTGCATCAATGCCAATAGTTAAGATGCGCGCCACCAGAGGATGACGTCTGAAATCTACTACTGATATCATCAATGTCCAGAATTATTACGAAATTCATTGGAGGTTGAATAAGGTTATGTAATGTCCCTGTGCGAACATTTGAAAGAATCCTAATTCTTAGCTGAGCTCGTGGCTCATTGCAAAGTCGCAAGCCTTTCACCACTGAAATCCGTGTTCGATTCCCGTCGAATATCATGTGAAATTTGTTCCAACAAAACGAGTTCGGCTGCTTCACAAGGGCTAGTCCAACCCCTGTGAAGTGTCCTAAACCCTACCCCTATCCTTATTCCTTCCCAATTCTGGCCTCTGGGTAGTGACGCAGGAGCGCACGGTAGGAGGCACGTACGCGGAGATGCTACCTGGCAGTCCTCTTGACAACCGACTGCGACGAGACGCGACAGACAATATAGACGGAGGATTACTCAAAAAAAAAAAAGCGCTGTTAGTAATGGGAGGATTACTCCGAGAAGCGCAAAGCGCTCAACGCCCCCCAAGGGGCTTGGAGACGCGTTGCGTCAAAGTAGACGCAATAAAAAAAAGCCGTAACTGAAGTGGTAAAGAATGTGAATGTTCATGCATTGCTCTTTGTCCGTTTATATACAAAATGGCAAGAAATCATTGTGAAAATGTTTGAAATTGTTTGCTGATTGAGGTAGGTTGAGAGAATAAAAAGTACAATAATATACAGTAATCTACAATCTCTACTAATATATATGTACAATATATAGATATCGTATACAATCTAAACAACTTTTTCTTTCACAGAAATTTGTGACAACTGAATTGTTTAACGAAACGAGTGTCACAATTGTCAAAACAGAATACAAATGCCAAGAGATGGGCAGTCTACTAAAATTTTGAATCGGTTACTCAAGGGGAAGATCGACTTGCTGAAGTACTAACTCGCCCCATTGAAAATAATACTGCAAAAAGGAGAGAAACGTGAATAATTCTCTAAGTAGTGGAGCGGCTGTTCATTACGACTCTCAATTTGACTATTTACACAGTTCTTAGGTTCAAAATGGTAAAATGGAAAATGTGTATGATTTCAGTCCATCCAGTAAAATTTTTTCTTCAATATAAGAAGGAATTTTGAGTAGTGGTGTGTAGTTCAGGAATGATCTATTAAGACTAATCTGTACAGTTGTTTGTCATATTAATTGTAGTTGTACTTTTTTCTTCTGTATGTGAAGAAGTTTAGTGCAGTGGTTGGTAATTAAGCAATGACCATTACGATATTAAGACTAATCTGTGCAGTTGTTTTGCATGTCACTTGCTCCTAATGAATGAATTCATTTATTTTTTTCAACAAATAATTGGAAAAAATTAATTTATCTAAAAAGAGTTTGTCTGAGCAAATGAATCTGAGAGCACTTGGTTTCTATTATTCAGCTCTAACGTTAACATTGGTAAAACGGAAAATGTTTGTAACTCTTCAGTCCACCCAGTAAAAGTTTTTCTTCAATAATTGAAGGAGTTTTGTGTAATGGTATGTATTTTAGGAATGACCATTTACATATTAGGACTAATCTGTAAAGTTGTTAGCATGTCAATTGCTATGGTACTTTTTTCTTCTATATGTGAAGAAGTTTAGTTCAGTGGATGATAATTAAAGAATGATCATTTATTTATTAAGACTAATCTGTGCTGTAGTTTTGCATACAAATTGCTCCCAATAATTGAATTCATCCATTCTTTTCTATAAAAAATAGGCAGAAATTAATTTATATAACAAATAGTCTTTCTGAGCAAATAAATAAATAAATCTGGGAGTACTTGGTTTCTATTATTCAGATCTCCTGTACAAATTGGAAAAATAGAAAGTAATTCTTGTTTTTGTAAACTCAGTAAAATGTTTTCCTCAATATGTGATGGATTTCTGTGCAGTGGTATGTAATTTAGGAATGATCATTTACATATTAAGACCAATCTGTAAAGTTGTTTTGCATATCAATTGCTCCCAATGAATGAGTTCATTCATATTTTTCTAAAAAAAATAAGAAAAAATTAATGTGTCTAAAAATATTTTTGTCTAAGGAAATAATATCTGGGAGTTCTTGGTTTCTAATATTCATATTTCAGGATCCATAATCTCTATCACTTGAGTTAAAATAACGATGCTAATATTGTTTTGTTATATGGCTCAGTGCATTGTCAGTTTATTATTTACACATAATGTAATGTTGGTGAATCATTTATTTATTTATTTACGTCAAAAAACAGTTAAAAACTGCGTATGACGGGCTATGGGGAAAAGTGAATTGTGTGCACATTTTCAAAATTCTGTGATCCCTACACTAAATCATATACTACTTAAGTTTTGAATTTTGAATTTTGAAAGGGAGAAAAACAAAACAAAAAAACTCCCATGTAATAAAATCGATTTTCAAGGATAAATAAGCAATAAATTTTGAATTTTGAAAGGGAGAAAAAAAAACAAAAAAACTCCCATGTAATAAAATCTATTTTCAAGGATAAATAAGCAATAAATTTTGAATTTTGAAAGGGAGAAAAAACAACAACAAAAAAACTCCCATGTAATAAAATCTATTTTCAAGAGAAATAAGCAATAAAATTTTGGCTCTTATTACTTCCTGCCGCGACAACGTGGAAACGATAATTTGAATAATTGTATTTCCCACTGAATTCTAGAAGACGTGCACAGAAAATGAAGTTACATTTATGTCCAGAAGCAAAACAAGGGGCCATCTCAGCATTTGCTCAATGGATCAGGGAAACTGGACGAAAACCTGATCGAGATGGGTCATTAGTTTTCAGAATCATTAGTTTTCTAATGTATCAGTCATATGATGAATTGATTTATCTGAACAAATAAGTTTTATACTACATGTTACTAGCACATAAGGACATCGAACATAAATATTTTTGTCGTCTTCAGAATTCTAAAAAGTGGTAATTATGTTTCAGAATAGATACAAGAATTTTCATTTATTTTTATGATTATGATTCATCAATTACATTATGACATCTGTAGCTATTACTCCGGATCTACCAACTACCGTACCCGTGCATGGACTGCCGCATGTTATACTCAGCTTAAAACATTAAGTCCTTTCAAGGTCACGAGTTGACAGATCAGTTTCAAAACTTTGTTTATGAATACAATAGAAGAAAAAATATCAAAATAGGATAAGTTTTACGACGTGACAATTTATTGATAGTGTTTGAATATTATATAAAACACCACAAAAATTATATATGTGAGTCTACTAGTATTTCATTTTGTAGTTTAGATTTGTTAATTGCTTTTAGTTATAAAGTGGATGTTTAGGAGCTGAAACGTCAAATAAGAAAAATGTAATTATTTGTGGAAAAGTAAGCGAGGTAATCCGGAAATTTCCAAATGGGGGTCAAGAGAAGACAGCTATCGTGACGTGACGGGACAGAGCATGGCAGAGAGTAGGGCGGAGAAGGGATATAATGGAAGACATAGAGGTAGGTCCCGCCGCAGGGCATGAAAAGATTAAATTCCTCTTTACTTATAATCCTCTTTCTTATAATAATTTACTGTAATAAATGCCCGAGCATCGCCGGGTACTTCAGCTAGTATTCTATAAAGACTGATCGTACTGTACAGTGAGCGGATTTTAATGAAATGTTATTTTTTCCCTTTCACTTTAGTACAATACCGTTTAGTATAGAAATTCATTTTATGTTATGACAAAAGGAAATGACCCATTTTTAAAGGTCATTATTTTGCATTTTTGTCGTTTTTAACTAATAAGTCGTTTTTTATATTTCTGTCATTTTCAAAGCTTTTTTGCTGATTTCATCGTTTTTAATGTAATTTTCAATGATACTTGCTTCAAATGATATTTACGAAATGCAACAAATGTTCTTCACAAAATTACTCAGTAGCCAATTCCATTTGTTCGCTCAGAAATTCTTTTGACAGCCGTTGTGAGTATATAATTCTTGTGACGTAAATCAGCGCCATTGACGGTTCGGTCGAATTCGGGATAACTAAAGACAGATTTCCTGCTACAGAACCGTCCAAATTAAAAGTTTCAAGCTGAGTTCACTGAAACTAATAGAAGAAGCCTCGATTACATCAGTAACGTATACAACAGCTTGTGTTGTTCATCCGAACTGGTCTTCATAAGATTTTTTACTTAATTGTTTTTTGGTTTTAGGGCATTTTAAAGCATTTTAAGAGCATTTTATTGATAATTTTTGGCGATGTTTTAGGTCATCAAAATCCACCTCCTAGTAATATACAAGGATTTACGACGCGAGAGATGTATCAAATATATTTCGTATTTGTTTACAAATTAAAAGAATACATAAAAATGACTTTTCTGTCATTGTTCGATGATTTAACACTATCCGCATAAACAATATAAGTAAAAAATTGGAGTCGTTTCTGAGGAAATCTTATTTTTAAAATTATCTATATTTTACTCAAAATTGCGCAATAACTACGATTATTTTGAAAAAATATACATGAGATTAACTAAAGAAATAATTGTGGATAAAAAATTTCATTGGAAGAAAAATCTTTATCTTCAGTATTAAAGTTGTAGACAGACGCCGGAAAAAAATGAACTTTCGGAATTAAAAAAAATTCAGAATTCAATGAAAAAAAGAGGAGCTTCATCTATTTTTAAATGCGTTTTTGTCTTATCCGAGAAAAATAACTATACAAAAGATTTGAAGCTATTTTTGCAAAAAATGGACAATGTAGTTGATGGTTCATGTAAACTGCCCCCAAAAGTTAAAATATAAGTAATAATTATAAATATACTAGCGTACCCGTGCGAGAACTCTTGCATGTACTCACTGCCCTCCCTATTTTTCCATTTCCATATTAAGCCTGTAATACATCTTTTTCTTCAAGACTGTCTTATATTCCGTCACTTGTTCTATATATCTCCTTGTAATTGATAACAATACAGTACACCCTTGCCAATACAAACTGTTCTTATTTAACTTTATTACCGAGCAGAGAGGTACACCCTACCATTTATTTGCCTGGCATATCAAGTAATTCGTTTGCTTGCACATTCAGTAGCAGATTCTGCACGTCTCTGAACATGTGGGGAAATATCAAGAAGCGCCGGACCACCAAAAATTTAATAGAATGTTCAAGAAGATCTCATCCTGTAGATTACGGTCTGAAGAATGTTTATTTGAGGCCTTTGACCTCAACATTTGAGGTTTTAAGGCACAAAAACGCTTCGTTTAGGAAATGTTTAACGATATAGATTCAAAAAATGCTGCCAAAGAATGCGGATTGCATTTGATGTGAATATTTATATGCGTTTTTTCAACACAAAGCGTTCATATTTTTGAAGTCAAAGTGCAATTCGTCACGTCTTCATGAAATTCTCTTTCTTTGGATACATTTATGAAGATTGGTTGGGTGTGAGTGCCACAAAAGGTGTGTGTGTGTGTATTTATGTATATGTATATGTGTATGTATATATATATATATATATATATATATATATATATATATATATATATATATATATATATATATATATATATATATATGACCGCATCAGCTACCACTGCCGTTACTGTAGTGATTTATAGTCCTGAATTCAAATAAAAGTAGTCAGTTACGCTGTTCGGCTGCCTAAAAATAGTGTTTAATTCACGTAATAAAAGTGATTTTATTTTGCTTATAGGACTACGCCACTCGACCTATCGGCCACGTGTGGCAACCTTTTCTACTCGCAAAAGAAAATGTTCCTTTTCCCACTCGTATCATAAATAACTATTCTGTCGTTTCTCTTTCGGGTAGTACGAAACGTGTTCCACGGTAAACATCGTTTGGGGTCTTCTCAGGAGGATCCCTTCCGGGACCTCCTTTGCGGCTTTGAATCGCCGCGTTTTTTCTGGTCGTCTCTGTGCCCCCTTACCGGCCACGTGCGCCGTCGGCCGCGCGCGCTCTCTCGTGGCAACGAACGTGATCTCGAGCGTGCAGCGGCAGACGAGCCACCGCCGCCTCCGCCGCGGCCGAGGGATCGCTTTCAGTCAAAGGGGATGCGACGAGCTGCTGGCCAGAAATAGCGCGCCGTCCCGGAATGATACGAGACGCAAACACCAAGGCAACGTGACTTCCCCATCGGATCACTTCTCGACGAAGCTTCTAGTATGATTGGACATGATAAATGCTTCTTTTACTCTTTTGGCATAGAGGCTAGTAACTAATAATTAGCGCATTTAAAGGCTTTGCTCTATCAAGGAAATTGTTCCTTGATGTAAGTGCAAAAATACCTATTTCACCATTAGATTGATTGATTAATGTTTTCGAGTATGGACACTAGGCGGCAGGCACTGTGGAGCCAGTTTTGGTCGAACTGACTTCGGCCGACTTCGGACTGACAAAACCAAGCAAAGCAGATCTTCGTCCGACAGCCGATGTTTTCGGACGCCGTCAGAAGAGGTAGTTCGCAATGACTATGCATATTTTCGTTTACCATCACGTGTTTGGATGGATCCGACTCATCGGGCAAAAACGTCCGACGTCAACCGTTCGAAATTTCGGCCAAAATCGGCTCCATTGTGACCGCCGGCTTAGTCACGTTCCTGCAGTGAATGTTTAAGACCGAAAGTGACGGTGTTCCTAGAGGCGGATTGATTTAATGTTGTTTCCGAATATGATCATTAGTCCCGTTACCTCAATGAATGTGTTATTCCGGGAGAAGGCGATGCTGCTCCCCCGCTGGATGATGAAATTTGACGCCCACACGTCGGCTTGCAGGGGATTTCCCCTACACTCCGAACAGGACATCGCCCCAAGGTATCGCCACAGTATACGTATTGTATTTGAACAGTGCAGTAAAATAAATGAAAGCAATTAAATACATGAAGAAAATAAAATGAAAGCAGTTAAATACAATGCAGTTAAATACATGAAAAGGTGTATTTAAAAAAGAAATTCTTAAAATACTTCAAATACAGACGAAGAAGAAGATCATTTAGATCGACGATAGTTTCTTTTCCTTTGATTACGTTAGTGAATGCATTTCATTGAAATACAAATAGGAGCTCCTTTGAGCTGTTGAATTTGAATTCTCTTCACCTTTCATCCGGCAATACAAATAGCGTTTATTTCTTAAAGCACTAGTTTATGTTCATCCACGCCTGTTCAATGACTGTTTATCTTTGCAAGTTTTATACATTCGCCAACTAGGGGATTATTGGCTGATGATTTGTTGAAAAATTAGTTGTTTTCAAGGAAAATTCCATTTCTTTGTGTTAGATATATTTTTGATATCATTTTATATTTGAAAATGTATATACATATTGTTACAACACATAACGATAGTTATTGTTCACAAAATTTGTGAGACTGTCAATTACTAATTTACTGTAATTGACAATTACAATATATTGTTGCAATAAAAAAATACAATACGGATGCATTTAGCACGTCAAGTCCTAATGTATTTTGTGTGTGCATTTAAACTCTTATTTAAAAAGTATTTTTGCGAAGTAATTAAATACTAAATTTAAAGAATTTTGGCCAACTCTGGTATTTGTATAGTAAGGCAACTCCGTGTTAAATGCCCTATGACGACGTATTGGTCAGCGACTCTCGCGATCCGCGCGGCGATCAAGGAATACCACGCCGACTTACAGTACCGTAGTACAGTATTGTAATACATCATCGTTCTGATAAATCTAATCAAGAAGTACTTTTTTAAATGCGTAATTTAATATCTTTACGCATATAACTAATAAAACATGTGCAGTAGAAGTTTTGAATGATTTTTGGGGAAAGAAATAATTTAAATCTAATGAATGTTGTTCATTGAAAGTGAATAATGGAATCATGACGAGTAACAAGTATTTCTATACTCTTCATGAAAAATCTACAAATGTAAGTAATCTAAGTAGTAAATAAGGGTAACTAGGAGGTAATATTTCTGTTAGGACGTAATAAAAATATTCTAGGTCTAGTTTAAAAGTAAAAAAATACATCAAAACTCATGGTTCTTTCTTTTATTATTGCTGCATTTAATTACATAGCATGCGCTCCTTTTGACACATGCATTATTATCAATGTATTAAAACGTATAAGAATGTAATATTCACTTGGTGCATATCAAATACGATACATGTCAAATGTAAGGTTAAATTGTTGATTTGATGCAATTTTTCGTGTTATTTTATGACTTGCCATTGAAGTCCTAAGAATATAAAACCACGAGGTCAAGAAATAATACAAATTATCTTTTAAATTTTAACCAGCTCTTAATAAACGCAATTTTACAAACAAATCCGTGTACTTGAATATTAGCTATCCGTAGTTTTACTTAACCTTCATCAGGATCCGCCCCATTCTAGACAAGCTCCTGATTGGTGAGGTAGTACAGTGCGTGTATATGTATTAGAAAAAAAAGGCAAGGAAGACGAGGGAAAGATCGGGCGGGATCCACAGCTTCACTTTTAGGGTATAGCTTCAGCATTTGCTTGGTATTGATATGAGAAACCACGTTAAACTACTGATCAGAGTAGATGGCCGCTAGAATTTTTGAGAGCACTAAACATGCTTATTCAACCACTGAAAGTCAAGAAGTCACTCTTCAGTGATATTCAAACCGCGAAAAACATACTTGGACTGAAATTGAGAGTCAAGTTGAAACTAGAGGTGCTACGGAATGGCACAGACTTTCTCGTAGTAAAGTTTTCTAATTTCCTTGGTGTGGACTGACATTACGGTCTTTCCTCATCCCCATTCCATCTATCGTCGCCCAAAGAAATTTTTTTGACAATTTCTCAACTGTCGTGACCGGCCGCACATGATTGAATGTGCCGCCACAGGAGCACGTCAGGGGGGCGTTACCGCCCCTGGCGGCAGCGGCCAGCAACAAGCGCGGGCCAGCGGTGCTCGGCTGAGTGCGGCCGCCACGCCTGAGCGAGCGGGGCAAGATTCGACCCCGCCCCTTTTGCACAGCCAGTCGGCGGGCCTACGGCCCGGGGGGGCTATAAAACCTCGACGCGGAGCTGAGGCAGCAGTGAGTGAGCGAGCGAGCGAGCAGCGGTGAAAGTGCGTCGAGACAGTGGTGAAGTGGTGGTTACGGTGAAGTGCGATAGGCTACGACAACAGCGCTACGACAACGGACTCTCCTTTCTGGTTACTTGGTGGACTCGGCATACATTGGTACATCCTCTGGATTTACGGCAACACGGCTTCGTCTCTGTACCAATTCCCCTGGATATCCGGCACTATAGCACTGTACCTGTTTCTGGCAATAAATTGTTTATTGAACCTTTGTGTTTGTAACTTGGACACTTCAAATTGGCGACGAGGAGAAAACAACGACATGGAGTCCGAACAAATAACAACTTTAATTACGCTGATGCAGCAACAGATGCAGCAACAGCAACAACAGATGCAGCAGCAGCGGCAGCTGGCGGAAGCACAGATGCAGCAACAGCAACAACGGATACAACAACAGCAGAAGCAGCTCGAGTTGCAACAACAGCAGATGCAGCAGCAACAGCAACAGATGCAACAACAGCAGAAGCAGCTCGAGCTACAACAACAGCAGATGCAGCAGCAGCGGCAACAGGCTGATACGCAGATGGCTGCATTGTTGGAGGCGGTCAGTGCCCGCTCCCCTCCACAGTTCCCTGGTTTCCAACCAGACGCAGAGGAATGGGCCGAGTACATACACAGGTTGGAGCAGCACCTACTGTGTTACAGGGTAGGAGACGCAAGAATGAAAAAGGCGTTCTTTTTGAGCTGCGTAGGTAACAGGGTGACCAACCTAGTGAAAAAACTGTTCCCAGAGAGAGAAATATCGAGTGTCAAATGGGCAGAAATGCTAGAGAAGCTCAACAATTACTTCAACAAAGTGCCTCATGTGGTAGCAGCTAGGTTCAAATTTTTTCAATGCAGAAAAAGTGAGGGGCAAACACACAGTGAGTGGATTACAGAGCTAGCCGGGCTGGCGCGGCATTGTCAGTTCAAGTGCCCGCCATCAGATAAGGAAGTGTCATACGCAGAGACTTTAATAAGGGACATGGTAGTGCTACACACACCGGAAGAGAAAATTAGGTTTCAAGCCTTACAAAGTGATAACCCTTCGTTAGAGGAAATACACAACCTATGTAAGACGTACGAAATGACTTGTGAGACAGCTCGCCAGATCGCAGCAGAGTCGCATTTGCACCACATCAAAAACAGTGGGTCGGTACGCAGCGGAAAGACGGCAAAAGAATACGAGACCGACAGTGACTCCAGTGAGTATAGTGACGGTGCCGGGAAGGGTTACCGCAACAAAGGCGGCAACCACTGTGAGTGGAGGCGTAACCCCCGACCCAGCGGCAAACCAGTGTTCAAGAGAGCCAGTGGCAGGGGAAGTGACAGTGACAGTGTGCAAATAAAGAAGTCGTGTAAAAATTGTGAGAGGTTACATGCAAGAGAGCAATGTAGGTTCAGAAACACGCAGTGTTTTTGGTGCAAGAAAGTGGGCCACATTAGGGAGGTTTGCGGAAAAAAGAGGCACGCGGAGCGGTACAAGAAACAAGAGCAAGACATGGAAATCGATATGATCAGTCAAGTGCTCGATACCAGCAAGCAAGATAAACTAATGGTCAAAATTGAGTTGGGAAAAGTGCCGGTGAATTTCCTGCTAGATACAGGGGCCGCGGTAACACTCATCAATTTAGTAACCTACCGGCGGTTAGGGGCACCCAGGTGTCAGAGGGTGCAGAAAGGTTTGTACGCTTTCGGCAGGACCCCAATTAAGGTGTTGGGGAAGGTGTCGCTAAGGGCAGCTTACAAGAAGAAGAAGGCTGATATTGAAGTGATCGTGGTGGACCGCTACGACGTGACGAACATTTTGGGCCTCGACTCCTTTGATAAGCTAGGGTTTGGAGTAATTGACTCAGTGAACCAGGTCGCGGAGAACGAAGAAACACAGGTCGTCGGGAAGTTAGAACAAGAGTTTCCAGAAGTGTTCTCTCCTGGGCTCGGGGAATGTAAACACTTCCGAGCAAGCATCCAGTTGAAGGAGGGGCACAAGCCACGCTTCTTCAAAGCAAGACCAGTCCCGTGGGCCCTCAGGGAAAAAGTGGCTGAAGAGCTGAGACGGCTGCAGGCGGACGGGGTTATCACTCCAGTGTCAACAAGCCAGTGGGCCACACTTTTGGTCGTGGTAAAGAAAGCCAATGGGTCGATTAGATTGTGCGGTGATTTCAAGAGTACTGTGAACCAACAGGTGGAAGTAGAGCAATATCCAATCCCGAAGCCGGAAGATCTGTTCTATAAATTGTCTGGTGGACGACAATTCTCAAAGATTGACCTACGGGACGCATACCTACAGCTGCCACTCGACCAGGAAGCCAAGGAAGTTTTGGTGATTAACACCCCGTTAGGACTCTTCAGATATAACAGGCTGCCATTCGGCGTGAATTCCGCAGCCGCACTGTTCCAGCGCTGTCTAGAACAGTTGACAGCAGAGCTGAGGGGCTGTTGTAACTACCTGGACGATATCATAGTCACGGGGAGCACGGAAAAGGAACACGAGGAAAACTTGAAGAGTTTATTTAAGGTGCTCCAAGACAATGGTTTGAGGGTGAACAAGGCCAAGTGTGAATTCTTTAAGGACCAGGTAGTGTTCTTGGGGCACGTGCTGGATAGCACCGGCATTTCACCCACTAGCCAGCACGTAGAAGCCATCCTACGTCTGCCACCGCCGGCAGACGTGAAGCAGCTGCAAGCATTATTGGGAAAAGTGAACTATTATAACAAGTTCATTAGGAATTTTTCTACTATCGCAGCTCCACTAAACAAGCTGAGGAAGAAAGGAGTGAAATTTGTATGGTCCCAAGACTGCGAAAGAGCTCTGAACCAGTTGAAAGAAGCACTGGTGAAAACAGTTAAGTTAAATCATTTTGTGCCGGGTAGACTCACCACGGTAGCAGCGGACGCCTCTGAGTATGGTCTAGGGGCGGTATTATCGCAGAAGGACAGCAATGGTGTGGAGAGGCCTATTGCGTTTGCGTCAAAATCCCTCAACAAACATCAAAGAAATTATTCGCAAATTGAAAAGGAGGCGTTGGGAATAATCTTCGCGGTGAGAAAGTTCAACGATTATTTATATGGCAGTAAGTTCCATATAATTACTGATCACAAGCCGCTAGTGCAACTATTTCACCCTGGAAAACGGATCCCGGAGAGCACAGGGAAGAAACTGCAAAGGTGGGCGCTATTCTTGTCAGACTACAATTACCAGATCCACTTCAGAAGCACAACACAGCACGCCAATGCGGACGCTTTATCCAGGTTGCCAGGAGGTCCGGACCTGGAGTTCGACAAGCTGGAGGAAGAGTGCCTCCAGATTGATACGGAAGAACACCTGGTACTGTCGGAGTTCCCATTGGGAGCCAGAAGAGTCGCGCAGGAGACGGATAAGGATCCAGAGCTGCAGGCAGTGAGGAATTATGTGAGGGAAGGCTGGCCACTTAGGTGCTTGAGGAGCAATGCATCCTGGTATAACAAGAAAGACAGGTTAACTTGCAAGGCAGGAGTGTTGCTCTTAGCCGGAGAAGAATTTACGAGAGTCGTCATCCCGAAGGTACTAAGGAAGACCGTATTGGACCTCCTCCATGAGGGACACTGGGGGGTGGTCCGCACGAAGCAGCTGGCGCGTCGTCACTGCTTCTGGGAGGGGATGAACTCCGACATCGTACAGTTGCTCAAGAGATGTGAGGCCTGCCAGTTAAATCAGAGCGCACCGAGGAAGCATTTGGTTCCCTGGCCTGAGCCTAGTGAGCCGTGGGAACGGGTACACGTAGACTTCGCGGGCCCATTTTGGGACAAGATGTGGTTGGTCGTAGTAGACGCCAAGTCTAATTACCCATACGTAGTGGAAATGGCTAACACCACGTCGACTCAGACCATCAATGCGCCAGAGAGAATTTTTGTGACCGAGGGGCTACCGGTCACGTTGGTGTCAGACAACGGAACCCAATTCACATCCCAAGAGTTTGCGAATTTCTGCGCGAGCAATGGGATCCAGCATGTCTGCGCACCGCCGTTTCACCCGCAATCGAATGGGGAAGCGGAGAGGTTCGTGAGAACGTTCAAGACAGCCATGTCGAAAGCGCGCGCAGCAGGTACGCACAGGTCCAGAGCGCTGCTGCGGGTCTTGGTCACTTTCCGCACCTTGCCAGGCGCGGACGGCAGGAGCCCTGCCGAGGTACTACACGGGAGACAACCGAGAACGTTGTTGTCACTGCTAAGCCCGGTGGATCCTTACAGGTCGGTGGGAACGCAACCAAGATTCCAGGTGGGTGATATGGTATATTGTACCTCTTTAAAAAAATGCCCAGCTTGGCTTCCGGGCATAGTAACGGCAGCAAAAGGGAACAGGACATACCTAGTCCGCACAGAGGGTAGGGTAGTGACACGCCACCAGGGGCAGTTGAGACCCCGGGTGAACCCCAGCAGGGTGGACTCACTCCCCAAGGTATCACAACAGGAGTTCTATAAAAAGGTGATGAGGGAAACCATTTACATCCCGCAGGAGACAGCCGCCGCAGGGACCAGCGGCCAGGACACGGCAGAACCCCCACCAGAGGAGGTCAGCGAGCCAGGAGGAGAAGGCGCAGTGGAGACACCCAGGGCGCAGTTGCGCCCCCGGAGGAGCACCAGGAGGGTGCGTTTTGCGCCGTATACGACGCAATTGGGCGCGGAGGGTGTCGTGACCGGCCGCACATGATTGAATGTGCCGCCACAGGAGCACGTCAGGGGGGCGTTACCGCCCCTGGCGTCAGCGGCCAGCAACAAGCGCGGGCCAGCGGTGCTCGGCTGAGTGCGGCCGCCACGCCTGAGCGAGCGGGGCAAGATTCGACCCCGCCCCTTTTGCACAGCCAGTCGGCGGGCCTACGGCCCGGGGGGGGGGGGCTATAAAACCTCGACGCGGAGCTGAGGCAGCAGTGAGTGAGCGAGCGAGCGAGCAGCGGTGAAAGTGCGTCGAGACAGTGGTGAAGTGGTGGTTACGGTGAAGTGCGATAGGCTACGACAACAGCGCTACGACAACGGACTCTCCTTTCTGGTTACTTGGTGGACTCGGCATACATTGGTACATCCTCTGGATTTACGGCAACACGGCTTCGTCTCTGTACCAATTCCCCTGGATATCCGGCACTATAGCACTGTACCTGTTTCTGGCAATAAATTGTTTATTGAACCTTTGTGTTTGTAACTTGGACACTTCATCAACTTTTCACTTTCTTAATAGTAGAACAAAAATATTACTTCAATAATGTCAAAGAAGAGTAAATCTCGTAAATAGAAATTTTCATTGTAAAATTTGAAGCCGTTTTTAAGAAAATAGCGAGTAAGAATTACAGTAAATGCAAAATTTGAAGCTCTTTTCACAGGAATCTATCAAGTTCTCGAAAACCTTCATTGGAAGCCTTTTGAAGCACTTTCACTCACAAATGCAATCATGTATACAAATTGATGGAAATATGCATATTAAAGACGTGAGACATTTAAAAAACTACATTTGTGTAATTTTTGAAAAAAAAAGGTACACCAAAATAAACTTAACGTCATATTAAACAGTACAATAAGCACTATCTTTTAGGAAAAACTTGGAGCGATTTTTGAGAAAATAGCATTTGAGTGTTTCTGAAAATGAGGAATTTTGAGCTCATTTTCACAGAAAATTGGTGTGTTTTTGAGAAATTTTATTTGACATTATTTAAAGCACATGTACTCATAAATATAATACTGAGAAGAAATTGTCTCTAAAGTAGACTCAAGTCAAAAAACTACATTTTTATAATTTTTGAAAAAAAAACAAAAAATAGGGCAATATGGCGTTCATGCCGTCGTATAAGGTTGCGTTGGCACTAACTTTACCAAAAATTTAAAGAAAAAATTTGGAGCTGTTTTCGAGAAAATCTTGTTTATGTAACCTTTTAACATTGCAAATATTGCATGCACTATTGCACGAAAACTACTAAAATTTACAAAAGAAATCTACATGATTTTAATGAAAGAGCTATGTATGGATAACAAATTTCATTTGAAGGAAAAGTCTGTATCTTCCGTATTGTAGTTGTAAGATGTTGCCAAAAAACTCATACTTTTCCTTTTTCCGCAAATTCAGAGCTAATCCTGAAATTCGGACATCTTTCACATTTATAAGTGTATTTAACTATATTCGTGCAAGAAAATAATGAAAAAATTGGAGCAATTCTGTAGAAAATTTTGAAAATGTCCCTAAGGCTTCATTATAAAGACCCCTCAAAAATTAATGAAGATTTTTCAAAATCGAAGAGCTTTGACTCACGCAAAAACGACAAGGGTTTCGACAATTTTGAAAAAAAGTCTACGATTGGTTTAGGCGCTAGGTTTGTTCTCCGTACACCAGACGGACGGACAGACGGCTGGATGGACAGATGGACGGATGGTCGCTTTGCTTTCAATTGGGTTTTCGGTATCAAAGGTTCACAAAGCAGGGATTCTGTCTACACAATGTGTTAGATTATTATTTTTATTTAGCAACTGGATTTATCCACTTTCCCGTTATCAGGGCCCGGTAATTAATTTTTTTCTGCAGAAAATCCACCATTTTTCGCCTAGCATTGCATATTGCATTGCTCTATACTATGTATATTACTTTGTATATAGGAACGTATACGAGAGAGTAAATAAAAATTACTTTAAAAAATTCCCCATTATCCTGGGTACGCCTTACATCAGAGGGTGAAAGGACAATTATTGCATTGTCTCGTATTCCAAGATTAAATTATTCATAAGAAATGTTTTGAAAAAAAAGTCTGCATTAAAATTATTATGAGTGGAACAGTCATTGGTGTTTTGGCATTAATTTGTAAATTTTGTTCCTTTTCACTGCCAATGTTTTAAGTATGTTCAATGTAAAATGTCCTTAAAGGGTTATTTTCATTCCAGTATATACTTTTTTATTTAAAAAATAATACAGTCAATTGTCGTCATACGAGATCGTACTTTAGGCTTCTAAACCTAGATTTTAAAGCCTAAAATTTCATATTTAATCGTGATTTATACGCAAAGGCAAGTCGGAGAAAATAATTAAAATAATGTATTAAAGTTTTGTGATATCGTAAGCATGGTGGAAATAACAAGGTGTAGCGGTGCGCATGCCGCCGACTGTGGACCAATAATATTATATCCCACCAACTGTGCGCCAAATTCAAATTATCCACGTAGGCGCGGACATTTGAAAATTATTTAAAATAACGATATTTGTTATTAAAATTACTCGCTTAATTTAGTGAAGACCTTCAATATTAGTTCATTGGTGATATTCATGAAATGCTCGCAGTTTAAATATTTCAGATCTTGTATACAAAAAGTTTGAACAAATACAATGACCTGACCTAACCTACAATATTTGGCCACGTTATTATAATCACTTTTCTATTTCATTTCTTTTAAACTTATGTTTTCTACTATTTGGGGGGATGTGTTCCACACGTTGGTCACTCTATTTATGGGCGTTTTGAGACAATTTGTCCCTGAATAAGTACTGAAGAAATAATCTGAAGGTACAAAAATAATCTTGCTTCTTGCAATGTGCAACATTGTGTCACATTTACTTTTGAAAGAGTTGAATCTTCCAATAAATCTAATTTGCCGTTTTTATGTAGTCAAGGAAAATATAATGGTGTACTTCTTTTCTTTTTTTAAAGATTTGTCATGAGAGGAATCAATGGGCGGCATTGAGTTCGGTCTAACTTTCATATCAAAGATGACTAGAATAATAATAATTAATACCAAAATTATAAGACAATCAGCAGAAATATTAACTTATTTTGGTTAAAGAAATATGATACGATTTCCTAAATGCCAAGTACAGAAGATGAATGACAGCTATTTTTTGTTCATGATTTTTGAGTTGTCATAGGCTACTATATGTGGCCAGGTATAGTAAACACTCAATTTCACTTTTATTTGTATTTTTATAATTCCTCTACATATTTTCAGATTTGCTTTGATGATTGGTAAGAATGCAAAAAGATATGAATGACAACTATTGAATTTTAGTGGATAGGACTACTCTACGAAAATCTGTCATATACTTCATAGATTGAAATCAAGCAAGTTATTTAATAATATTAAAAATAATTCTATGTTGATGCTATGTATTACTTTATAAAATTTTTGAAATGTTTCAAGTATCTGCCAAGAACATAGAGAAAAAACTTATTGTAATAAGGCTTTACAGCTGTTTCTAACCATTTAATCATGGTGGAAATAACCACCATGCAATTTAATATACAATTCATGAACATATAGTATTTGTAATAAAATATATAATTTTAATTACAATAAAAATTAGGAATCACTTAACAAGGACTCAAAGACAGTATTCTATTGGTGATATTCATGAATTTATTTGTTCACAAATTTTCAGAAATATTTCAACTGTCTAGAGAGAATTTATACAAATGTAATAATTAAATTAAAAAATTAACCCATTGGATATTTTTGAATGCTCAAGTAGACAAAATTTCACCTCATTTTAACTCTTATTTAAAGTGGTAAGACCAAAAAGGAAAGCAGACCTTAAAGGATTAATGGGAATGAATTAAATACAAATATTTATAACCATTCAAAAAAAATTTATTTTAAAAATTCACCATGTTACATTTACAAAATACAAATCACATTTAAATATGTCAATGGCTGCTCAGAATGTATACAAAGAAACATCAAATATAAAAGAATCAAAAGTGGCTAAAAATTTAATACATCAAATTGATAAAGTATAGAAAATATATTGGTTTTAACTTTTACGTAAAGTACGTTATGAATGCAAATGAAAGTTAACCTTAATGGATCAAGAGAAATATAACAATTTACAAAAAACATTTTTATTTATACCTCAGAATTGCTCCGTAATGAAGACACAAGCTCCTTATATGCAAAGAGAGGTGTCCTCTCACTACAAGATAACAATAAAATTATGTATTCTGTTATCATATCTTCTCTATTACTAAAGGTATTTAAAATTAAATTATTATGAATAATAATCACAAGTAGTTCAAGTGTATAATAAATAATACTATTCTCTTACCCAGACTTTTCACTTGATTTTCTTGCCAACATTAAGCATTTTGTTGGTACAGACCCAGCAACTAAGCGTTTGTTCCCAGGCATCTGCAGTGAATTGTGGTTCTTAAAGCATACACTCTCAAAGTGCTGTTGGCACACTCTACCTGCAAAGGTTACATTACACTTTTTGAGTTCATTAATTACATACATACTATATTATACATTTTGTTAATTATTATACATCTACATAATACATTTCAGTACATTAAAATACAACGTTTTGAAAGTTTTTATAAGTTAAATTCATTTCTTTATTACTTGAAAATTTATGTATGGATTTCTTTTCTGTTTTAAGAGTCAATACAATCAAATTATTGTATGGCTCAGATTAGGAAAATAATTTAAACCAATAAAAATTTCCTGCAGTTTTTGTAACTGAAACAAAATGATACGTAAAATTTTTGGACATTTTTTACATGTTAGAACAATTTATACATGTTAATAATCTTCATTCTCTAAAACTGACCATTTACAATTAAATATTTCACATTTTCATTTCTTTCATCAACAATAACAATTTATCCCAAACACACAAAATATAAAAGAATATACAGTCCCTGTCCAGATTATATTCACATATGTACATTCAATAAAGCTATTATAACCACATGTACATTCAATGAAGCTATTATATATTGAACTAAACTGAAGCCACTGGATTTTAATTATTCAAAATTTACTATGATCTGCTTTAAATGTTTCTTCATTCTTCCCACAAACTTCTATCCACACCTTTCGTAACTGGGGCTCTTTTGGGAAGCGGAAATATGTATATTTCCCACCACCTACTGTCCCAGTTTTATTAGGACAATTTTTCACACAGCAGTTTGGCATCTTTTGCTGCACATGAAAATAATTTCAATTTTCTTTGTATAACACCACACAATTTTGGTAATAAACAAGTGATCAAATATAAGGCATCGTATGAATTGATTGATGTATGCTTTTGTAATTATTAAAGCCAAGTCACATAAAATACATAATTGTAATAACTTGCACCACAAATCCACAACATACCTTTCCCACGCCAATAAAACCACGATCTTCCACTGCTTTAGCACTGCCTTGCCAAACACGTCCTATCTCCTTCGCAAACGGGAAGCAAATGAACACGTGCGCCAGCCGTTTTCGCTTCATCCGTGGGTTTAAACGTGATTGGCTGCTACTGCGCATCCTCCGGCGCACCTTGTTATTTCCACCATGATCGTAAGTAATGTTATTAGTTAACATTAGAAACTCACATAAAGAATTATGTTTATTTTTAATTAGTTCCAACTATGAACATAATTTCTCCTAAAACAAAGTCAATTATAATCAAACCAATCTTGACATTAAAATTATTGATAAAGAACTACTACAAAAGATTAATGTCTGAAATGCTATACATTAAGAGCACAACTTACAAATCAATATTGAGAAACTAAATAAGAAACTCTTGTGGAAAAGCACGTAAGTTCAAAATCGTATATTTACGGAAGCAAAGAACTGTTTAGAAATAATGTATTAGTTTAAACATCATTTCATGTTACTGAAAAGAAATTGATGTTGAAATACTTTAACAAATGTTTGAAAAAATTAAATTATCCACAAATATTGAGGTAAAAATCTGTACACTTCTCATCTAGAGCAATTCAATGGCATTTTACGTAATTACTCGTATTTGTTACAGAAATCGCCTATTAAATATATCAGTTATTCAAAAAGAATCACCCAAAGCAAAAGTCCATTACCTTGTCTGTTTATTTACGAATCAGTGGTTTTTGTCAAAAATGACTTACTGAAGAGCGGGAATATATTTTCAGAAAACGACGATGTCTATAACTATAACACTCGACGTAGTAATCATATTCATTAGGTGACAGTATCAACAGCTCACTACTACATATTCACGTACAATACATATGCATAAATTTACAACACTTTGCCAGATGATATTAAACGATTTAATTCGATAGAAAAGTTTAAATCTTAAGTAAAGTCCTTTCTGCTGCGTAACTGTTCCTATACAATTAGAGAAATTCCAAAAGATAAGCTAAATATTTGTCCCTTTTCATTCACTACATTCCATTATATGATTTTTCACTTCGTATTATTTCCCTTGACTCTCTTATTTTAATTTACTTTAAAGTATAAGTTATAACATAATCTTTATTCATATGTTTATATCCATAGACCTATAGCATTTATCTAACCACCTTTCATTTTGACATTTTTTCTATGAAATGTGATTCTATAGTTTTAAGTTTTTAACAAAGGTTTTTACACACGTGGACTCTAGGTGTGCTCTAGGTTGCTCTAGGTGTGCTCTAGGTGGACTCTAGGTGTGCTCTATGACTCTAGGTTTTTACACACGTGGACTCTAATTTTATTTATTTTGTATACTTTTATTATATTATTTTACTTTTTTTGTTTCAAATGTGAAGACTTTATTTACCAATTTTGTAATTATTTATAAATACAATAGTTTGAAAAAGACATCGAAGAAGGTTCTAAACGTTAAAGTAAATTATTGAATAACAATATAAATATGTCTTTAAAAAAGTCAAATTAAGAACATTTGAGAAAAGAACATCACCTGTTAATTTAAGCGACCCAAATGTGCAATTTCAAAGTTCAGTTTATTTAAATTAAATAAATGTTGATTTAAACACGAGCATGAAGTATGAAATGAATATTATGCGTTCGCGACAGTCAGGAAAGATTATATTATTTACTTCTAAGAATTTTGTCCCTTGAATTTCCTTTGTTGTTATATCAAGTTTACGACATGAGAACATCTTTGCGTTTGCGGTTGCTTCAGAGTCAAAACAGATGAGACAATGATAAAAGCATTCGCTCACTAATGCAATTTGGAGTTTATTAAACGTTTATAATGGTATCTTAATAAGATACCCCACCTTCGCAAGCATAATATCACATTCCACTTAATAAATGTTGTTAAGAATTCCGTTTCTGAGATATTAAATAAAAGCAATAAGTTGTTACAACAATTTATGTAAAATTCCGTTCAAAAATGAAAAAGTTTATTTGAAAACCAATCCTACTTTGATATTCACATATGCTGATAAAGGAGGAGAAACTAACTATTATCAGGAATGAAGTTTTTGATAAAATCTAATCAACAGTATGTTGATTGAGAACCAACATGCTAACCACAAGCACTTTGTTAATGAAACGATTAAATAACATACAGATTTGCTTAATTAGACGGGAAACAGAAGACCATAACAATCAATCAGTAATTTATTGCTTACGTTACATCCCTCTTCTCCCTCTAAACCGTTCGGCTTATCAAAAATTCATAAAATAAATGGTACCTGTAGACTGTTTATTTCTATTATTAATTTTCCATTGTATCCCCTGACTAAATAAATTGTTCTATCATATTACCCTTAAAGGAAACAAAGTCTATTAAAGCAAACAAACCAGTTAAAAACTTATTACACATATGGTCAAACGTTGATCTGTTCCCCATTCAAATTTACTTTGCACGAAAGGACAATCATATTCTGAATTTCCTGGATGTACTTGTTTTTAATTTAGTGGACAGGGAACCTTTCTCTGATAAATGCTGTCATTTTATAAATAAATGTATCATTTATGACTGAAAATAGCTACCACAATGATTTGATCCTTAATTATCAAAACAGAAGAGTCAAGAGATTAAAATAATACTGAACCACTTTCATAGCATTGACAGGCTACTTTTAAGCCCTCATTAATCATGACTTATTATCCCAACCTAGAAAACCATTTTCATAATTATTTCAATTGGGATTGATTTCCAGGGGTATGGATGGTATTCATAAGTAGTAATAAGCTGGATAATAACATTAAGATAATAGAAGATCCTATTAAGAAATACATATATGAAGTTCAAAGTGTATTCAATCCTGGTCCAAAATAAGCCGACATTCCATTTTCATCCTCTTCGTGACAAGTATTCAACTGCAATAAAATATAGTTAAGATACATATTCAAGTTATTGAAAACACAACTCAGAATGTGATAAAGATACTAGAACAATTGATACGGCTAAACCTCGATTTAATGGTATATACTCTTGGAACTGTGTTCTCAATTTGTTACACCAATGCTCCCAGTGGCCTACAGGACCATACAGTTGTCAAATTGTTTCTAAAAACCCCATAAGAAACGGTAAAATCCGTGATTGCTTATAAAAAAATATTATAACTAAAGATATTACAGGAATCATATGCAACAACAGATCTCTATCGCTCAGCTTTGTACAGAAAAACAATGAATTAATGGATCGGGTATCTTAAAGACTCCGCTGAAGTTTCGCTAGGTTAAATCGTTCGGTGTTAATTTTTTATGATTAGGGAAGGTATTTTATCTGTCCAAGAACGGTCTTGCAAAGTTCAGAAAAAAAATTGAAAACAAGAGGAAAGTGACTGAAAGGATGAACGACATTCTCATTCGCAATCGTTTCCAAAGAGTTCTGAATGAATACATACTTCAGTCATTGGAATAGTGTCAACTTGCCATTTTATGATCTTCCATTTTGATTCAGGGTAAAAATGGATGTTTATGAGCCTGTTAAAACTTCATAACGGTTGTTCGTAAGCAATTTGTAAATCAAGTGTCAATATCAATTAAAAAATCAAAGTTGTGTCAATATCTTCAAAACTACAACAGTTACAAACCAGAAAATTAAGTATGTTCTTTCCCCAATCATCTGCACCAAATTGGCGCAAACCGGATTCCGATACCTCAAACCGTTTCGGAGATATTTGCTGTGGCCAACTTAGGTGCCTCACCCGGTATATGCGAGATGTGTCTAATAGAGTGGGCCAATATCAGATTGGAACTATGAACGAATGTTACTCTAACCCATGAATATTACTAGTGAAATATGGATTACTTCCAGTGCCAGCTTAGACCCCTAGACTGCGACAAGTGAGAAGGATCTGGCGTAGGAGAGGGACGAACGAGAGTTTGGTCATCTCGGATGAAAAATACGTCTTCGTGTAATCAAGACGTCGTCAAAGTAAGATCAACTTCAACATTTTTAAATAGGTTTTACTGTAAAGAAATGATAGAGAGGAAAGGAAGTCATTTCATAACTGGGGAGGGGGATATAGGTTGAATAATTCGTGCAAGGTCACATCGTGATTCACATCGTGATGAATGATCAGTCCTATACGCTGAACAAATCCGTTAGGAAAGGAAGATTGTATGAGTATGTACTAGTATGTTCGGTGCAGTAGAACAGTTATTTGAAAAGTTAGGAAGACTTTGGAATAGTCCTTAAATTTACTGAATTATTGTAAATCACTCTTATTGAACTATAACTTATTTACAAACTCTGAGCAAAGTCATCAATTGTAAAGTTCTGGTTACAAAATGCCAACCAAACACTTTGTAAAAGAAAGGTGTGCATTTGAAAAATTGATGTTTAATAGATTCTATTGCTTTTATCTTTGTCTTGTAAATTCGAGGATTAATAACAATCGTAAATGTTGGATAATTTAAAAAGGCAATTTGCGTATTTCTGAATAAATACATTGCGACGACCTTAGTGATGAATTGTGCTCGTGTCCTCAGTATGCTCTGCTCTCTGTGTTCATGCAAGAGAGACCAGAGCCTCTCGTGTCCTCCTTTGTGGGTCTGTATTTGTCACCTTGGACCACAAGTTTCGATTAGAGTTAACCCGTTGTTCGCGATCGCAAATCGTATGATAACTGTTGGTAAATGCGTACCAAGAGGTTTATATGAAAGATAAGTTAATCCAAGAAAGTGTGGGATATCGTGTTAACAGCTGGTTAACTGGCAGATTCATTTCCAAAATGGTGGCTCGTTCAATAAACATTATGAGAATCAAATTCTTTCTGTGAACTTTAACAATACACGATTAGTTAAACGAGTGTTACCTGAATGAAATAATTTTGAATATTGGTAATGCCCTTCCTACGCAGGTGTCATTCTGCCCTCACGTCCGCTTGTTTCAATGAATCATTGCCATTTAAATATCGTTGTAATGATTGATAATACATGTAAGTATATCAGTCATTGGCTTGAATAAAAACGCAGATTATTTATTTTTCAATCATATTTATTATAGCACTACTTATGTTTTAATGCAGATTGCAACAAAATAAACTGGACATATTATTTTATTTCTCCCAAGTAGGGTACTCGTAATGTAATGACTTTTCATTTGCAACTGAATAAAGTAGTAAAGATTAGTTATTATGACCGTATTGTTATTCGAAAATGGTTTTTAGCTGTGAGCCACAATATACTTACAGTATTTTTCGCATTGAGAGCGTCCAATTCGACTTGGGCTCTTTTAAAATCCTTTATATGTGTAACACACAGCTTTCTAAAAGTTGATCATAATAAGAATAGCACCTGAAAAGATAACATTATCCAAAGAAAAATAATATTTTTCTGCGCTGTTAATATAGTATACAGATCTTATCTCTTATCAAACCGAACGTGAAATTGGTTCATTTCCTCAAGAACAACAGTCCCAACGCGGACGAATGACATGGATTGTGACAACATTACTGTTTTTTTTCAAGAGCACGCAATTTTACGACCATCACTTTTTGACACCAAGTGATCTGCAACGATTCCAACGAGCTGCGTTTACTATTAAACTTCAATGGCAAAATTGATATGTCACTTATCCCCCTTTACACAATGACAGTACTGCAGTAAAGCATACTTGTTCTAGCATACTCATTTGGGACAAAACTTGACTTGCCCCCTTTTACACCTGCACCCTTGTCCCTCACTTCTAAGAGTATTTCATTTCAAGAAAATTATATTGTACGGTCCTACACATCCACCAACACACATATGACAATAAATCCACACTCAGATCACAATATCCCAAGAACAATTGCAAATTCAAATAAACACTTACTTAGAAATGCATTCCTAATTTATATTTTGCGGCAGACCTTGACGCGCAGTTGAGGTGGGCTACATACCCTCGCTCCCGTCGTTCCTCGCGTTTGTTCACCTCTCTCATGCCGTTGGAGGGGACTCTGTACAAAAGAGACCACAATAGGAGTTTTTGAGATTCGGCGTTATATAATATTGTGGATGGAATATACAATCTTGACTTGGCAAGTCATACGTTCTCCGTTTCATTCGTACGCCATCCCTTTCTGAGATAAACACTACTCCACGATCTAGGGGCTAAGGGGTGTCACCCGCTGCATAAAGATCCAAAAGTATGAACAGATCACACTAATATAAAGCGAAAATATTTTTAAATGAGATGACATTTAAGATGCATTACGCGCGAACATTTGACATGCAGGGGGAGAGTAAATGTATTCTGACAACGACTTCTACAGTGATATCTCAAAGTGCTATGTAATAATTTTAAATGTTTGTTTCGTGACTAGAGAAGTGGGTTACTAACTTGGTTTACTTTGAGTCACGTTACTGATGCAATGATATATTTATACCCAATAAATATGTTAATATATAATAGTATGCAACTAGTTTCTAATATGCTTTATGGCGTAAGAACATGTTTTGAAAACGAACGACTTTAAAACCAAGTTTTCAAATTTGTAGGAATGCAATAAACCAACGTTATTAACGAGCTTCATACGCAAGGTTTTTTAATATCAGCTTTATAAATTTATAAGGAACCAAAATTAATTTATGAAATAAACTTCAAAAGCAGATTTGTAGTTGGCAAGTCACTCAGAGAGGACGGGCAGGGCCATAAAATGCCACGTGTGCAACGTTTACTTACTTCATGTAATAATAATAATAATAATAATAATAATAATAATAATAATAATAATAATAATAATAATAATAATTGCTTTGATATATCATTTTGAGTACAAATTTCGACGTTTTAGGACCAGCTTCACCAATATTACTAATTATATTTGAAAGATCCATTTGATTTTCTTTCTATTGAAGAATTTATTAAGGATACAGGAGGATAAAATATGATTGCCAATGGATCGCACATGTGTAAAAAAGATTACTTCATCCTTTACAAGGTTGATTTGAAACCAAAAAGTGTTCGATCAGATCGTTGATAACCCGATTTTCCCATACCAATGATTACAGCAAATAAACCGGTTGTGGTAATGTGTTCCGTTAATCTTCGAACTTTCAAATCACGATAAAGACATATTATTAGTGATAATTAGTATTCCGAGTTATACGCAAATACAATTCAACATTATATAATTGTGTATTAAGAGAATCCCTTCTGAACAGTTATTCCTTCAAATTTGATTTAGAACCGAATTTAATGACCACAAGACTTACTGATATCTTAATGGTGTTCCAAAATTCATTACTCGTGTGTGTATTGATTGAAAGCTACTGAGTGATTAGTTGAGTATTTATATGAATCGAATCAAAGAATCCATTGCATCGCCGATCGGGGAAGATCGTAGTTCTTTTTCAGTATTTTTTTGCCAGGTTATAACACCCTTTTAAAAATCCATTTTCTCATATTATCTCATTTAGTTAATGTGTATAACAAAACATTTTTAGAACAATACGTTATTTACAGAGAAACAACACAAAAATGAAAATATCTCATATTTTAATATCCGTCTATTTTGAACCGTTATAACCTCCAGTTTATAGAAGACGAAAATCGTAAATACCTGAAACAGGCTTTTTTGTAATAACCACTTTTGTAGTTTGTTTGGAGATTTCTCGCCAAGTTCATTGGAAAAAAGTGGTTATCTTTGACCTCCCTACACATTCTGAAAGTTTGTAACATTTATTGTGAAAAACCCTACGTATCCCAAGATGGTTTTGAATTTCGGATCAGGTTATCAAAGTAGCCGTGTTGAATTGACTTTTCATCATGAACGATTTGTTTGCTCAAGAATTACGGACCGACTAGTCCTGCCACCTATTTACTATTATTATAACCACCTGAGCTAGGAAATTGGCTACCTTTCTCAAGGTTATTGGCGCTGTCTTCTAAACTGCTGAACAGCTCCGCAGCAAACTATCCCTCTCCACAGCAATGGGATTGGAAATTGGGATCTGCACTGCAGCAGTGACAATAGCGCTTTCGGGTGTATTTTTACACTCCGCCCACAGGAAAATGTATGTTACAACTATACTGCGAAGCAGGTACTCCCCAAAAAACTGGCACTGAGTTAAACCGAAGCAGAAAGATCTCGTAGATCTCAAATTCAGATTCAAAATACAGTAACGCAAGCTAATAGTAATACACGCTATCAGGTATCAAGAAGATCAAATGATAACTTTTTACTGATATCTTAGCATGGCTTATTCTGAGATTTTGTAATAATTTCAAAACTTGATTGAGAAATACTTCGTGCGGCTTGTGAATGAACATTTTCTTGTGAGGTTATTTAGCATTTGGCCTCTCTGAGCTACTGTCCTCATCCCACACAATATTTGAGTGACTGCGCGTGTGCGTATGTGTATGCGTGAGCGTGAGCGGGCCCGTCTCTCACGGTTACACCACTTCCCTTGCAACAAACGAGACATATGAGGTGTCATTCAACGCGACTCAGTCTCCTGATGGGGAACTGATAATTTGTTTCCGGACACGGCCAGAATATGTTAAGAAATTTTCAAAAACATGTTTTTGGGGCGTTTTTTGGCGCTGCGATCGTAGTGAATTGATAGAGACTTAAATCAACGTCACCTACCCATGTAGGTGGTATTGATTGAACCCCTGTACTCAGCGGCATTTTGGTCTCTCAACATCTTTATTTTTTTTTCAGGAGGATGGTAACAAGAAGTTGTTACCATTTGTAAATTAAACAAAAGAATCGCACGGCAGATTTCATTGCATTTTCATTTGTGTTATAGTTTTTATAAAAATAAATTTGCAAAAAACATACGAACAGTACTGATTTGGAACTTATTAAGTTTTATGAACTTCAAGTGTATACGCCAAACTGCGAGTATTATTAGAGAATGAAAGAACATTTATGTTCTTACATTCGACTACTCACATTTACGTTCTTACGTGCAAATACAGATTTTCAAATGAATGTGGGTAACAACTTATTTTTACTGAATTTAACTAAAACCTTTCTCTCATAAACATTCAAAAACTTTCAATGTTTATATATATTCGCCTACAAAACTATTAATGGAGCAATTGTGGAAGTAGAAGTGAACATAAATTAGACTGAGCCTGTGAAGTTTTAATCTCTTCAAAAATTAGGGAACAAAAATATGGCAGTTTTAAGCAAATCCGCGAAATAAAATGAAGTTTTAGAAGATTTTGCAAGTTGGTAATGATCTTATTAGAGAATAACGCTCATGAATAGCTTATATGTTGTGACATACCGATATGTCACATGAATATAAACTAACATTTATTTGAAGACTATATGGTGGAATATGCATTAAGAAGTTTAGACGATCGAAAGGTCAGCTACACCAAAATATAACGAACGCATGGATTGGCTGGGTGAGAGAATGACGGTCAAATGTTATGAAAAAAAAGAAGGGAGTTTAATAGGAAGCTTCGCGGATGAATCAAGCAGGAAGATTTCATTCTGACCGGTATCGCGTGTCTGAACGGATCGTAGGTCGTCAGAGAGAGCGAGTGGAGTGCAGATAGTCAGAGTCGGGTTTTCAGATCGTGAAAGTTTAAGGACAGTAAATAATATTGCAGATATTGCATGTGGAAGTAATATTGATGCATAAATTGGAACTTTGTCGGGAGTGGTGATCGAGTTATAGATTTCGGGACTATGTCATAGGACGTAATCGGGACTGATAATTTTGATAGTTTTACACCATCTTGGATAGGAGCAGAAGAGGATTTCTTGGAACTTTGGACTACGGCAAGCTCGCAAGATATTTCGACTGAGAAGTCTTCGAGGGACATCAACGAAGAATAGATAAGTTAACCGCGGTATAAAACTCTAAATTCAAAGATATCTTAATAAAAGGCCTAACATCAAAATCATTTATTAAATTCACTATATTGTTTGCAAAAAGGTAACAATAAACTTTGTTAAATTTTGTTCTTTAGAAAAGAAAGTGATCTTTCATTTAGTCAATCCAAACAGTAATGAACTAGGAATTAGAATCATTCTATTTCAGATTCCCAGCAGCGCTGTATAGTCTGCGGATCCTATAATCCATTGTAAAGGTAATAAGGATTATAATATATCGTGACCCATTGACCCAGCAAGCCGGACGCTAAGATCTTTGCGAGAAATTAATGTAGAGAGAAAATTTGTATATCTCAAAATGGCGCGCCAACGTGATGCATAATTTGTTATAATTTATAACAATTGGTGACACGGATAAAATTAGTCTTATAAATTATAATAAAGTGATCCAAAGGGAATCTGAAATTTATGGATTGACATTTGAAATTAATTGTTAATTATAAGAAAGAGCCAAGACCATTTCATTGGTGTGATTTTAAAATAATTTAACAGAGAGATTTTAATTTGTATTAGAATTCAAAATGGATACTAGGAGCAAAAAATTGCGTATGGAGAATGTTAATGTAGATGATATGGCGTCTGCTAATACTAATCCCGAGGGAGAAATCTCGCGTGAAATTATTGAGATTGAACCACAAGAAAAGGAAATAATGGCTGCACCGTTAGGAAATATGGACCCTAATAATTTAATTCTTAAAATGTTAGCAGAAATGAACGCAAAACTTGAGCATAATAATACTAAATTAGAGGGAATTACTTCAGATATGAATACTAAATTTGAAAAAAATAACGCTAAATTGGAAGGAATGACATCGAAAATGTCATTAGAATTGAAGAATTTTCGTCAGGAAATACACGAGGAAATAGTGCAATTACGGGTGGATACATCGGCTGAATTCAACATTATTCATTGTAAAATTGAGTCTTTTAATAATCAAGTCAACCAAATGCAGAGGGAATTAAAAGAATTTGGCGACAAAATTAATTCCAAAGTTAATAATTTACAGGAGAGCATTGTGACATTGGGACATTTACATGACCAACAATGCGAAAAGTTGACAATCGTCGAATCGCGTGTAGATGATTTAAACGCAATGTCGCTTCAACATGGCGAAAAAATTGAAAAAATAGAAGCTAAATTAGTTTATTTGGATAGTAAATTAGAAAAACGAATACAGGAGGGACTTAGAAACATTAAAATGGTGCAAGAATCTGAATCTGGGAAATATATGTCGGACATTAAGGACAAGATTGAACAGTTAGAAAACGAATTCATACGCTCGCAGGGAAATATAGCAATGAATGCATCGGCGCTTGTAATACCAAGCCACCTAAAATTTCATGGTGATATGAAAGAACAACCGTGGTCGTTTATTTCAAAATTAGAGAATTATTTTATGATAAATAATATCCCCGAAAGATTAAAATTGCATATAGTAGAACAAGCCATGTCGTCCAAGGCACATCATTGGTTGACCTCTTTAGTACCGGAACCGACTAATTATAAGGAATGGAAGGATAAATTCTTAAAAAGATATTGGAACGAAAGCCACAAGTTTGATCTAAAATACAAATTAATGAGTGAAAGGTATAAGAAGGGTGGAGCCGAGAATATGTGTGACTTTGCAACACGTAAAATAGCAGCATTCAAGGCATGCGAAGACAGAATGGATAGCAATGAATTAATTAGAATTATTATTCGTCAGTTGCCTGTAAATATCCAAAATTTATTGTGGAACTCCATGCCTATTGATTCTGAGGATCTAGTCGAACGTTTAAGTCGATTCGACCAGACATTGAATAGTGATTATGATCGTAGTAACGGGTATCAATATAATGAAAGCAGGAACGAGAATAACAATGGAACGGGAAAAACAATGAATAATTACAACCGCCAAGGAAATTATAGCTCAGAAAGAAAGGATGACAGGGGAAATAGTACTAAAATGGAAAATAAAAAGACAGGAAACGGGTATCCGCGGAGGTTCAAAGAGGACAATAAACGGGAACATGTGGAAATTAATGCGATTGAACAGGAAAACTCCCAGTGTTCGAAGTAAATGGGCGGGATACTTCGAACGATGATAATGAGGGCGTGATGGTTCTTAAGGAGTTGAATAGCATTGAAGTATCGGCGGAAGATTTATTAAGGGAAGATACGGACGAACGGGCGGAGAATAGCACGTGTTTAATTTTGAAGGGGATATTTCGGAATATACCTGTAGACATTTTAATTGACACAGGTGCTAATGTTTGTGCAGTGTCGGAAAAATTATATGAGCAGTTAAAGAAAAAGGGAAATAAAATTGAGGAGCTACCCACTAGGAGTTTGGATATTCGGACAGCTAATGGAAGGCGCATCGAAACGAGAAGTCGGCAAATTTGGGTGGAAGTGGAAGTCCAAGGGATGACAATTCAGTTTCCGGCAATTGTAGTGAAGAATTTGATTCGTCCAATTATTTTGGGGATTGATGGCCTAAAAATGTATGACGCCAAGGTCGACATAGGTAACAGGAGTATATTGTTACGAGGTGACAAAGGGCAACAACATTGTTTAGGGATCAAAGACCAGGAGGGCGAAGATATGTGTATTTGCGATATTGCGGAACAAATTGAAGAGACCAGGGACCAGATCCACGCGGCAGCAGAGGGCGCGGTCGACGAAAACGGAATAGATGCTAGTGAAGCAATTGAAATGTTAGTCAATGAATATAAAGATATTTTTGGAAGTTCAAGGGAGCCGGTAAAGGGATATCAATTTAAAATTGAATTGATGGATGAGGAACCTTTTAATCTGAAACAATATCCAATCCCCCATGTATATAAAAGCGAAGTACGTAAACAAATAAACACGATGCTTGAGGATGGTATAATAAAAAAATCGATGACACCGTATGTAAGCCCAATAGTGATAGTTCGTAAGAAAGACAATAAGATCAGATTTTGTGTGGATGCTAGGAAACTCAATAGCAAGACCATCGCTCGTCATGAAAAACCGCCGAAATTAGATGAAATGATGTGGAAGGTAAAAGGAGCTCGGATATTCACGGGACTGGATTTTACTGCGTCGTACTGGCAAATTGGACTACACCCAGAATCGCAAAAATTTGTCAGTTTTTCATTTGAAGGCAATACGTATAGTTTTCAGAGGATGGCCTTTGGATTAAAGAATAGTGGCGCAGCTTTAATCAGTTATTTGGACGATGTAATACCGGATGAGCTAAAGGAAACTACTCTCATGTACGTCGACGATATTGTGTTATTCTCTACCAATATGTTTGAACATTTAAAGAAGTTGAAAAAACTATTCGAAATCTTTCGGAAGTATAATTTAAAATTAAATATTGGAAAATGCCAATTCGGGAGGAGGAATATAAAATTTATGGGGCACGTCATATCGGATCAAGGAATGTCGATGCAAGATAAAAAGAAAGAATTGATTAAGAATTTTCCGCGACCTCGGAATGTAAGGGAAGTTAGAAGATTGATTGGGGTGTGCAATTATTATTCCCGGTTTTGCAAAGGTTATTCAGAAATAATACACCCAATAATAGAATTGCTAAAGAAAGGGAGGAAATGGGCGTGGGATGCAAAATGTCAAGAGGCGTTTAAAAAATTAAAAGAACTATTTGAGAAGACATTTTTGATCAGTTATCCAGATTTCGACAAAAGAATGTATCTTCAAGTAGATAGTAGTGGATTTGCCATGGGAGCTGTGCTGTTCCAATTCGACGAAAAGAATAAGCAGAGAATAATTTATGACAATTTGAGGGAGGCAGCAGCCAAAAGAAAGCTAAAACAGAAGCAATGCTTTCGAGGCGAGTATAAGGAGGGTGATGAAGTGTTAATTAGAGTACCTCAAGTGTCGTCAGCGGATAAGAAGCTATTTTATAAATTTTTCCCGTTGTATAAAGGTCCGTACCGAATTTGTAAAGTATTAAGCAAGAATGCTGCGATTTTGAATGATGAAAACGGACGACAAATGGGAACATATAACTACAGGAACATGAAGCCGTATATGAGGGACGACACGCATGATTAAATATTCTGGTCATGACAGAGATTTGTAAATAGTTGTAAATATTAGGAGTAATAGTTTTTCTTTTGTTATTGTTTTGTTGTTATGTGTATTTTGTCAGTTTGTGTAGGGAGTTTAATTTAATGTGTATGTGTATTCAATGAAGTTAATGGGGAGCAAATATTAGGCAGAAACGGTTATTAGAATACCTGGTGAAATGGTTATTGTTGGCACATTCCGAAAGGAAAATGTAAATAGTTTTAAGGCAGCAAGAAACAAGACCTAGTGCAGTGCAAAGTGTAAAGTGTTAATGTCGTTTAGTGTGAAGAAGCAAGAAGAAAGTGTTCAGTTTTAGTCTTGTCATTTAGTTAGGTTGTAGCAAACCAAATGACGCTTGGAGAGGGGAAGCTGTGACATACCGATATGTCACATGAATATAAACTAACATTTATTTGAAGACTATATGGTGGAATATGCATTAAGAAGTTTAGACGATCGAAAGGTCAGCTACACCAAAATATAACGAACGCATGGATTGGCTGGGTGAGAGAATGACGGTCAAATGTTATGAAAAAAAAAGAAGGGAGTTTAATAGGAAGCTTCGCGGATGAATCAAGCAGGAAGAATTCATTCTGACCGGCATCGCGTGTCTGAACGGATCGTAGGTCGTGAGAGGGAGCGAGTGGAGTGCAGATAGTCAGAGTCGGGTTTTCAGATCGTGAAAGTTTAAGGACAGTAAATAATATTGCAGATATTGCATGTGGAAGTAATATTGATGCATAAATTGGAACTTTGTCGGGAGTGGTGATCGAGTTATAGATTTCGGGACTATGTCATAGGACGTAATCGGGACTGATAATTTTGATAGTTTTACACCATCTTGGATAGGAGCAGAAGAGGATTTCTTGGAACTTTGGACTACGGCAAGCTCGCAAGATATTTCGACTGAGAAGTCTTCGAGGGACATCAACGAAGAATAGATAAGTTAACCGCGGTATAAAACTCTAAATTCAAAGATATCTTAATAAAAGGCCTAACATCAAAATCATTTATTAAATTCACTATATTGTTTGCAAAAAGGTAACAATAAACTTTGTTAAATTTTGTTCTTTAGAAAAGAAAGTGATCTTTCATTTAGTCAATCCAAACAGTAATGAACTAGGAATTAGAATCATTCTATTTCAGATTCCCAGCAGCGCTGTATAGTCTGCGGATCCTATAATCCATTATAAAGGTAATAAGGATTATAATATATCGTGACCCATTGACCCAGCAAGCCGGACGCTAAGATCTTTGCGAGAAATTAATGTAGAGAGAAAATTTGTATATCTCAATGTGATCTTTTTGTGCATATTAGTAAAAAATGCGTACAAAATGTAGCAATAAATACAGTTCGCGTTATCCATGTCTGCAAGTATTTTTTGTATGGCAATTACAATTTCCATTATTACCAGTTCATATCCCGTATGGAGGTAACCTACAAGATCATTGGGAATTTTTGGACGAGAGTATGATACTATTAGCCAATGCGATTCATTAGTACATCCAATGCTAGAGAATGTAAGAACTTATTTGAACAAAGCTCTGCATTACATTTAGAAGTTTTTAACACATGGAAATACTTTTAGAACAGTTTACTGCGTCGGCGAGGACACATTTAACTATTAATCAATATTTCCATTATTAATTAAAACTTACAGATCATTATTATTACGTTGATCATGCCATGCCTTTTGGTATTATGTTGCCATGTCACAATATTATTGCAAATAACTCAAACATACGTCATTAAAATGGTTGTCTCATTTTTAATAAAAATACTATTGTCTGAAATATTCTTCACGAGATGTCTGTTACGGAGGATTGTTCTATTACGATAACTAATATTAAGATATTCTTCAGAATTATAAAAGTAGCTATCAATAAATTTGCGGTGTTAGACCCTTTCATGATCATAATGTCGAAGTTACGATTGTATTAATTGTATTGGCATGGAATTAAAATTAAGTATGTAATAGTAGTATTTCATTTTATAAGTGACTGAAATAGACCACAATGCGCAAGTTAGTTAATTATTCATGAGCGCGTTAGTGCGATTAATATACGATATTTATCTTATCTGATTACCTTTACTACATTTTGAGCGTATTCTCTTCCAAAGTAGGCGTAATGATATATGGTATTGCATTGGTTTAGGCGATGCATTGGAGGATTGGAGGTTACATTTGAGTTACTAATCGATGTCTGCTGCGAGAAAATTAAAGATGTTTCTGAAAAAATTGAAAGTGAAGATGAGAAAACTGCGGAATATTAACTGACCTGTAAATCTGAAGATATAAATATCGTAAAGAATACGAAATATTAAATAAGTGAAGAAGAGAAAGAAATATCAAGAACGTATGCAAGGAAGTTATATTAGTTTTTTTGTGCAGCGAAAGTAATTAGCAATAGTATTTCACACATGCTGGTACGAATGTAAGAAAGTGTATATTATACTTTATTTCACGAGTGTTATGAGCAAATGTGTTATTTTCATTAACATATCATTAAACATAAATGTGATTCTATGTGTATTCCTTTATTTTTCAATAAAATAATATTTTGGATGCTTCATGTGTTCGCCGGCAAAAGTTTTGGTGTTTATGGCCTCCATTGATAACTACTACATGGCTCTAATAAAGAGCCATTTTACCTTCTCTGGACACGTACGTAAACAGCCTTCAAAGGCGTTCAGTTAAGGTAAAACAATTTTAGTGCGATACTCATAGTAATATAAAGGATATTTCATAACACTAGTTTCACAAACACTTATAAACTATTTAATTTGTGCTCCCATAAACATTGCTCTAATATTAAGCTGGAGATAGTATATTTTTTACTAAATAATATTAAGAATTAAATGAATCATTTTTTATCAACTTGATTATGTGAAAATAGGACAAATTGTAAAGTGAGGGGTTAATAAAAAGGAGTTATTGCTCAAGTTCGTTTGATTACTTAGTATTTCTAAACAAGAAAAAAAAGCGTTACAGAAATTCGAGTATAAATAAACGCAACATAGAGAAAGGTTGAAGGAAAAGAAAAATAAACTAAAAGATGAAAAATTAGTCTCTACCTGGCCTTCACGAGAAAATTATCATCCCCTTACATTGTATCGCGTTGTACAGCTTACCGCCGAGGTCAACCAGTCGCAAAGACAACAGACACTCTCAATAACTTAGAGCGTACGACGGAAAATGGTTTGAGAAAAAAGAGAAACGAAATGTAATGATGAGCGTGCGAAATGTAAAATAAAACAAGGTTGCCTTCCGATCGCGTTCATTCATGGCGTAGTAAATTCGCGTTTCTTTCTTTGCCATCCAGAACCGGTCCGAGCCCGTTAGCCCAAAGAAGTGTGCGTAGTGCCGTCGACCGGCGGCCGCGTCTATTACGCAACCCAGCGCTGAGAGAGGCGGCGACTGTAGAACCGGTTTGGCCCCAGTGGCAGCTCCGCCCCAGCCAGGAATAAGATTGGCAGGTATAAGATGGACCTATTGCTGAAAGGAACAAATAAATAAAAATGAATAAATAAAGTAAAATATATAAAAAATACAAAATAAGTCAGAAAAGAAGTTAAAAATAAGGGAAAATAAATATGTAAATAAACATTTATGCAAATAAAGATCTATGTAAATAAAGATCTATGTAAATAAAGATCTATGTAAATAAAGATCTATGTAAATAAAGATCTATGTAAATAAAGATCTATGTAAATAAAGATCTATGTAAATAAAGATCTATATAAATAAAGATCTATGTAAATGCGGATCTATGTAAATGCAGATCTACGTAAATGCAAATCTTCGTAAATGCTTTTTTTATATTTTTGAAATGTGAAGAAGTGTCGAACAGTTTAAGTACTATACTAAGTTATTACAGAATTTATGAAGACTGTTTTTGTTCAAATTTTTAATTTATTGCTATATTATACGAGAGTATTTTATTTGTTGCTCTTCAATACTGTGCGTTCTACTTTTTGAAGAAACCAGTTTATGTGGATTTCAACAGCTTTTTTGCTGCTGCTGGCCGCTAATATAAAAATCTAGGCGTGATACAACAGCATATACTTTCTCGCACTTACTGTCACGTAATGTTATAATACCTTAGTTTCTGTCCATATCAACACATCTCACTCATGACTTGTGAAACTCAATGCAAATCGAGGAACACTAGGTGCGAACACTAATTTTTTTCAACATAATATATTAGCACTAATTGGACAGTTGAAACGGCGTTTCATATAACTGTAAGATCTCTCAAATATGGGAAGTAATTATGAGAATTTCAAACAGCCGTGTCGCGGCGCGGCATGCCATTGTGGTATTGCAATGCGATATCTTATGAAAGACGAGCAAATCAAACGCGGGAAAATCGAATTAGCAAAATTACACTAAAATACTCATATATTAAAAAAAGTAAATGACATTTATTAAATAACTTATTTTTAGCACAGATTTCATTTAACAAAAGAACCTCTCAAAATTCTACTTGCAACGTTAATTATTTGTTTATAATTTACGAAAATGCAGAATGTTCGCCAAATATGACCGAATTTAATAATACCGTTTTTTCTACATACGGTTAAAAATCTAAAGAAAAAATAGAATCGTTTTTGAGAAAATAATTGTTTAAAAATTGCCTTTGTTTTACGCAAATTTAAGCAGAACTACTAATATTTTCCAAAAATTTGACGTGACAGTATTTAAAAATGTTTTTTGATGAACAGATTTCATTAAAAGAATAATGTCTATCTTCAATATTGTAGTTGGAAGATGTCGAAAAAAATTGGTGAAAACAGATGAAGAGCATGGCTGTCAGATCAGCGACTTCTGATGTTAGGAGCTGGTAACATTTCACCATTAAGTCCCTTTCCCCGTTAAAGCCTTGAGCACAATTTACCATGCACTCATATACACATACATACTTGAAGTATCTACTGTTTCGTTGTCCTATCACAGTTCTTTTGTTCTTTCAGTCTGTTATAGTTATCTTACTAAATTTCTTTATCCTACAGCAGACTAAAAACTACTAATATTAAACATGAGCCTAATTACTTATAGTCACAGATTGTTTTTTCTTAATAATCGTACTGGAAATAACAAAACAACAGTTTTCATGGTCAATTTTGAAGTTACAATTCTACTCCTGTTTACTTCTACCATAACATATCTTAAGCTACTTTTATCCTGCCCTACAATATGCACTTCATGTCACTACACTCCGTTAACTTCAGTCTTCCCATGCTTCTTAAGCCGATCTCAACATGTGGTGACTTGTGCCCATCTGGGTGTAACCATATTGGCGACGTGACATCCTGATTTCCATTTTAGTTTCTTAGTCATTACTACAGCATCAACTAATTTTGTCCGTTTTTTATTGTTTCGTTCCATATTTTTAATGTGTATGTATAATATCTGCCTTTCAAATTTTTTTAACAGACAGCGAGGTTGTTCGTTTATGCCCCATATAACAATACTGGATGAACAAAGCTATTTATAACAGATATCTTCCCTTCAATTTTCTGCATTTTGTCTAAAAGAATGAAGTGACCAAAATGTATTCCAGATCATGGTAAAACTATTTCATCGTGTCATCTATTTTGAAAAGAAACAGTCAGACTTACATAAACATATTTTTTGAAGTACTTCAGTTTTTCTTGTCTTATCGTCTCATCGTTGCCATCAGCACGTCTTTGTCATCAGCACAATTTTATATTCATTCATGTTTAAACCCTCTGATTTACCGTTTGTTCCATATGTCTTGAATCACTGTTTCGAGTTCTTTCCATATTTAGGAAATAATACAATATTTGAGAAACGCAGGTGTGATAACTTCTTTTCATTAGTGTTGATACCAAATTTTCTATCCTAGACTAAATTACGAAACATTTCTTTCAGTACAGCAGAAAACAATTTGGGAGGAATAGGATCTCTGTTTAACGCCTTGTTATTTTGAATTTAACTCCAAGCTTTTCCGTTTTATTTTTTTTCAGCTGTTTGCGTACAGTTCCTTCAGACTATTAATATATATTTCATTTAAATTCCCTGATGTTTAAATGCTTGTAGCACTTAATATCGTTCAACTAAATCAAATGCCTTTTTTTTTATCAATAAGTTCAAATTAGGGCTGGTTGATACCATCTTATGAGACTAATTTGGTTTTGCTTCTAGTATTTGTTTATGTATATTATTACTTCTGCAGGTTAACTGGAAGTAAATTTGCGAGTGAATGTTCCTATTCAACGAAGCAAATTGCAGATTTTAAAAGGGTTCTTAAATTTCAACGAAGTTACAAAAAGTATCAATAGTTTATTTTATTGTTTGTTGTTGTAACTATTTTTCAAAAAGTATTCAACTGTTAATTTTATTTTCGGAATTAAATCAGAGTTTTAATTTCATTGCTGGACCATTTCGTGTTGTCTGCGACGAGTGGCAATTCCGTTAGTTAGAACAGTTAGCGAATTTAAAAGCGCAAAAACCAACAATTAACACTGCATCTGAGAGAAATAAATATCCAACTTTTTTTAAATTAATTTGTTCTGAGCAAAACACTTCACTCAGCATGGTCTCCATATGAAATTTGCTGGAAAACACACATTCCGTAATAGGCTGGCCCGATACATGAACTTGACTCCCAAGCAGTATCCTGACAAACACCCATGCCTTTCACCGGCATCTCTTGAAGTCTTCTGTTCGCTATCGGACAAAGATTAATAAAAAACGTTGAACACATTCTTGAGAAAATTTTGAAAATGTTGACGTTTCGTGAAAGAAAAATTAAAATATCCAAGGGGTCGCGGACGAGCGAGATGTCAGGTTTGAAGAAAATCCTACGTATGTTTCAGCCTTTAGCATTGTTAACTGGAGAACAAGCGTTTTTGAAACCAATTTTGCGGTAACCAAGACCTACAAAACGTGAATTATGTTTACAAAATGTGTTGAAGGAAGTAGTTTGCTACATATTAGAACAAGATTTATCCATTTTACTGAATTAGAACTACATAACACGAGTTTTCTTGTAATTGGCTTGCAACACAATTTCCTTCACGCTCATTCATCGTTTTACAAAGGAAGAGCGAACGTGACCTCTGTGATGAGAAATCTTCACAACAACTGTTAATGGAAGAAATGTGGAATTTCCTCAAAATCTTATAATTGATAATTGATTTTGATAAAACATTTTGATATTTGATACATTATTTTTTTAATTGTTGAAATTTCAAATTTCTTGTCTAATTTCTATTTTCAATCCACAAGTTCTTCACAACTAAATACTAGATTTAAATGAACACAGAAATATTTCAACAATAGCTTTCGTGTAATTTTGGATGAAATAAAGGCAATTTGTAAGCATTTTTGAAAAAAGTTGTTTTTAAATTTTTTTCTTAACTTTTTGTAGGAATGCATTGAATAAGATGACATTTTGATGTATTCTCGGGCATTTTTTCAAAAATTACTCGAATGCAATGTTATGAGCAACGTGAGAGATATTTCAAATTTAATTACCGGCGATTTGTATGCGTTATTGCATTTGTAAGTACAAGTGTGTCAATTGATTTCTAATGACATTTCTTGAAACTTCGATTCTTTTATCTTAAAATGAGCTCGAGATTCCGTATTTATAGAAACTCTTGAAATACATTTTCTCAAAAACGGGTCAATTTTTTGTGTAAACGTTTTAAACGTAGAGAGCTAAATACACTAAATAAAATGGTGTCAAAGCCATTTTGACTTATTCTAGTGATTTGTTTTAACAATTCACAAAAGTAAGTTTTTGACTTCTCTCATGTCATTAATATTTACAGTACGGCAATTTTCTATAGAATATTGCACTTGTAAAAATAAGTGATTGAAATCATTGCTGATAAAATTTATCTCGAACTCAAAAGTTTTCTGTGAGAATGAGCTCAAAATTGCGTATTTTTATAAACAACTATACATTTTCTCAAGAATGGCTCGAATTTTTTCAATTAAAATTTACATATAGGACTGTTTCACACTTCTGTAATATTCAAGTCTTCTCCAAATACAACAAAAAAATAGGGGACCGAAAAATTGAAAAAAATAAAAATATAAAAAATAGTTATCAGGCCAATAGGAAGCAGCTCGGAAGGGTGGGCGACAATACCGGAGAGCTAGTGTAAAATAGAGAGATTAGAATACTAACTAGAGTAAGAGAGTCTGAATCATTCTGTTGCATCACTAGTTTTAATGTTCCTGGAACCTTTAAAGTGGCATTTCTTTTACCATCACAACTTTGTGACCACGGTGTAGTCTCCTGGTACACCGTGTCGGCGCTGCTCTGCCCTCTCGACCCGTTGACGTCACCCTCATGGCGTGACGCCGATGCGATATCCGAGGCTCTCCTGGACACGAGTCTCCCCTTCAAGGTGCATTCCCGAAGATGGTGGCCTCCGCAAAGATATTACCCGGTGTTCCCATCAGTGGCAATCTATTTGGGAGGGGGCCAGGACCTTCTGGTTCACCTCGCCAACTTTGTATCCAGAAACTTTTTACAAGAAAGTGTCACTTTATCATTCTTTTTGTAACATTACTTTCGGTGCAACCAATTCTAATTTACGTGCATAATTGGTTTCCGTAAAAAATATTTATTTCCACAAATACAGTAAACTCTGGGTATCACGAACTCGCTTAACACGAATTTTGCCGTAACACGAAGAAAACTTCAGTCCCAGCAAAGGATTACGGTAATACAGACATTTATAACACTGGAATAACAGGAATTTTTATAACACGAACTTCGATAATTTCGGTCCCTTAGAATTCGTGTTAATGAGGGTTTACTGTATTTGAGGAAGCTGAAGTCATTCAAACGGTTTCAGAAATTAATTTAATTAAATATGGAATAAGTGTAACTGATTGTTAAGTAAATGGAGATGGCAGCCTAGCAGTTGACATCAAACTTCTTTTTCTTTAGTATTTAATGTTTTGCAACCAATCAACGAAATGATAGTAATTTAAATGGAGAGATACTAAAGAAAATAACGGTATTATAATGTTGAGCATGAATTTAACTTTAATATTTCAAAATAATATTCATTTAAACAAATTAACATTTAAATCTTTGCAATCGAAATTAAATAATATTTTAATATAACTTAATTAATATTTTTAATAATTTCAATTGTGGGAGAAAATATTCAGGTAATTTCATTTCATAAGATATTTTTGCTGTATTTGTGCTACATGTCGTCTGTTCAAATCTAATGTTTTTAAAATAATAATTCTATAAAACTATTAAATAAAATTATATTAATTCGTAGTTGTGTGGACTACCGTGTTAAAATATAAAACAAATATTTCACTAGACAATGCGGAAAACATTCTAAACAATAGATTATAAACTGTTGGCAAAATTAAACTTCAGATGTAGCGATAAAAGAAAAATATAAGCTTCAGTATTTTAAAAATATAGACAATACTTCGATGTAGACAATGTGTTCCGTGAGTATTTCTTGGGGTTATAAAAGGGGACACGAGATTCACAAAACGAACAAAATGTTTTTAATTTTTCATTCAGTTTATATGAAGTCTTTCTTCATAAATATGTGGACATCTCGAAAGCAAAGTTTTAGGAGTGCCAGATCGTTCAATTTTGCAACTTTCCTCTAAAGCAGTAAGGAAGTGTTGCTCCTCTAGTGAAAATAATTTGTTTTTACGGAAATAATAAACAGGAAAGTGCCTGGGAAATTACTTAAGTATATTAAGTATAAATGGGTATAATAGTTAAGTTGGACCACGTATTTATTGCTTTGGGAGAATAATTTATATGCCAAAACATTCAGAAATAAAATGTATGTTGGAAAATTGAAGATAAATAGTTTTTTTCCTTTTTGAGACTCAATAGTAGTATCCATTTTTATTGTCTTTCGGAATATTTTAGAAAAATAATCATGTCAAGTGTTGAAAATGCAATTTAAAATGTCTGTTTATAAATTATATCAGTAGGGAAGTAGGTATTCCTACAATTTGATATATTGCCCATGAAGATTGAAAATGTGTAGACAATTTTCAATTGCAATTATATTACAATTTCAATAGTGAATACTGGAATATTTTCATAATAGTTTAACACACAATATTTTTTAATAAGGTAGTTGAATGTACAACAGTTCAAATTTTGTAATACCACTTTAACTCAAAAAGACCTTGCGTAACGAAGAAAACAGTTTTGCAAGGATTCTGTATCATCTGCATGTAGAATTACAAAAGTTTACAGCACTCACTCTCGATGGACAAGTGGAGTCTTGTTTAAACTGGGGAAAGCAATATTACCACGGAAACTTCCTATATTTACAGAAAAAGATATCAGATTGCAGAGAATTTACACAATCTATTTAGCAACAAGGAAAGTACACTTCCTGGAATGCAGAAGATCAAATAGTTAAAATATAATGAAAATAATGATACAAATTATTAATCATGAAATCTAATAAAACGGTGCAATGATTCTTCTCTGTTATGATTACACTCAAATTTACTTTATTTTGAGAAATTATGCAAAATGCCTTTTTTTCTCGTTTTCTTAAAACACGTGCACGATTATCAGAAATTTATCAAAAAGAGGCTTTTTGATTTATTTTATCAACCTCAATGCAAATGAGACATAAACATCTTATTTTTTGTAGTTGCTATTGTAACTATTGTAAAATTGATTACATGTCATCTTTTTCATATGGAGAAAACTCGGGTAGTAAAATTCTAAATGTTCTCAGAATTTTACAGTGTTTTTCATTATTGCTTTGTCAACCATTCAAGGTCTTGACTCGCAGAGCAGTGTTTAAAAGACGATGGTCATTCTAGGTGATTTTGCGCAATTATTTTATTCATAGTACATACGAGAATTATTTTAATTTTATTTATCAAAATCTTAAGCCTGTACAGTGAAATACGGAATATTGTATTAAACACGTGTAAACCTGTATAATTGACGAGCAGTAGTAAATGATAATTTTGTTACGTATAATTACGTCACAAAATTATCATTTACACAAATAAAAATTATCATTTCAAAATTATTATTATCACAAATTTTTTATTAATATATTATTTATTCCGTTTAAAACACCTAGGATTAATTTTAATGTCTTGAATCACAATGTCTCTTAAACCCATCTACAGTATCTCTCACTCCTGAAAGTACAGTTGCAGTCAACTTGAGCTGTCTTATTTAATAATTAATGAAATAAATATTTGGTGAAATGAGATGCAAGGAAACGCGAGAATCTCTACAAATCTGCTGCTGCTAACGTGCATACTTGGTGCAGCGCAAATTATACACAAAATTAACCGAAAATTGTACCTCAGACCCAGTAGTGCATGATGAGCAACCAACAACCTAGTATCATTTGAACCTATACAACTGTGTGTGTTAGTAACATTGCTACGGCACGTGAGTGTATGAAATCAGAAGTCTCCCATCGCGAGGCCCTAAATTTGAGTTCTGAGGATAGCGGAATTCCGACGTAGGAGCTACGCAATTGTGTCGGATGATGACAATTTGTAGATGTGGTTTCTAAATACCGGCAGAAATGGGATGTCATTTTCGAGGTTTTCTTAGATCACTTAACAGTGTTAATATGTAAGTCTTCTGAATTGTTCATAGAAATGAATTTTTATTGTTTCTGAGCAAAATATATTTATTCTAGACGAGAAATGAAACAAATTAAAAGTGACCTTCCGACAAAACCATTATACAACTTATTTTCGTCTGAGCTTTTATTGCGAACTGCGGAACCGCTGGTAAACGTGTAATAATTTTGCTTCGACGCGTACGAATATTTATATTGCTTACTGCTTTTCTCCATTTGGTTGTATTGTCTTTTCTCAAGACGCGTTAGCTGCAATTGGTATCAATATTTATTGTTTCACTGTATACCTTCTGCCTCACTGTCATATCGAGCTCACTGTTTAAACAGAAATCTCGTTATGCATCTCAATGTTCACTCGATGCATTTATCACTTCCTCTAACATCTTATTTGCTCAGCTCTACTTTCATATTCATCCATTTGTATATGTATGTAACACACAAGCAATCTATAAAACTATCACTAACACACACTGTTCGGAAATAAAGTCTAACAAATTGTCTAAACATTGCAGAAAGAAGTATATGAAAGGTAGCAATGGGTAAGCAGACCCAACAATTTCCTTATGTCACAAATTTCTTTCACTCAACAATGAATCACAAATGAAATATAGTACTGATTATAATTCTAAAGAAAGTAGTTGTTTTGAAAGGTAGGCGAAAATTCAATTAAGTGCTGAGTTTCCATTTCAAGAGATGTTGAAATTAATTTTACATTGGGTCTGGTAGACACGTTACCACTGCAGGGTTAATAACAAATGACGAAACTATACCCTAGACAACATACTATACTTGGATTTTTTAACGTGGTATCTCAAGGTCACGCGCGAAAGAGGGAGAGGGAATGCAAACTCCAATAGGAAACAGTAAAAGTCCGAATTATAGTGACGTTGCAGCTCCCCATTGGAGTCTCTTCCCTCCCACTCTTTCGCGCGTGACCTTGAGAAGCCACGTTAATAAACAAGTATACATGCGCGTGATTGTCTCTTCCCTACCACTTGACCCCCTTCTGGACCGTGACATGACGGAATGAGCTATTGCGCATCGTATTCGACTTCAGCCAATGAGCTTCAGGCACCAGTTTGCGTCACAATATTGGCGGGTATTTTAAATGCTGACAGATACTAAAATTACCTTGTTACAAGTCATTGTAACAGATATAAGCATTTTTTTAAATTGAATCTTGTATTTCAGTTACAACTTCGTTTTATTTTTGTTTGTTCATCGTTGAAAATTGTCACTTTCCACTGTCAAAATATTTTCAACACTTCTTGCTGTCCATGCAACATGGCGGCGAGCGACTTGCCTGGATTTTCAAACAAAATACGACAATACAATGTTGTGATCACGTGATTCGTGACGAAAACTGTTGCAGCGTATAACGAGCAAACTTTGGGGCGCCGGACTAGCTCACCCATGTCTTTGTGCCTTGGTCTGTGCAATGGGTTGATTGTTCATGCACATGACGGCCGCATCTTGATGCCGCAAAGAGTCTGCAAACACTAGGGGAATGCATATCTCAGGCCAACATTAAATTACGCATCACTAATATGGAAAAACGTGACTTTAAGTGATTTTCAACATTTAAAAATTGTCTAAAATAAAATCATAAGAAAAATGATAATTTCGAAGTAATGTTATACTAGATTTATAATATAAAAATTATTTCGAACTGATGTGCCAGTGGAAATACTCCATATTTTTTGTAAATCATTACTTTACAAGATTTGCTAGCTTCGTATTTAAACACAATTTCGAACGGCCAGTCCATGGACTATGTCTGATAACTAAGGACCTGATTTTTAGGTGATGCACCTATAGACAAAGCACACTGGGAGCTTTCATTTTTTCTTCTAAAATGTTATATAACCCAATAGAAAGCATTTCAGAAATTTGCTGTGCACCTTATTTGCACCTAAATCACCTCTGCACCTAAATTGACCTGCCCCTATTTCTCCCCTATTTCCCCATCTTTGCACACAAAAAAACACTTATTTTTAATGTACACATTACATCAAAAATATGATTTACAGTTGAACCAAACAATGTCTAAATTTTACACTTTGCTCCGAAATAAACAGCCTCTTTTTTTTACATCAGGAGAAGAAAACCGTAGGATACTCATTGTCGTTATCGCGACAGAGCTTTCTTTTTGGTCGTAAATCTTACCAATGTCATAGGTGCTTTAAAACGAACACCGTTAAGTTCTGATGAACGTAGCATATTGCTATTTCACGTGTAACATTTGCGCACTTCTGATATCAAATCTGATGATTTTTCAACCAATGTGTTAACTAAGAGCTCAATCGCATTTCCTCCATCGTTAACTCATGAACTTCTTTCAAGCAAACCCTGTAGCCCATCGCACTGCATAGTTGTTGAATTGTGTTGCATATAATATCAGAAGTAGTACATGAAGATTAAAACGTTGCTAATGAATTTATATTGCTGATGAAGAACGTGCTTACTAAATATCCTCCAAATGTTGCACGTCGATCTCTGTTTACCACCTCGTGACTCCCTAAGGAACGTGGTGAAACCATTGTATGTTTTATGCTGAAAACTTTAAAAAAAGTAATGAAATTCGTTAGTTATATTGACGAAGATCGATCTGTTGCATCGGAAAAGCTGGAAAAACTTCTCCGCAATATCATTTTGGAAAGAAACTTTGTGTGTCCACTCATTCAAAGCCCTTAGGGCATCTACTAACGTACTAGAAGAGGTGCAATAACTGATCTGTGAACAGTAGTGAATTTTCACAGAAGCAAAAAAGAGTTTAGAAGGATTTGCTCTTTAGAAATTGGAACAGCACAGAGAACGGTAACGATGTGAACCTGATTACAAATGACAACAAAATTTACAACATTGATGTTGTAAATCTGTTTAAAAAATGCAGTTTTTATGTAACTTGCCCATTTTCAACATTTAATGGGGATTTTTCATTTTATGGTATAAAACCATGTAATATATTTGTACCTAAATATGCACTATTTTTTGCACCTAAACATGTTCCTATTTTTAATACTTTTGGCACCTACTTTAGCACCGAAACTAGCAAATGTTTGCACCTAAAGCTTGCAGCTAAAAATCCGTCTTCTACTTATAACATTAGACCTGTCTTGTGCATAGTAGAAACCTAGAAATATTGCAAACCAGCCCCTAACAATGTGCGATTAAATTGCACAGAATATATTGTAATGAATTTAATTTCAGATAGAACTTGACATTCCGCGCTTATTTCTCCTCTCGTTCACCAATCGGAAACCGTGTAACCAAGGCCCATGATACCGGACTGGACTGGATGTACTAGGAGAGCTGAAAAACCCAAGAAGGAAAAAAAGACGACTGAAAACAAAAGCAAGAAGGAAAAAGAAGACGGCTAGAAAGAAAAGCAAGTAGGAAGAAGACGGCTAGAAAGAGAAGAAGAAAAAGACGGCTAAAGAGAGAAGGAGAGAGTAATTAAATGTCCCTAAGTGTCGTGTGTGAGACAGGTAGGTGAGACGAAGTGGCGGGACGGGAGGCGGGGGCGTGGCCCAATCCGCGCAGGTGCGGAGTGTGAGGCGCGGCGCCCCGCCGGCGCCGGCGTCGCCTCGGCCGCGAGCCATTGTCCCCTGGGCGTCGCGCCGCTATTGTCGCTCCCGCGAGGCCAGACGGCGGCGGCGCACCGCAGGTCGTCGGCGCCGCCACTATTTCCGTTTCTCTACACCTCACTTCACAAGTGCCTTCAAAGTGTGTCTAAGCACGTGCTCCAGAATAGTCTGTAGGTAATAGGTAGGACAGCGCGGCAGGACTCCTCGGTAAACCGAATCACGGCCTCCTATTAAAAACTGCATTTATGTTGGTAGCAACCAGAACACTGGGAAAGAAGTGAAGGGCACAGCACTTCTTGCATCTTTTATGACTGTGGAGAAGACACAATTTACGTTTTCACAACTCATACTAGAACATAATGTCTGTTGCACACAGCAAGGTGCCACTCCGGAAAGATTTTCTTATCGCACTGTACAACTACGTCAACGAAGTAACTTATTCTCGTGTGTCAGAATTGAGGGTGGGGTCCAATGAGACAGGTCCACTTCTTTTTGTTTTAAACAGCTTTAAATATCGAAGGGGTCGAAACATTATAAAAATCGATTTATCAGTGAAACAAAATTGAAGAGGTCGGAGCAGAACCTTATTTCATAACTAAAAACTAAATATCTTATTATACCTCGTAAACATATTCTGATAGAAACGTTTTCATACGAGTTCAATGATTTATTAGTAGAAAGTAGTCAGCAATGTACACAGAAAAGAAGACGCGTCTGAATGTGTAAAAAAACTTCTTTTTGGGCTGACGAAAATTGCAGAGATGGGAGTTAGCACTCATCTTTTCCCTACCCCTTGATTTAATTAATACTTGGTTCGAGAAGGATACGCCTGACAATGATAGCTGTAAATATCACACTAAACATATGAACAACTCCACTCCCACAAACAAGCAAATAGTTTTTACTTGTTGAAGTAATGAAAAATGTGATGAGTAATTTTACCTCGATTTTAATATTTTTGTTTACGATTAGTCTTACGATAGGAGCAAAAGCAAAAGAAAGACTACATATTTTGAATTTCAAAGTAAAGTACGGTTCTTATATGAAAACGGTCTGATCTAGGAAGGCGATATTAGTTGGTGAAATGTTGGACTAGCGGATATACAAGAACTGAATTCGGAACAGCGAAATATAGTTCTCCAATACTTTTGAACGTAAACGTGGCAGACTGAGGATTTGCAAACCCTCATTGAGAATATTGTCAATGTACAGGATGACGAGGGGATATCCAAGATGGCGGTAGATTTAGGAGATATACGGTTATATACTTTTTTACTTTTGTAATAATCGTCCAGAAATAAAATATTGAATTGGATTTTTAGTCTTGTAATTAACTACTATACAATTGTGATAGAACTCATTATCTAATTTTTGCAGTCAAAAGAAACATACTGCTGATTCACCCGTACTACTTTGAAGAAAAAAGGAGACAGCGCGGAACATTGGTTAATTGAAATGCTCAAAGACATGTTAATATAATAAAAAAACAATTATCATGCATTTACATAAGAATAGAGGTTGTAAGGGAGATTTTTATAACATTTTTTTTTCGCTTCCCCAACACTTATTAAAATAATTTGCCTCTCTTTTGCACACAACCACTAATATGTGAATATTTTGGTAATCGGCTTCATTAGGGAAAATTTGATACAAAAAGTGTGAGAATTCTCCGTAAAGTGTTCATTAATATTAATATATGAAATAAACGCAATTTACTAGAGCTGTGTTACCACTTTCGTTGTAACTGAAATTCAAATAACTGTAATTCATTTGTAATAATCTTCTATTAACTGAATTTCAAATCTATCAATTGAATCAACATTGTCAACATTGTCAATTACGACGCTTTGAACTACCAATAAATGAGTAAATATGACGAAAGGTATTTTCAAATCTAACTGAACTTTGACGCTGAAAAATCTGGTTATTTAAATGCAGTTGAATTGGTTGAAATATTGTCACAATATTGTTTTTAATGTGTATTCGTCGGTCATAATAGAACAGCTTTTTAAAGTACATGTAATTTGAAATAGTATCACTAATTTTAAACTTTTGTTTCTCACTTCCGTCACTCCTTGTAGCGTATCCTTCTGTTTTACGCAGCCGAGGCTTAAAAGATTTTATCACGCTTAACTTTCAAGCGATCACGCGGGCGGTGCAAATGCCGCCTTTGAAGATAAAACGGCGCTGCGCGTTGATGTTTGAACTCAGCTTGGTGGGAAGCCAGATCTTCTCTAGTTATCTATTGACACACAAGATAGTGGTAACGGCTTCTCCAAGATACATTCACGTTTGCGCCAAATTCGCGCTAATGTGACCAACGTTATCAGTCTTCGCTCTACGCGGCATAAACCCCACCACGCCTGTTCCAGCTTTCTTTTATAAATGTGATGAATATTTAAGAATATTTTTCATATATTTTTGTAATAAAAATGTCATAATAATCCTCTTATGGTAATTATTGTGTAAATTAAATGAATTGGTTATTCATTACGTGTAATGTGTAGGTGATTTCTGTGCATTTTAGTAATGTACATTCCTAATACTTACTATTCTCGTTTTATTATAACTTTTTAGGTATTTACCTTTCTCTTCCCACCCCTCTTTATGACTTTCATCTTATTCAATTTTTACCTTCCTATTTCATAGATTTTAATCTAGGTTTTTGTTATGCCATTATTATATTGTATGCATGTGCCGTCAGTGTTTTGTGAAGCCGAAGTAAAAGACTCAGATTATCTCCAGGAATTTCTTTTCTGGAGAATAATTAAAATTGTTTCAATACATTTTTTATATACTTCAATGCTCAGTGGATGTTATTTAATAAAGTCCCTTTGACTCGCAATCAAGAGAAGCTATAATATTGAGAAAACGGAAGGATGTTCGTCGGCAGCAAAAATACCGTTCCGCGATCACGCCTGTAGGTTAAAAGTATTTAAGATTTTGCAATTATTTGTAGATTGGTACGAAGTTCCTACATCCGATAGTTACGGCTCGGAAAGGGATGAAGAAATTAGGGCAGAAAGGCACACATTTTCTCTCTTAATTTCGATCATTAGAGAATCGCTCGCTAAATATGCATGTAATAAAAAAACAGTATCACAAATTTTATGTTTGTTTCCCACATCCTTCGCTACCTGTAGCGTCTCATTTTTGCTTCTCGCAGTCGAGGGAAAGAGGCGTGGTTGCTACGTTCTTTCTCGCGAGGTCAACGAATCGAGCGCGCCATCATTGTGCGGTGGTAATAGGAGGAGGGCGCGGCACGACGCGCAAACCTGCCCTTCCCCCTACCCCTCCCCCCCACGTCTACGCCACGCCACGCGACGAGACAAGACGAGACGCCGGGCTTTTAGTGGCGCAGACGCCACTCCCACCCTCCCCTCTTCCTCTGCCCAGCCGCTGGCGTCATTGGGCCATCGTCACGAGCGTATTTAGCGTGGTGAACTACGAGTCGCTAAGGACTTCTCAGGTGCGGGTCTGGGGAAATGTTTTTTTTATTTCTTTATCGTTGTGCCAGGACAAGCTCTAAGCTTCCTTCAGGGCTCCCGGTAGTGTACTGAATGTAAATGTAAGTGTAAGTACGTAAGGGGGTGAGGATAGAACAAGGAAGAGGAAGGAAAGATCGCGCGCGGTTCTTGGCTCCTTTATTAGGGTACTTGTCCGGAATACACCTGGTTTTTATCGGGGTAAGCACGGAAAACAACCGATCAGAGCAGCCGATTCAGTCAGCGGCTGAATTTGACCTAGCTATGTAGCTAGTGTGGAAAATTCTGGCACCGTCGGGACTCGAAACCTAGGACTTCCTGTTAGAGGCACTGCAGTGATATCAATTGCGTCAATTTTAAGAAAACTTAAGTTTCCATTCATTGTTTATTTGAACAAAAGTGTACGGATGTTGTGTCTGTCAAAACGAAACCACTGAGTATCCCGAAAGGCTTTTACATTATTTTGCATTACTCATTGACTGCGCTGACGAGTGATTGTTGATTCAAAAGCGTTTCCTAATAATTTTGTAATGTGGAACTTTGTGCTTCATTTAACAGCAGGGATCTCCCAAAAATACGGCCTAAACATGTTTGAATATACTTATTTAATATTTGCAAGAACACCAAATTCTTGTTTTCGTCCATAGTCGATTTGCTCGCTTTCGTTTTCGCTTACATTTTACAGCCAATATTTAAGTTTAAATCTAGTACTTAATTAATTTCGTAATAGGGTCACTAACATCCCTTCGCTTTCCAGCACCTCAAATAAGATAAACTATTTATAAATATTCTATTTTAATATTTATAGCACTGTAAAATGTTTGATTCACTCTTTATTCTGCTTATTACTATTGTACGTTCCCCATCTGTTTAGTGATAATGAAAATTCATCGCGACAAAAAATATTCTGTGGATCGTTGATGGCATTCCGCAATGTAATACCACAGAGATGAGGGAGTTGTTGCGTGGTTTACGTGCAGAAGGATTCGGGAAAACAATGGGGATCATTAAGGTCAGTGTCAGCTTTATGAACGAAGGAAGAGCATGATGACTCAACCATACCGTACAAGGTGAGTACTTTCTGGAAGGAAATATGACTCAAATACAACTTTGAAGTTATGCCTGTTTCTGCGAGGAATTTGCTAATAATTTTCAAGGTCATCAAAAGCATCGTATTTGAAAGAAACCTTACTGATGCTTTTATAGTGATTACGGTTTTCTGTAGTTATTAGGTGTGAAATAGATACGTTTAGTGACCGACTTTTTTATTTCTTTATTCCATTTTTTAATCCTCATATACTGATTGAAAAGATTCTTTGAGAAACATGTATTTTAAATTTTACACAAGAGCGATTGTAGTGCTTCAACTCAGCGGTCTGTGAAATAATCCATATTTTTTTGTTAGAAGTGAGAAAGTTTGCCCAGTGAAAGTTGTATAATCTAATAAACATTATAACTTGCTTGCCTGTACAGGAAAAAATGGAAAGGTTTGAGTATGCTATGAAATCAGAACGGAGATTTTTACTGTACAAACTTACATAATATTAAACATATGGACCAACTCTCAAGAAAGAATACATATTTCAACTTTATTAGATTCTGGCATTCGCTTTCATTATTGTAGAATAACTGAGTTGGGGTAAGGAGTATATTGCTTAAAAAGTGACATCGTAATCTTGTAAGAAACATGTTCAGTGTAACGTTCAAGGAAGTACTTCAGAATGATAACCAATGCAGCGTGAAGATGGAAAGTCTTCCTTGTGCAGATACACAAGTCGACGGTTGCGAGAAAGAAAGTGGCTGTGAAGGTAGTACCATTGTGGAGACGACTTTGCATGACACTTCTTTACGATGATTGAAGGAATTCACTTTTATAGTTGATTTTTTTTTTCGCTTTCGTACGTAAGATCCAATTAACTTGGATGATATTAGATCATCATAACTATTTCATTAGTTGTAATACATAATTAAAGATTAACTTTATTTAGTTTAACTACAGAAACATTTAAATTATTAGGTGTGCCTCATATTCAAATATTTTTCTTTCCATCTTAAAACCAGTATAAATTAAAATGTATATTAATGTTTTCGGAGTAAATAACAGACGAAACTGTGTGTGTGCAGTCAGAAGAGAGTCATTCCATGTTACTTTGTAAGAACGCCTTTGCTGAAATCACGGCCACAAATCATTCGTAAGCTGCACATATTCTAAAGAACTGTACTGTTAGGGCCATGTGCACCTGCTGAAGCCGCAGGTGGCCGCCAGGTGGCCGTTCGTGACTGCTGCCGCGCAGACGCCTTGCGCTGAGATTGAGGAGTCAAGGCCCCTCCGCCGCGAACTCAGCACGCGAGGCAGAGGGCCTTGGGGAATCAATCAGCCGAGTCGCAGGATTGTTAATATGGGCACGATGGTACACCACCGACAGGCACTAGAACCACGACATCACTGGGTTTAGCTCAAAGTCAGCATTGCCGCTGCAGCAACTGCCTCCAACATTGCCGCTATAGTGACTCTGACCGTGAGGTTCCAGGGTTTAAGTCTCGACGGTGCTGGCAGTTTGGCACCAGCCATATAGATATGTCGAATTCAGCTGCCATCTGGAGATTTCTATACCAAGTGAATGCCGGAGTAGTGCTCTAACAAAAGAGCCAAGGACAGCGCCCAGTCTTTATTTCCTCTTTCTTGTCCACTACTCTTACGCGCGCGCGCACACACACACACACACACACACACACACACACGCACATACGCGCGCACACACACACATACACACGCACAAACACACACACACACGCACACACGCGCACACACGCGCGCGCACACACACATACACACGCACAAACACACACACACACGCGCACACGCGCGCGCGCACACACACATACACACACGCGCGCGCGCGCGCGTACTATACTACCACGAATGTTGAGAGAAATGTCAGGTGTTTAGCGCTTATCCCGGCTGGGGTAGTGCTCCGCCCGGTTGACATACTACACTAATAATAATGTACTACACTAATGGGATAATGACCTTAGAAGTAGACGCGCCCAAAATCACTAAACAATCTCTCAATTTGACATCTCTTTCATGGCCAGAGTCTGCTTTGTGTTGTTTTTTTCAATTTCTGCATGCGCGCTTTACGAAGTTAGAAAACACTCATTTATAGAATTTCCAGACCTGGTAGGAAAAGCAAATCGTTGAAATTGAGGCAAAATTTATGTCAAGACTGGTTTGCTAGTTTGTTATTTGGTGATTTAAGCAATTTTTGATGACACACGTTCATGATGCCTTTACAAGAAATGTTTTTCTCCTGTGTATTTCAAACTGTAATTCTATTTTTTAATAAGTTTTACATTTTTATTTTTGGTACTGAAAAGTTTTCAGAACACATTGCGAAGTGAAAGTGGCATATTTGTGTGTAAAGTGGCAAATGTAACTTGCGATTTGTAATAAGTAATTGACAGTTCATAGAAAGCTCGAGCAAAAGTTTATATAGTCTGTCGCATATTGAAAAACACAATTTTCATTTTGTGCCTACTTCCGCAAGAAATCACTCATGTCATTGAGACCTGTTCATTTGAACCATGCACATTTGCAAAACGGAACGGGCGAACATCTCGGTTATCTACGAGTTCGCACGATTGAGTAAGGAAGGCCTATGTAACTAGCAATGACATGTATGATGATTTCGGGACCACTACGCACAACACATCTGCCGCCTGTCTTTCAAGTGCATGCATTTTGTGTTATGAAAACCGACACTAGTTCAGCACTTCGGTTTGGTTAATACTTCACGTTTCTCAGATGATTCTAAGGGTAAAATGACGCTGATGCTGGGATGGCGAGGAGGCGGCTTATGTTATGGTGGCGCGAGTTCTTCCTCAGTGGTCGCGGAGGAGTAAGAAATATCACAACCGTCCTCCGTTGTGAAATACTCCATGGTCGTGAAAAGTAGTGCAACACTAAACCCATGTGTTGTTCATGCCTGCTAAATTGCGTCACTTTCTCCTTCCTATTAGTGCTTAGATGTAATAGATTGTATTATTTGCGTGAATTCAGTGGTGTACTTCATAGACACTAAGAGAACAATTTTCATACCAAACATACTGCGAAAGTAAAGTAGGAGTTTGTTTCCTAGTATTTAAATTCTTTAGAGGTGGGGAGCTCGTGACATAATGGTTGGTGCATATGTCCGGTAGGCCCCGGTTCGACCCCCGTCCAATTCCCGTGAAATTTGTATGGGACATATCTAGCTCTCGGCAGGCTTTGTCAGGGTTCTCCCATTTTCATTCTAACATTGCTTCATTATTTCACCGTTATATGACATCTACTAATTAAATTATCACTCCGCCAGCCTCATTTATTACACAGTGTGTTTGTTGTATGGGGTTCATTCCCAATATCCCAAGTATCCTCTGTATACCCCCTTATCCCTTGCACTGAAGCGTAGGCTTAGGTGACTCAGGGAATCAATTGATATCACTGCAGTGCCTCTGATCACGAGGCACTACAGGCCTTTTAGGATTCGAGTACCGACGGTTGTAGGATTTTCGACACTCTTCACACAGCTCGGAAGGATTCACCCGCTATCTGAAGAAGAATTATGGCGGCCAGCGGCTCTAATAGATAGTTTTACGTAGTTTCTCCGATCTCCTCCAATCAATCCGCCGAATGCCGGAGCAGTACCCGGACAAAAGGGCCAGGACCGCGAGCGATCTTTCCTTTCTCTTCCTTGTCCTATCTTCGCCACTTTCACATCATTACACTATCACACATATCGGGAGATCAGTCGAGTGCATAGTGCTTATCGCGGCTGGGACGGTGCCCTTCTGAAGAGATACGTGGTTGGGGAAACTCCCACAAGCTGTAGGGTAGGTCGGCGCCGTATATCTCAATCCAAGGTGGAATATCATTGGCACCTCTCATGATAAATGCATAACACTTACGGGAATGATGGTCTTAGCAGTTGACGCACCCGGAATCACAAAATCACTTAACGTTGCACTGAAGGGTAACCGTGGGTGCAATCTGTTGGCCTGAATGAGGAACTAGATCTCTAAGGCGACATGAATTGGAACAAGCTCCGATATGGGCCTACATGCTACTTCAGTAACATTTATTTGTATAAAGGTGAGAACTGAGATTGGCTACCTCTGCGAATTACATCTGCAGAAGCACGAAGTACTATCTGAGAAGACTTTCCAGTTTCTCTTCCGCAGCAATGAGATAATCACACCAAATCTCATCCTATTCGTATATGTTAATATCTCCAGTTTGGTTGAAGTGTCTCGTCTGGTTACTGTCTTTGGGAGTTCATAAATGTGAACAAGACTTGTATAGTAACAAGATAAACAACAGTTTCCCTAAAATCGAAAAGTATACATTGACCTTGATCGTGAGACTTGCTGAGGTTTGAGTGGCTAATCGTCTTAGTGCCTGGCGCCGTAAGCTTTCCAATTGAAAATGTACTTGGGGCAATTGCTCTCCTGCGAACAGTGAGAGATCCTGACTCAGCAGGCAGACTTTGAAGTGATTAAGTGAATTTCGAAGTAAAGTTTGGCGATCAGTCGATTCAAATAATGGTGTGAACGGTCGCGAAAATGATTGCTCATATCCTTGAAACTAGAAGGTCCTTCAAAAAGGATAAGAACAAGATTGTTGTTTGAATAATGTGAATTATGATATATATTCTCCCTCCTAGTCTAGAACATCTTGTATAATCTAATTTAATAAATCTTCACTTCAATCCTCACGCTTCGCTTGAGAAACTGGAGCAAGCTAGAATTTTTTTCTTCAGATTATTTCGATCTAGGCAAAGAATCCCGGACAGGTGGCCATTCTTTGAAGATAGTTTACGGAAATGTGTTAAAAAGTTGTTGCAACTCGTAGTTTGAAAGTGTAAAAATGTACACTATAAAGATGTAGTGTAAAATTGTAGTGAAAAGCTGTTTGAAACGGCATTTTTCTACAAAAGATTACGAAAAGTTTTCTGAAAGGTTTGTAAAATTTTTTATGAAAAGTTTTGTAAAAAAATATTATATTGAATTACGTATAACTACAACTAATATACATTTTGTAATTGCTCTTTTATTCGTGAAAAAATATTTTAGTTGGAAGTAACATTACAATTCTTACGTTAAATTGTTTCTGAACTATGTTACCAAAAGGAAAGAAAATTAGGAAACTTTGTGTTTCCAAAAAGTTTGTAAAAATAGTACATTCTTCTGGGTACGAATTTCCTCGTCGTTACCACTGGCGCGTGAAGGTCGAAATCACTCATTTGTCCATTTCTGCCCACACCTACATCAACCAGCCCTCGTTAGTGGACGGGAGGAAGGGGACAGCAATAGACAAGCGAGGTGATAGCTGTCTAGCCTTCTAGGAGAATCGACTAGTTGTTCTGACTGCTGCAAAGGACGGCGGGCGACAACTAGGCGAGGGCGGGTGCTCTCGTGACCCACTCTACCTCGCGGGCGCCGCAGCGCGGCACACGCTAGTTACCATATGGGCAGCGAAACGTACGACCGTTCGCCGCGATCTGGGTTAGTGGTATATGTAATTAAGTGCAATGAGGAAAATAGTGTTGGTTGGCATTGACAAGGCTTTATACCATTGAGGCCTTTCAATGCTAGGGAGTGTTCACTCTTTTTCTGTATTAAGATTAATGATTTCGATTGTGTTTTATACTAGATAAAAGAGCCCGCTATGTTTAACAATCTGTGAAGAAACGAAACCGTTCTCCAAGCTTACAAATGTGCCTTCAATCACCTTTAGGGGCTTCACAGCGTTAGACGCTAAGCTATGTATAGATGAGTTTTGGGATAATATATTATAATTCTTCTACAAAAATGTCCATTTTTCTCAAGAAATATTTCAATTGTAAGAGGAGGAATTGTAAAATTGATTGGTGGCTCTTCCAATCAATTTTACAATTTTAATGTTATTTCGTATTATTTTTACTTTCTTTCATACGCTGTACAGAGAAATTTGTTATACTGCATTCAATTCATGTCGAGATTTTAACAAAAATACACGTTTGTGGAACCCTAATACCAAAAATGTTTATTTTCAAAATGTCTTTCCTTCTTTCCGTCTTCTGCCTGAAAGTCTGTGAACAACATTAGAGCGTACAAAGAAAACAAAATTTTCACAAAAATGAATCATCCACAGTCGATCTGGATGATGTCACGCCCTTCGAATTGGAAACGGTTAAAGTAATTTTAAAAACTTTTAAAATAGGTAACTCTTATTTTGGGGTGATGATGGACAAACCAATGATGGCATTGGTTGTCACTGCGCCGACCGGCCATTCAAACATATGGCATCTAGTCCCGAACGGAATTTTTGTTCAAAGATGGCCGCAGAGGTGAGAAGGGAACTGGAAACTAAGAATATGATATTCAGAAATTCTGAGTTTGATTAAAGGCTGAAACCTGGAGAAGAAAAATAAGCCATATCTTTTCTTTTCAGTAATTCAGAAGTCAATCAATAAAATACGAAAATTATGCTTTCTAAGCTGTAATACACATTTTCGATCAGCTTCGCCGCATTTACACTTATTATATCGAGACTTAGGTGTTGACTAGGCCGTGAAGATCACGAGAGAGAAAGCTAGGTCTTATGGAAGCTACGCAGGAGTGATTGGGACTGGCATGCCCAAGTATTCGACAACTAAAGATGTGGGCTGGCACCCGGCACAAGGCATGGATGTGTCAGTGAAATTTAGGACATGATGACATTTCAATCACCTCTATCCCCTAATATTTTCATAATCTCTTGTCTGCCGATAACTTGTATGTGAAGTCTGTGCTATAGCACGAAGCACGAAGAAACACTTCCCAAGGAATTGTCCGCAAGGAAGAAATAATTACTCTGAGAGGTCTTTGTTGATCCTTAGGCAGCGATAGATGGCAGCCAGGAAAGGAATTGCGCAAATCCGAAAACCTACTCCATTCTCAAAGGAAAGGTGAACTAATAAGAGAAAGTCTACGTATTGGCACTACTAAATTATTGTTTGATTTCAGTAAATTACTGTGTCAATTTCATGTCAGCAATGTTATGTAAGCGACACCAAGTGGCAAATCCCTAAAAAACTATAAACAAATAGTTTGAACTATCATCATAGATAAGTTACTTTTTATGGTAAAATGTTCATTTATGTTTGTTTAACGTCATAAAACAGTTTAAAACTGTGAGTGACGTACTACGGGCTAAAGTGTGTTCTATGCTAGACTACTTCGTACTCCGAAAGACCTTTATAGACAGTTTTAGACCTGAAACTACAGATAATTCAGCTTTCCTCAATTACGAGTCGGAAATTATAAGGATAGTTGGTACTACGAAGTAAGAAACTTTTCGCTCAGTAAGCAACAACGTAGCGGTTGGCGCATGGGCTACCACGTCGTAAAGGGGTGTCTCCTCTCTCCGTTGCTTACGTCAGAGGCGGCTGAGCGAATGCTCGCGTGAACCTCGTTAATTCCTTTCCCAACTTCCCTGCGCCGACTTTGTTCCGGTTTTGAATACCACTCCATTAATTACATCTCGTCTACTCACGTGCGGCCTTTCCCCGGGAGTCTTCTTGAATAAACTTAAAGCTCGGAAGGCGATTGGAGGAGCAGTACGCTGACGTGCTTTTGATTTCTCAGAATATTTTTTTAAAATTTGGCTTCGTATATGCACGTGTTCATCATCAGCAATTTTCTGGATTTTTCCCCAAATACTTTATTTCAAAAAGCCCTAAATCCAGTTATTGCTGTAGTTATCATAGCACTTTTGTACGTACGGCTAAATTAATTAGCTAGCCAATGTGTCAAAAATGCACTACAAAGTAATAGATAATAGGAAACGTTTTAAGTGGTAAATTTCTCTTCACATTGTAGAGAGAAATGGGGCTAACTGAACAAATAAACTTTACTTGTATTCTGTTTATTCTAAGACAAGAAAACAAAACGAATGAATGAACTGAGAAATAATTGTAGTACCAAACGTCATTAATTGAAATACGAGGCGTCAACAGAAAAAGATGGAACTAAGATACGAGTATATTGAACCAGTTTGCTTGACTTTATTTACGTCGTTAAGCGAGCCTTCCCAATGAATTATTTTCAAGTTTGCTACATATACTATCAATTTACAATCAATTATTATAATTTAAACTTTTTTTTAATAAACATAACCAACAGTAGTTTGATTTGGCTTGAACCAGCTATTAAAATTTTAATTTTTCTGAAGAAAACCATTATCAGTAAGCTTTCTCTTCTACTTTGACAAACATTTCAGCCTTGAAATTTTGGTTTGTTTACTTTTTCACTGATGTAACTTTTACTATTCTCTTCTCGATTCTTTTACCCTATTGTTTGTCTTAAAAAATAAATTATTCTGTGACCTTCCTTGACAGTTGGTCAGTTAATCTCACTACTATGTTTCTTACTTAGCCGCTTTCTCGTACGTCTATGTTAGCGGTGTTCATTATGTAAATAGTCCACCATTAATTCTATATAAGTTGTGCAAAGCAAATATGAGAATAACCCATCGAAATTTGCTTATTAATAAACCATTATTTTGGCAATGACAATACCTTTTACTCTCATATGTAGAGTGCCAATAATTGCCAATAATCTAATAAACACATTGCCAATAATCTAATAAAAAGATATTACCTAAGTACGTCCTTGAACACACTATATTAAAAAATATGAAATTTGCTTACATCAAATCTGTTTCCATTGAATTACGTAAGAAGAGGAAATTTCACTGTTACCTATGGGGAACAATCAGGCAAAAAACTATAAGATATTAGTTTTCATTTGGTAGCTTGATGCTTCCAATCACTTACGGTTTATTAGACCAGAGTAGTTAAATCCACGGAGTTTTGAAAGTGTTCATACCACTTGGGAACTACAAAAACTTTCCTTCAAGGGAACATAATTTTCGAGCGCTCCAGTCTCCCAGAGCCAATAAAATGGACATAGAAAATGCTGCATAAAGAAGTAGCAGTAGTCATTGAGATTTGAATAAGAAATTAAAAACATCTGTAAAGTTTGAAGGCCTAAATTAATTTGGAAATTACTTTTTGATTTTAAACTTCATATTTTTTATTTTTAAATAATATATTAATGGGTGTTTTCTCGTTTAATTTAATAATTTTCTGGTCTTATTAAAACGACTTGTCATACTAGTTGACTAGATACGTTTGCGACTTTACCTACATGGTCACTGTTTTTATAATATTGTCAATTGTCTATAAAATATTATTTTATTTTTTACAAAATGGTTTCAACACATATGGACCATATATTTGTTTAGAAATACTTCAACTATAGTCGAAATGCCAAAGAAATAAATTAGTTAAAAATATTTTATCGCCTGTTTTAATAAGATCAGAGAAGTATTACAATTAGGCATACATTTTAATATTTTATCTCGCTAATTAGTACGTCTCCATTACGCAACGTATTTGAATCTCGCTAATATCTTGTGTCAACATTTTCGAGACAGTAGCCTGGTTTTCTTAAGGCCATCTCGGGTAAGCTTGCCGGTTAGGATGGGGATAAGTGCATGGTCGGTCACAACATATTTCGGTTACCAGGAATACAGGGTGATTGGAGTTGCAACAACACATAGGATCAGGAAATGACACTGCCCAGCTACAACGTGCACTTGGCTCAAGAGCTCGTACGCCAGGCAGCCTAGCCAAGGCAGATCAGGTCAGCAAAAATACGTTTTGGAAGATGGTGGGTGAAAAAGTGGACTATGCCACATCACACGAGTAAGTGTATATCGAACCTGCGTCTATAAGACCGAAATCGGCGCGGCTCACCAGCATTAGCGATCTCTAAGTCCAATGTTTAGTATTCTTGTAAAAAAAACATTAAATTGCAAGTAGATCATCTATAAGGAAGACATTTAAAGATATTTTCGAATTTCGTAATTTTACGATACGAAAGAGGGCCAATTTCAATTTGCGTAATTTCCACCTAAAAAGAAAACATCTGTAGGAGTAAAATAACACTTCAAATTAGAATAGTGTAAAGGTCCCCTTTTTTCCTTTACAAGGAATTATTTCGAGTAGAATGTATTGGAAATATGACACAGATTTAATAAAAACCAAAGCACGTATTCATATTGTGAGTAAATACCAGGACGAGAAGGCGCGAGTTCAGGACCAGAAGGCGCTGAAACTGACAGAGAATGTTCATAATATCTGGGTAAATAACCCTCGGGGGCTAATGGACAACGTGCTAGCTTCGTGAGCCGGTCCGGCTTCGATTCCCGGTCGGAGCAAAAATTAAATTGTAGCTTTCTAATACAAATCGTCTGTTTTCATAGCTCTGTGACGAAAGAAAAAAAAACAGGTTGGGGAAGAAAGCTAGATATGGCGAAGGGAATAAGTCATGCTCGCCATATGTCTCCTCTACACCCCTGGCGTAGATAATAAATACAAACAGTGACCAGGCATGGAAACACCGCTAGCTGGAATAATCTAACCCTAAATGGCAAATACCTACATTCATTTTGAATAAATAACTCAATTCCATTAATAAACGTGAAGGGTACACAGATTTCTCGAATGAATGAACTGCGGCTATTGAGGCAGAGAACAACATTGCTTTGCACATTAATATAATTGTTGCAGCCCAATATAATGAATGTTCCCAAAAACAAATAATTAATGAGTGACTTGTTAACGATACACTGACTTCAGCGCATGATTTATTTCGTAATCGGCCAAACAAGACGATGTACAACTATGGGGAGGGCGTTTAGCGTTTAGCGACTGCCATGTGTGAATGCACAGCAGTTCGCCACCACTATCACCGCGGATAAACTAACTTTCAGGACCTCTTTCATTCCCCATTCCCGATGGACCGGCCAACCCCCATGGAATCCGAAGTCGCTTCAGAGATGAAGTGCCATTAGGGTAATCGCCACTCTTGCATCTCCGATGACTCACGCGCTTGACACTGGCGCCAGCGTCACCTTGGAGGCCGATCACCTCTCGCACCCACCACCGCTGCCGCCACTGTTCACCTTGGATTAATCGCTAGCTGCTCCACTTGCAACTTTCACAGCCGCTCACTGGGGCGCCGGTTCGCTCGCGCCACCGCCGCCACCACCACCATCACCACCACCGCCGCCGCCATCGCCGCCACCATCACCGCCGCCACCATCACCGTCGTCGCCATCACCGCCGCCACCGCCATCGCCGCTGCCATTACCGCTGCTGCCATCACCGCCGCCGCCATCGTCGCCGCCATCGTCGCCGCCATCGTCGCCGTCATCGTCGCCACCATCGCCACCGCCGCTACCGCCATCATCGCCGCCGCCATAACCGCCGCCATCGAGGCTGCCATCGGCGCCGCCACCGCCCCAGCCGTCCCCACCCGTTGCTGTGGGACCCACGCCGCCGCCGCCGCCGCCGCCCCCCACGCTTCGGGAATCGAAGGCCGCGCGTTCCTCTGACCCCATCGGTTCCGATCAGGCGTCCTTTCCTTCGTCCTTTGTTCATAGGGGGACCGCCTTTCTAATAGGTATTTTCAACGCTTGTATCTTACTATTAGGGTGCGGACGTGGATGATATAAAACATCGCCAAAAATATCAATAAAATGCTCTTAAAATGTTTTTAAAATACCCTAAAAGCAAAGAAAAATGAAAAAAACAAACAAACAAACATGAAAAACAGTTCAGATGAACAACTTGAGCAGTTGCATATATTACTGATGTAATCGTGAATTCTTCCTTTCGTTCCAGAGATCTCAGCTTGTATACTTTAAGTTTAAACTTATAATACTTTTTAACTATAAAATCTGCCTTTAGTTATCTCGAAATCGACCGAACTAACAATGACGCTGATAGGCGTTCCATGAACCTTAGATTACATACACACATCGGCTGACATTACAATTTCTAAGCGAAGAAATCGAATAGGCTACTCGGGAATTCTGTGGAGAACATTTGTTGAATCTCTTAAATATTATTTGAAGCAAGTATCATTAAAATGATATTTAATTCGATTAAAATAATGAAAAGTGCTTTAAAAATTAATGGGAAAAGTTAAAAAATTACATACTAGTTGACCGACAAAAATGCAAAAAATGTCGGTTAAATATGGATAATTTCCTTTTTCTTAGCATAAAATTAATATCTATATGAAAAGGCATTGTTCTAATGTAAAAAGAAAAACGGACATTGCATTAAAACCGCCCCCTAATTATTACTCCATTGAATGAGTTATATTGTTGGATTTACATAAATTGCTTTATTATAACGGAATGAAGCATTGTAAAATATTTTAAATTTTTGTTTGAAATCGAATTCAACAAATCATGCAAAATTTGAGCGAATTTTAGTAATCTGCTTTTACGTCTCAAAGGCTGCCTAAGTGAGAATACGTCTTAAATTACTCTATTCGAGTTTTAAGAGAGGGTTTCATTCTTTGTAAGGATTGAGTTTGTAATAAGTCAATCATATTTTCCATAAAGATGTAAATTTTTTTTTTCACTGAACAGATTAAAATTAATTATGTAGAAAATGGGTCAAATTTCATATTTTATAACTCTGTCAAGGATGTTTTTTTTCTTTTGTCTTCTCAATTGTAGTGTCACATAGATGATCTAAAAACATTTGAGACTAAATACTTTAACTTAAAATTTCATATAAGTTTAAAACGGAGTTGAAACTAGGGTTATTCCTTATCAGTACATTGCTTGTGTTGTATTATGAGCAATAATTCCGTAATTGGTAATGATTTCACTTTTAAAAATACCTATATTTTCGTGATATGTTTTCGTTTTGCAAACATACGTAAATAATATTAACATGCAATAATTGTCTTGCTGATTCAGTATTTCCACTTTCCACAACTTATTTCTATTTCCTTACATGAATTTTCAAATGCTAGAATTTGAAATTTATTATTAATATATAATTAGTAATACATTTAAAAAGAAAGAAAATTATTAAATGGACTAAAAAATACAATTAAAATTGATTTTATGAATTTACATTTTCGGCACTTGTTGTTCCAATGAAATCCATTTCTCATTGCTACTATTTAACGCTTGCTAAAGCTCTTTGCGCGCTCAACATAATTTGCGGTGGCTGCAAAAGGGGTGTTGGGGTGGGGGAATGACGCTGGGCGCAGCGGTGAAAACGGTGCGCATTTTTTGAATGCTCTTTACAAAGAGCCCAACTACACTTCTCTTTAAACTTGCTCTTCACACGCGTAGAATGCAGTTAATATTGCATACCTGAGATTTGATTAGTGTATTATTTCATTTCATGTATTTCATCTGATCAAAATAATTTTAACTAGCAAACGTTTTTAATTTCTTGTATTTCTTGCAAGAGTAACTAGATTTGCGTGCCTTGAAGTAAATTTCTTATTTATATGCATTAAAATCTGGTCTGTCTTAGATTTTTGCGAACAATTGGCATTAAGGAATCAAGATAGATAACTGCTCGTAATGTTGAAATTGAGTAATATGCAAAAATATTAAAAGTCTTCACCAGCATTGTTATTATTGCAAAGGGAACTAAGATATTCGAATTTCTGTCTAACAGATGGTCTACCTGAATATAATGGCTAAGCCGTCAAAATATTTTAAAGTATAAAAATACTCGTAAAGATTACTAATTTTTGTACTCCTTTTTCAAGTCTTTAGAATTCAAACACCTCGCCAATAAACCAACATTAGTACGTTTCACTGTTTTATATCTTTTCTTTATCATTTCTCTCTTCCTTTCCTTCATCTCTTTCATTCAAATTGTACCTTTCAGTCTGTTATGCGGACGATCACTATCACTTTAATTTTGTGACGTTTTGTAAGTGTGTCATTTTGTAAACGTAACCAAGTGAATTTAAGACACCTAATTGCTTCTATACTGTGACATATTGTTCTGTTGATAATCATTAAACTTATTAGACTTGTCATATTCATTATTTTGTCGTAGTTACCCTTCATTCGTTTTAAATCACTTTCCTTGATTTTATATTATAAAAAGGTACTTAAAATATCTATTATATCATTATCACCTAAAATACCTTTTGGTCCATTAACAATCCCATTTTATATTTTTTTAATTATCTTAATTATTTACATGCTTGTTTCGTAGTGAACTATCTCAAGGAGAGAATTCTATTACTTGTTCTCAGAGAATCGTCGTTATATTTTCGGCGCTTCCTGATGCTAGCAATCGCTCGTCAAATTACTATCCATCTTACTCGGTTAGGTTTATTTCGCAGAATTATTTTTAAGCAAAAAAATCTTTATGGAAATGTTATTTTATTTTCATTTATACTGACAATTTCAGATTCTGTACATTTTCACCTGTTAAGAGCCTATTTTTTTGGTCTAAAATGAGAGTTTTAGAATATAAGATTCGAAGTCCAATAATATACGTTGGAGCAGCATTCAAGAATGCAGAGCACCATCAACACATTCGTAATCACTCATCTCTCAGCCTCGCTCATCTTTCATGATTACACCTTCGCATTCTTAACATTCTTCATCCGTCAGTAGTGGGCAACGGTAAACAACTACTTTTACCGAACCTCATTGCCTACCGAAATCATTGCTTCCATTACTGGAAGCAATGCATTTTTAAATCGTTGAACAATTCACAGGCGGTTCCGAGACGCAGCCAACACGTGTTGGATCCATTTGATGTGCAACGTGTGTGGCCCGAACGCTGCGTCTCCGCGAAATTGTTACTTCCAGAAAAATCATTACCGGCTGCCGATAAGTTCACCAGTCAACCAGCCATTTTTTCCGCGCCGAGACTCGAACTCGAGTCCATTGAGTTAACTAACCGAGTGCTTTACCGCTACACTACTCAGTCACTCTGACGTTCTCACTTCCCGGGACAAATTTGGAGCGTTTTTCGAGAAAATGAATTTTTTTGTAAATTTCACTTATTTCAAGTACATATTGCAAGAAAACTTCTCGCTTGTTCAAAACTTGTACATTAACTTTTTATAAAAGCGGTTTTTAAAACAGATTTTGTTTCAGACAAAAATCTTCAACTTTGTATCTTTGAAATGTTAAGTTTTTGCAACCTTTGAAAATACACACTTTGCCGGAAATGAGACTAGCACCGATTATTTACAGTTCTTGAATACATACGAGGAGAAAAATTAAAGGTGTGACGTACTGGGATTCAAGAACACAGACGACTGTTTCTAAGATAAAATATTTACATATATTATATACACAATAATTTACAAGTTAAATTTACAAACATTAAACAAAAATCTCTGGCAACCTTTTTTTCCCTTAGCCGCGAAAACCCCACGGCCGTCCCTAGGCCTAGCCCAGCACCACTGCTCTAAAGCAGGAGAGCAACTCGTGGTGCGAAGCTGTCGGGCGTCCAGAAGGCTCGACGTCTTCTCCAGGGGTCTTGCACCACCATCCCGGTCTGGCCACTAACCTTTCTCAATTGGTTATTTTAGAGCGGGGCTTTCCTGACGCCCCTTCCCTTGGCGTCTCTATTCAGCGCGTCGCCTCATGGCCTAGGCGCGCAAATCTGGCCATGATAACCGCCCCCAACCGATCGCATCTAGCTCAAGCGTGGGGGTGTAACGGTTTCTCCCGGCCCGACTCGCTAGAAAGCCTTGGACGACGCCACAAAGGAAAAAAAATTGGAGTCAGTTTTGCAAAAATAATTGGTTGAAAATTGCCTATATTTTACTCAGTTACGCAAAAAAAAACGTCTTTTCGAAATCTTGTAGAAGACCTTGAACCTATTTAAAAATCTATCTTTAAATTTTGTTAAGAAAAAATCTCTATCTGCAATATTGTAGTTTCAGGAAGACGCCGCAAAACGTTTTAAACTTTTGCAATTTTTTTTTAAAAACTGGAATTTTAACGAAAATGAGACATGAACCAATTTTTAAGGAACCTTTACCTATCCGAGGGCAAAGTTCAATAAAAGTAATTGAGCCATCTTCGATAAAATTTTGAAAATGTTGAGACTTTACGTGATATAACCCCCTATGGAAATATCCCTTTGGATCTCAGAGGCCCTCGAGTTCATTTAAGTAGATCCAAGAACATCAATTTTGAAGAAAAGCGATTGAATGATGTAGGTGGTAGCGTGGACCGTAGACGGACGGACGTTTTGCCGACAGTCGATTTTTCAGTATCAAGGACTCAAAACGTGGATTCTCATTAAAAAATGTGTGATAAAGTAAGTAATTTACTGTATACAACAGGAATGAGATTTAACCAATGTTTCGTTACCAGAGCCAGCAATGAAAGTTTTTTGTCGAAAGTCGCCCTATTCTGGCGCACAATTAAAATACTTTCTCTTCTTGCGAGGTTAGGGTGAGAAAGTAAAATTGGAATTTGCATTATCTTTTGTGAACATTTGGCCACCAATGCATGCTCGCTACAACGCCTTTCTCTTCGCTTGCAATATTTTTTCATAAACCATAAAACCCGAAGCATTTTTACTTTCTCGTTACCGGTACCGCAGTAGAGAGAAAGTTATTTAATACTGCGGGAAAAACTGTTAATTTTCGGAAGAAAAACTCTTATTACAGGGCCCTGACAATAAAAAAGTGGATAAATCCACTGATGGAAAATATCATTTTGGAGAAAACCCCTCTAGTCGACAGGTAGGTCAGCGCTGGATCTCACCATCCAACAAAAAAAGATCACCTCCATCTCTCGAGGAAAATATGCATTACACTTACGGGACTTGGCAGTTGACGCTTCTGGTATCACTAATCAATCAATCAAACTACTCTTTCATCGTTTAGGACTTCTATTATTAAAAGCTTTCCTAACCCGAAGTAATATTTCGTGTTTCACAGCTTATCGGATATTTACAAAAGTATTCGAAATTGTCGCTATGCGTAATCATTTCGTGGAAAGTCCGGCGTTCTCTTACGCCTAGCTCCGCCCATAAACACGTTGTATCCTTGCTTTTCTACGAAGAGAACACAAGTGCATTCCGAGAAACATAGTGAACGTTGAACTACATCTTCAACAAAAGATTGTAGGAGTCTGTGTCCCTGCGGAAAGGACAGATAAATCTTCGAATTATATAAGCCGTTCCCACATCTCAACATTTTATAACTATAGGCATTGCTAACTAGTTTATGAAGATTGTGTATTCACATCAAATGACCATTTTTAATTTTGAGCAAACGACTGTAAATTAACTGGTAAGTTAACTAAAAATGTTCGAAAAATATTGTTAAATTGGGGGAACTGGGAGCACATTCATAAGGTATTTTCCTACAAATTTTTTGGTGCTCAGAAAACAGCAATTTTAATTTTTTTCTATGTGATGTCAGCAAAACTACTTGTGTGTGTTATTAATAGGCACAATCGTTGGTTTTTTGCAATATTATGAAGAAATAAGAGGTCATCTTCATAGTATTCGTAGATAGATCATAGATTCAACATTCAACCTATGTTGACGAAGATGACCTCTTATTTTTTTATATAAGAAAGTCAACAGCACCGAATCAGAATTCCCACAATTTTTGCAGTATTTCTGCATATATTTAAAAATACAAAAAGTAATTTGTATCAAAGTGCCCCATTCCCAGGGTAGATTGATGCACCTCTTGGGACACTTTCAAACGTTTGGGAAATATTGGGGAAAATATATTCCACCACATATTTGTCACAGAAATGAATTAGCAAATATTTTTATATTTATTTAAAACCTTTCAAATTGCCCACAATTTATTTGTAAGGAATGTAAAGTGAAAAAATCAAAATGAAAATAATTACGGCCTAATGTTTTTGATGTTCTTTGTTAGATTGTTGGCTGTAGCAACTTTGTCATATGTCACTTCAATCCTACCGATTTCTTCATCAGGAAAAAATTACCAGGTTTCCTGTTCATACACCGGACGAGAGTAAAGTGTGGAATAAAAAGGAAGAGGAAGAAAGTGCGTATGGAGGTATGTAATGGGCAAAAACAATCTGTAAAGGATTGAAAGTTTTTGGATGTACAGTATTTAACAGAAATTAAAACGTAATAACAAATTTGATAATATTATTAAACCCTGCAATATTTGTTGGATATTCAAGAAATAGGCGGGCGAACTTGTTTTGATGAAGTCACTTAGAAGGTTTTAGAAACTAGAGATATTGTTTTCCAAGGTAATGAAAATGAAAATAATTCGTTTAAACGGAACCTATTAAGTAATATTGAATATGTTCCAGTATCAAAATGAAATCAATATATTAAAAGTTAATTAAGAAAAACCTAAATAGACATAGAGAGTATCCGTTACAAATTGACAATGTTCCTGCTGATCATCCAGAAGTAATGATCAAAGATGAGAGTGAACAAGAACACATTGATGATTTGAAAACTGTTGCAGATGAGTCATGTACTATGCCAAAAGGTACAATAACTAACAACGAAGGTAGTGAATTACATCGTAGAAGATCTTAAAGAAAAAGAAAAACAGTTTTAATTATACAGCATAGATGGCAAAAGAGAATGAACCGAAACGTTGCAGAGTAGCTAATGAATCTATCGATAGTAAGGAATGGGAATCTGCAATGAAAGAAGAATGAAACGAATGTGGAGTGAAAATTTTTCTTGTGATAAACGAAAACTGACGTTACGAAATGTAATATATTTAAATAGAAAGGAAATATAACTACCTATATTTTCGTAAAATAGTACATTATCTTATTTCAAGACCTGTTTTTTATGAACAGATTTCATTGAGGAAAAATGTATATCTTCAGTGTTTTAGTTGTAGGAAGAAGTTGCGAAAGTTTGAACGTTTGCAATTTTCGAAAAATAAGGAATCTCAACAAAATTAAAAACACGCACTATTTTTAAACAAATTCAAATTTTAACATAAATGTGTGGAGTAATTTTTGAAATTTTTTTGAAATTTTTCTTGAGACTTAATGTAAAGTACTACCCCAAAATCAAAATATTCGTTTCAAATTCAAGGGCCATCATCCTTAGGGGACTATTCATTTTGATGAAAATCGTACTGACACTTTAGCCGAGGTGTTGCTTATAGACAGTCGGGAAGATGGACGGACAGATGTTTTGCCGTAAACCAAGTTTTCGATATCAAGGACCCACCAAACTTTCTGACTACACAACATGTTTAAAGGAAGTTACCAGATCCCAGCAATTCCAGTTTTTCTGTTCAAAAATCTTCATTTTTCTCACAGGAATACAATAATTTATTTGTATTAAGCAGTTGGCTAGAAAATAAAAATTTACTTTGGGGGTATTAGGCAACTCCAAAACTGGTCTTTCTGCTGAAATCATGAAATTAATTTTCCTCAATATTTCCTAACTTTCTGTACACCACGGATATTATTCCCCCTCTTGCCTACGCATGTAGGTAAATATACGGGAAAGTAAAATTCGGGAAAAAAGCCCTCTCTACTCAACATGGATAGTCGACCACTCTGTTTTATTCGTTTAGAGCGGCAAGTAGACAATAGAGGAGCAAACATTCAAAAGGTGATATGTCAATTTGGCAAACATTGAGTTGTATTATTTTTACCTAGAATTTTATTTCTTGGAAAAACGTTAGACATTTTACAATACATTGAGTAGTATTCTAATTGTTGATTTGACGACTGTTAAAATGTGTGAAATGTGTGCTGTATTTTTCATTTTTATTGGCAAAATATGAAATGGACTTTTTGGACACATTTTGAAAAGGACACATTTTGAATGTTTGTATGTTTGAATGTTTCTGTACTGCTTCTAGGATAGAAGTAGTGGACTGCCGCGTCAGAACACATAGATCTCGTGAGTTCTGAGGCAAAGAGACGGAGGCAGCATCTCGTAATGCAGCGTCTGGCCGCCAGATCTCGCTGTTCTCCGGGCCCTTCAAATGCAACGCTACCTTGCGACCGATCGCTGTACGACCACGGCAGTCGGGACACAAGAACAAATTATCACAACCAGAACGGTTCATTAACGTTAATTTGTTAATTTTGGCTAGCAAAATGGAGTCATTTAGATTGGTCCATAATTTTTCTTGTGACTCGTAAAATATTCCTGAAATTAAAATGTTAAAATATGGAATACATTAAAGATACGTAAGATTTAATAGTATTTAACCTCTCAGTAGTCATACTCGAAATCCTAACGCGAGAGGTAGAAGGATTACAATAGCAATTATTTTAAAAAAATATTATTGACTTTCTGTTTCCAACAAAATCATATTTTCGTTATTATTTAGACAGGTAAGTGTATTTAAATCAGTGATCTGTTACAAAATGTAATATTATTTATTAATATTTTGACATATTACAAATAAAACGAAATGCAACTCATTATTGCATATGTTTTACTTTTAAACAAAGTTACTCACAAGTATGCAGATAGAAATATTTAAAGTCATTTTTAAATTTTCATTTTTGAAACGTCTTACGTTCTATATGTTTTGTGCTCTTGATAAACTGAGTTCTTGGAAAATAAATGAAGCTGATTGCCAAAATCGTTGAACGATTTTGTTCCTATGCGCATCATATGAGTATCTTGCACAGATTTACAATCTGTTTTGGTCACCCCGCATTAGGTACACAATTTCCGCGGCTCTGTTGAGTGCCATTGTTTTTACTCCCAGTTTCGTAAAATGTCGACATTCCAATGGTGTCCTCAGTGAGCGGTTTTGATACATGGCCCCTCAGCATAATAGTCTTCCGAGCAAACCTTTCACTTCTACTTCGTTTAACACTGAATCCCAATTCCGCTGATAACGAGTTCGGATCTTCTTTATGTACGGGTCGATGCATAGTATAATTCGCAAAATTGTCTCGTCCTAAAACAATTGTTTCTGTGATGAATTCATCGCATTTCTTGCTCGAAGTTTAGGAAGCGACAGGTGAAAAACAAAGTTATTTGCACGAGTATGCGTCTTCTTCTGTCATATGTGTCTACAAATAACTATTGTTATCAGTAGGGAGTGGATTTCTATGATTTTGCATATTTTTTTATTGCTTCAGGACGTTGCTAAATGAAATTTCTTGACATTTGGTTAGAATTGGATGCTATATAGACTAATATGTTAGTGCATATTTGTACATATTTGGTCAATTTTTTCTGTTTGTGCATATTCGTGAAATAATAGGCGAGTATTTTGCATATTTCATTAAAATAGAGACTTACTTCTAAAACGTTTCATTTTTTCATAGAATCTATTGATTTATGAGCATTCATTGATTAGAAATAACTTGTTACAGTTTTAGTTTTTTTCTTTTTCTATAAATGTTAAAATACTATGCACATTAGAATATTTTTATATACTTTTTCAACCAGGCAGTCAAAATGCAACAAGACATACTAAGGTGAATATTTACTTCAGTTATTTCTCCTGCGAAGTAAGGTAGATTATTCGTTTGCACAAAATATATCTTTTCATGCCAAGTATGCTGCTTCTAAATTTTATCAAGAAAGCTTTTTACAGATAATAAAATATTGTTAATTTTAATTGCATATTAAAGTGCATATTTAAGAACGTTTTGGTCATAAATGAATATTTTTGAAAGCATATTTCAAGATTTTTTAGGATACAAAACACTCTCCCTATTTATTAGGTGTTTGGTCGGCTTCTGTACTCGACTGTTTGCATTAACTGTCGTGCTATTATTTAAGTAATTCGTCTTAATCTCTGGGATTAATTTCGAGGGAATCTCTGTTTTGGATGGAGTTAGAGGTGAGGGAGACAGTTACACTGAATGCCGTGTCAAAACATTGACCGCCTTGTTTTTAAAGATGCAGCCTTGGCCCAAAAACTTTAGGACTACATTTGACGTGAGAAGCACATTAGAAAACTATTGAAACAAAGAACTAACGCTTGTATAGCACTCTACACTTTAGCCATTACAATCCTTTGCTCACAATGGATTAGAGATTGTAATCGATGTTTTCTGAAAAGCAATTGTACGTGTAGATGGTTTAACTGTGTGTTGGTAGTATCTCTTCTTATGTGACTTTCTCACATTTTAACGGACGTGGAGTACACGGGTTCCTTGTACGAACTCGACATTTGGGGATATATATTTAAAGCTTTGATTTATGTTCCAACGAGTGTTCTAAACTCTCTTTTTACAAAAATAATTAAAGGTTTATAAAAATTAACATTTCTAAAATTAATACTAGTACTCATACTATCGCCCAAGAAAACAAAATTATCATTTATTCGTATTCCTACAAACACCATTTTCTTTCAAACACATATTTTTTACAAAAAGGAAAATTAACTTCAGTCTCTTTAAGTTTGCGAAACAAAATTCATCCTGTGATGATTGAAAGATTTTTCTGTGTGGTATTCATTATTTTAATGATAAGGCCACGTCGTTCGGTAGTTTTGTTCTGATGTTTTAAACCTCGTTTCACTAAAAATACGTTTGAATAGGTGATATTTTTCGAATACATTAACCTAAACCTATATTAGTCACACACCCATGGTTACGAATCTTCTCGCATGCTGACATTTGTGCTCCGTAGGTACATTTCGTATTAATTGGTAGTATAATTACAACATCAAAGTTGAATGCTACTTGTATAGTTATTTCGTTTTATTAATAGTTCTATTTATGCAATAAAATGATATTTTAATACAAATTTATGAGTACTTCAATAAATACAAATGAAATTAAAAAAACATACATGCCAATGGAAATAACTAAACAAATCATTATTGTGTAGATAAAAAAGGAAGAATATGCAAAAAAGTTACGGTTATCCTTATTTAAAAACATTTAAGTGTTCAAATAAAATTTAATGTTTCATATATCTTTTCTTCTTCTTAATTCTAATGAATTAAGATTCTTTGCAATATTTGACTGACTCTATTATGCCTCCAAAAGTGTCGATAGTCGTTTATTGAAAAAAGAAATATTTAAGATATTGTTATAGGGGACAGAATTAAACACAAGATTGAAATTATTGAAGGCGTTGTCATTGTCAACAATATTATTTATTTTAGAAATAGCAGCTTTCGATGGCTTAGCCATCATCATCAGTTTTCTGGTACAAGAAAAATATAAAATTAGAATTAACATAGTTACCTAATTTTAAAAATATCTTAAGAAATTAAAGGAGAACAATTAAAGAAAAGAAAAAGAAAGAATGAAAGAAAGAAAGGGGGACGGAGAGTTAGATCTTTATAATATAAAATAATTTATATAATTTAAAACATCTTAAGAAATGAAACAAGAATTAAAGAAAGGAAAGAAAGAATGGGACGGAGAGTTATATCTTTATGTAATATAGTAGTTTTTTAATTTAAGCAAGAAAATGAATGAAAATATAGTACATGTACAATTTTGAGAGAAAATACGAAAAGTACATGTACTCCTTTCCTTTCTTTAATTCTTGTTTCATTTCTTAAGATGTTTTATTATATAAATTATTTTATATTATAAAGATCTAACTCTCCGTCCCCCTTTCTTTCTTTCATTCTTTCTTTTTCTTTTCTTTAATTGTTCTCCTTTCATTTCTTAAGATGTTTTTAAAATTAGGTAACTATGTTAATTCTAATTTTATATTTTCTTGTACCAGAAAACTGATGATGATGGCTAAGCCATCGAAAGCTGCTATTTCTAAAATAAATAATATTGTTGACAATGACAACGCCTTCAATAATTTCAATTATGTGAATGTCAACTACAACTCACCACTGAATCAATAAACACAAGATATTTCGCAAAATACTTTTTTCTTATAAATACACTTTTTGTTCAATAACATAAATTCTTTACGTTTTTGTTCAATTTCTTTTCATATTTTTTATTTATTTTGTTTTTATATTATAATTAAAATAAATGTATTATCGTTAACTGCTGGTAATCACAATAACTACTTAAGTATTTTCTGATAAATAAAATTTTAAAATTTCGAACCTTAGGAGTGCAATGACTGGTATATAAAATCAAATCATTCCTACTTAGAATTCTGAGCTCGTTGAGAGATGACGCAAAACCGTGTCTTATTTCCATCTTCCCTTCCCCCTTTTGGATGTGGGAAAGTCCCGTCCCTTCATCAGACAGCATCCGCTTACTTTTTCAATTCTTTATGTGGGTTAACTAATCGTGCTATTTGGCAATCTCGCTTCGGATATTAGATTTGAAAGGTCTCGAGCTACGCATGAATTATGCCGCATATTAATCGTGCGGTCCCCTATTTCGCAACGTTGGATAACATGCCTTTTCATACGAGCGTGCTGCATCGTGTTATAGCGGTAGGACAATAAAGATCGCTTACGCTTCAATTTTTCTGCATTTCAGGAATTTATGTACGAATTTATGTTCTCCTACATTTCAGGAGCTTACATGGTATGCATTTCTACCCCTATACTTGGGTTTTTCAAACGAGTCATCTGTGGGTAGTGTCTCCAAGATGGAATTCGGCACGACCTTTTGCGTCATTCTCAGTCCTACCCCCGAGTCGCTTGATGTACATCACTGCTTGTTATGGTCGCGATCATGCGACATCTTGCGGCAGGACCAAGAAAGACGCAAAAAGTCGTACCGAATTCCATCTTGGAAATGCTACCCACAGATGCCACATTAAAAGAAACACGTTTAGAGGTACGTAGCGCAACTCGTTCCGAGGTCAGTGCAGTCATAGTTGTAGTATGCAGCATTCTTTAACAGTAATTTGTTTTGTAAAAACAGTTCCGCTTGTTCCTCTTTTTTTTGTCGTGGCAGATTTAAGTGGGTAGTGCATTGCTGTGAAATTTTGCTTCCTGCTTGCGAAAAACACCGCAGAAACTGTTGTTATTAAAAACAGCTTACAAGGACAGTGCAATGGGAAAACTCAAGTGTACGAATGGTTTTATCGTTTCAAAGAAGGGGAAATGGCACTTGATGACAAACCTCATTCTGAAAGTCCGTCAACATCGTGAATTGATGAAAAGTCAAAATACGCCACGCAATCGTTCTTGAAGATCGACCAAAGACCTTTGGAGAAATTAATAAATCATCCGGCATCACGTGGAGCTCCGTTCAGCAAGTTTTATCACAAGGCTTGGGGATGAGAAGGGTCACATCGAGATTTGTGCCTTGGGTTATGAATGCGCTGCTCATGCAACTATTTCCGTGCGACAGTTTGGCAAAAACAAAATGACCTTGTCCCACGACCTCTATTTGTCTCACCTAATGCCTTACGATTTCTTGTTGTTTAACGAATGAAGAGGAATACGAAAGCGCAACGTTTTGAAGACGTGGAAGCTGTAAAGAAAACGAGGCAAGAGTTGTCGATCATTACAACAGACGAGTCTGAAAACTGTTCTCAGGAATTGAATCTTTTTAAAAATAAATCCTTCAGGGTACTTTTTCGTACGTCGTTTTTGAACTCTCTTCAATTTATAATTCATTGGTGAGGCCTAATTTACCAGGAGAGATATCACCTTAAGTATTCCGAGTAAACGAGATGATGTTACGTGAAGAGACAAAAGCAAAGTAAATGCATAGAAAATTTAGTACTTTAATTAATATTTCCCTTTGTTGTGTCGCCTAAGGGGAAAAAAGGAGGAAGGCGAGAGGTGTAACGGAGAGTTACGGGGATTTAGGAAGAGGAGGATGAGATGCTGCAGCCGTGATGTTGACGTATTACCAAAGGCTGAACGGTACAAATATCCTATGTATTTGCCAGTTAAGGATTGGTAATTACCACAGCGTAAGCTAATGGTGTTTTCCAGGAAATCTCTGAAAGAAATTCTTTAAAGAAAAACCACACAAGGAACTTCAAAAAACAATCGTTTATAATAACATCCAAAAGCAAGAAAGAAATGAAAATATAACAAAAAAGATTCAGAAATTATTAAAAACTAATTTACTACTTTTAACATATCCTACCTATTTAAACATAATAAAATTTAGCTATTTAAACGTAACAAAGTATCTACCATGACTCATCAGAATTTCGATTCCCTATTCCCCGATAATATTTAATGTCACTTAATGTTTGTTCACACATTCAAACGATTTATTAAAAATTTGTTGCGTCTACAATTTGTGCAACGCATCTCCAAGCCCTTTAAGGGGCGTTGAGCGCTTTGCGCTTGGGAGTAATCCTCCATTAACTTTATCTGTAATGTCACGTCACGTCGCAGTCAGATGTCAAGAGGACCGCCAGGTAGCATCTCGTGCTATGCGCTCCTGCGTCACTGCCCAGCGTCCAGAATTGGGAAGAAATAAGGATAGGGTAGGGTTTAGAACACTTCACAGCGATTGGAATAGCCCTTGTGAAGTAGCCAAACTCGTTTTGTTGAAAGAAATTTCACATAAGATTCGACGGGAATCGAACCTCTAAGGTGAAAGGCTATTAGGCTTCCCTATTAGAATTACTTAAATTTAAAAAACAAACTTGATATGGCCATATTACTCACAGCTATTGTTTTGAAAATTTTTTGATATTTTTCTGATATTTGTATATTAACTCCACTCACTTCTTTCATTAATTGTCTATAAAAACATCTCCCCTCCAAACGTTGCCACATTACGCATTCACAATGCCGCATACACGCACCTCTCTAGTGTGATTGGAGCTCTCGACTTTCGCCGAACGAGACACTCAATAGTCGCTTACGTTTCTCTCTCAAGCAGTATATTTGATTCTATGGATACCTGCCGGATATCTAATGATACATGCTTGACATCCTGTGCTTCCGCCTTCTATACATTCCCGGCCAAATCTTCTTTTATTGTTATTGGTTGCCCCGCAACCAATGATACCATCATGCCCATGCGCATTCACCCCGATTTCACACCTTTTTATTAAATAAATAAATTTCTTCTTTTCAATATCACACATCTATTACAAGGTCTCAGAGACTTGATTGGAGGCGTTATTGCTGTTTGTGTCCGTCTTATTGCTGTGGGTGAACAGGGAACACACAGATGGCAATTCGGTCGCATCAACTGTCCCTCCTCATGCTTATGGGTTTTACTCACTAGTATCAGAAAGGTTTCCATACGGGGGGTGAGTGTGGTCAAAAGAATTTTATTCTGAAATTGCATAACAATTTCTATGATTTTTAGGTCAATCCTTAATATCAGGTAAAGTTAATGGAACTTATATGGCAAGGTGGGAAAAATTATTAAAACTGACATACAATTTCTTAACTTATGTTCTGTATTTAGGTTATTTCATTTTCGCAACAATATATCAATTTCTGTAATGTTAATAAATCAATAGAAATATAATGAATAAGTTGACATTTATATTTTCGTTGGAAATACTTTTCATCCAAAATGAAAATCATGCTCACGATTTAGCCACTAGTGTTGTCGACAGACGGACGAACAAACGTAATGCCATAAAAAAAAGTTCCATATCAAAGATCCACAAGACATGAATTCTGACTACAAAATGTGTCACTCGTAAATGAAATGTACTATATATAGTAACAAAATTAATTTAATTTTTCGATATTGCAGACCTTAAACACGAATTTTTTGCGAAAATTACTGCTTTTCTCTTCAGGATTACACGAATTTCTCTATACTTTGTGTGTAGTATGGGACAAAAAGCACTGACAGTCCTGCCTCTAATTTCAACGAAAGGACGCCAGGCAATTCAAAGACAACGCAGTACATTGTGGTTGTAGTCGCAGTATGTTCTACGTACCTTCCACCCGCTCCTTTGTACTTTGCGCGGCGCGTGTGCACAAACAAGTATACGAGCGCTGTGCATGCGGCTCCATTGTGCTATTCATTGCGCCGGAGGGGCAGCCGCAGGTGACAAAAGACGACCCGCTCGTGGATGGTCGGCGCTGGCGATGTGGCGCTCTCTTTCGTTTGGACTGCTGACGTCAGCAGTCAGTACGACGACGCACCACGAAACCAGAACTAAAGCTAAATAGTGTTCAAAAAATATTCCCCTGTGCATGCAATAAAATTTTGATTGGCAGCAGAGTTACCTTCGTAATTGAGTTTTCGCGAGGTGAAGCGTAATAGCAATTGATTATACAATTGAGGAGCTGAGAGAACAAAGGATATAAGTGCCCTAAATGTGATATTGAGAAAATATAGATCAAAGTTGAGTGGCCATTGAAAACCCTGTGATAGGTATTTTCTTTCCTCCGCTAGAAAGCGGCAACCGTTTAAGCATTTGAAATACTATTTGTTCACGAAAAAATAGCGTTTTTACTTCACACTCCTTATTGTAACTCAAAATTTGCCAAACATTTACCCTCACACTCTATACAGGTAATTTTAGTAGTTTTTGCGCGATTTTGAGTAAAGTATGGGGAATATTGAAAAAAATTCAAAACCATTTTTTCCACAAAAACTGCGCAAAAGTTTTACTAAACTTTTGGTAGGGATAGTGCTAAATGTATCGAATAAATGACTAATTCTGTATTGATGTTTCTTTTCTTTTTCAAAAGGTACGCAAATTAATTTTTTTACGTATCTCTCAAAAGTCAATATTTAAATTACCGAGGACAAGTAATCTTTATTGAAGTTGCGTGTACATGTGCTTCAAATTATGTCTTATATAGTCTCTAAAATTCAATTTCTTATCTGTGAATATGAGCTCAAAATTCCGCAATTGAAATATATGCTCAAACGCAAACTTTCCTTGAAAACGGATATAATTTTTTCCTTCTAATTTTTGTATGTGAAGTAGATTAAATTCTCTCTCTAACATGCCATAAACGCCACTTTGATGTATTCTTTATTTCTTTTAAATAGAAGTAGCTTTTTAATACTGACATTTTTTCTTTTCTTAAAGATGCTTCATCAATGAGCCAAAATGAAGAACCCATTGGAATATTTTTAGATCTTTCGAAAGCTTCTGACGTTATTAACCATAACATCTTGCCCTCAAAATTACCTTCTTATGGAATTCGTGGTATTGCTCTAGATTGGATAACCTCGTATCTTAAATATCGATCTCAAAGAGTAGAAATACCGTACTGGCACGAAAGGACATTATTTACTTATCTTTCCAATTCTTTGCCAATTGAATATGGGGTCTCACAAAGTTCGATATTAGGTCCTATTCTCTTTCTATTGTACGTAAACGATGTCCCTATATTAAAAAAGGAAGAACAGTTTTGTTTGCTGATGACACGAGTGTTCTTTGCCAAAAAAAATAAAAATAAATAGTACAATTTCAGAAGTTTCAAATTGGTTTTGTAATAACAAATTAATAGCTAACGAAGGAAAAAGGTTTCAATGCATTTTTGCTTTTCAAATCGGCAATCGCGTGCTCTATTTAAAATGAAAAATATGCAATTAGCTGATGTTAAGGTCACAAAATTTCTAGGCCTCTCAATTCAGTTAAATCTTAAATGGAATGTGCATATATAACAGAATTAAACACTAAATTAAGTTCATTATGTTACGCATTCACAATTCTTTCAAATTCTGTCAGCCTTCTTGCGGCTCGTTGCATGTATTTTGCAAATGTAGCACATTACTGGCAATTTGTATATATTAGTGCATTTACAAGTACACATGCTTCAATAATTTTAATTAAGTTTCTCAAAAACAAAAAAGGTGTGTGTGAATAGTTATTCTAATTGACTACTAATAACTTTACAAAATGACAGAAAATTCGTTTCAGATACATCCATTTGAAAAAAGATACGGCGTAGCATTTCTTATTAGGGATTAGCCCCCAATTAATAAACAACTATGCTCAGTATGTTACACTGTACAAAAAATTTCTTGTTTAAATATTCCAGTACTTACAAAATATTCAACAATTACAGAAATATTAGTTCTTTTTTTTTTCGAAGCAGTAATAATTTTTATTTCTATTTCCTGTGTAGGATCGATTCGCGTACTCACGACCTTAAAACAATTCGTTGAATGGTGCTTTGCAACCCTCATTTAGAAGATAACAATTAATTATTACGAACAGGTTTGTTCATTTGTATACTCTCAGAAAAGGGTAAAAAAAGGGTTGTGAGGATATATATATATATATATATATATATATATATATATATATATATATATATATATATATATATATAGGAGAGAGAGAGAGAGAGAGAGAGAGAGAGAGAGATAGATAGATAGATAGATAGATATAGATATATAGAAATACAGAAACAATGACTATACCATAGGAATTACAAAACTTAATAGTAACACTTACTACGAGAATAATAAATAAATAATAAAATTTCCTGTGTCATTGTATAGTTATTAATTAAGTATTAATTGTTACTTTCTCGATATAGAACAATTATACAGCTTGGGCCGTGGAACTGTTGTCGGAAACTGACTGTTGGCGGGGAGGGAGTTTCTGGGGTTACGAGCACAGAGAATCCGGTCTTAACGCAGCGAACTCAAAGCTCGCCGTACTTGGAAGGAAAAAGGTCCGAGGCAAAGTCGGGATGCAGAGTTTGCTGCGCCTCATTCGAGGCGGGAGAAATGCCCTGTGTCACTGCCTCAAAAGAGGTGATCAACTTGTTTGATACCAACTATCGATTGCCTTTCAGACATGCATTCTCTCCTTCACGACCACTGATAGTGTGTTCGACATCAAATCAAGAGGGGCTATCTGAGGGGGGCATTGTCTGGAAGTAGTATTTTCCAAGTAACTAAATAGTAAAAAAAAATGAGCAATACTCGATTAACTCTTTGCAAATCCAGATGCCCCACATTCTTTGAAATATTACCTACACTTAGAAAATTATGAAATAGTCATGTGAAAGATGTTGAATCCATACTGGGTCTTAATAATTCAGTATGTCCCATATTTTCAACTGGAACACTATTTATTTCCATTTTGTTTAATATATTTTACTATTACACTTTCAACTAAATATTTATCCTTTTTGATTCTGGTACATGTACTGCAAGAATGTCTCTCAAACAAAACAAATTGTGAAAATTATTTCGAGAACATTCCTTTGGAACGCAACGACTTAGCCTCCATTTTGTTTTTATTGAAGGCGAAGAAGAAGAAGAAGAAGGAGAATGCTTTTATCTGAGCGTTCGTCCAGAAAGCGATATTGATGAAGACGAGGCTCACAGCGGCGAAGAAAATGTCTACGACGCAGACGATGAATGGTCTGCAATGGAAGAGGAGGAAGACGACGACGACGACGACCATGATAAGGAGGAGAATGAAAACGGAGACAATGAAGTCAAGGATGAATGCCACGACAGTGACTGCTGGTGGTTCGAAAATTGGCTTTAAAGCAGGTGGAAGAGTGAATGTGTTTTTTAATGTTTTACCTTATTTTGGAAAATTTAATAAATTTAAAAACAACTAGAGATTTCTCATTTCCAAAATGGATAACCATTGATGTAGACGAAAAATAGAACTAATATTTCTGTAATTGTTGAATATTTTGTAAATATTGGAATATTTAAACAACTAGGTATTTGTGCAGCAATATTAATAATACTATTTTATTAATTCGGGTAATAGACATAGAAGTAAATGTAGTAGACGTAGAAGAAGACCCAGTAAGACTCGCACTCCTCCTCCCAAGAACCGAAGGGTCGATGGGAAACCAATTCGAGGTGACGTACGATATCATAATGCGGATCATTTTCCAAAATGCACTTAAACACAAGATAAGAGTGAGGTGTAAAAGAGAAGAATGCAAAGGCAAATCATTTATAAAATGTATGAAATATTTCGTAAACGTGTCTCAATAAAGACAGGAATTGGTTCCTTCAGTATCACAAAAAAATATAATGATTTTATTATATTGTGTAACTTTTTAGGTATTAATAAAATAATTGAAAATAATGATGCAGGATTTGTGACATGGTCTACACAGTTGAGTGGAATTCTGTAGCTGTCTGGCGTTGAATCCTAACAGCTGGTTGCTCTGAGTTGTAGTTTTCCGTGCGTTCAATATCAGGTGAATAGTTGAGTAGTACCTTCACAAATGAGTCACGGAACGCGCGCAATCTTTCCTTCCTCTTCCTTGTCCTATCCTTGACTCTTACTTACACTTACATGCAATACACTTCCAGGCAGGCCAGAAGACCAGTTGGGAACTTAGAGCTTGTTCCGGCTGGCGTGGTGTAGTGGTCCACCTGCGGGGGCAGGTGGGAGATAGCTCGTTAGGGAAACCATTGAAGCCGACTGGTTGTTTGACGACACATCATGCCGCCCAGTGGAAGAAGATTACCGCCGCCTCCTGCGATAAAAACATGCACAACACGTATGGGGCTAATTACCGTAGTTGACGTGCTCGGAATCGCTGATCAACAATCAATCGATTTACTCAACCTGTGCCAAGAGCAAGCCTAATTATAACCCTTAACTATTTTTAAATTTCATATAGAGAACTTTACTATTTGAATGTTTGCAGTTATTGTTGAGAAGTGGATGGATGGTTTTTACGGGTTAGTTTCAAGACTACATTTATTAAGAGAGGTACGGCAAATCTTGGTAAGAGAATTTTATTCAGATAACTGTTAATTTGAGTTTTAAAGTAGGATAGCATTTAAGAAGTAATGTCTGACAACTATTGAAACTGTTTTATAATCTATTCTTAATAAGCTGAGCTAAAGTAGGAATATTTTCTTTCCTACTACAGTGAGAATCGGTGGAGAATACGCAGTCAGAAGGACGCCGAATGTTACGTCTGCATGCCTGTGAGAATCGTGAGGCGCTTGTCCAGTAATTAATTATCACGGTCTCGGGCTGGCAAGTGCATGACTGGCGTGCGCTCTGGCGCCGCCCGCGGATACTTCCTTTCCCGCGAGAGGGGCGAGACAGTGGGATAAAACAAGTGATAATTTAGATGTCGACACGAAACCGATCAAAGTTTCAATTAATAGACCTAAACCAGTAGCGTAATTTCCATTAATTATATTATTGGAAGAGTAATCAAAACGCAGTTTTGATTGCGGCATCACTTTTTGAAAGAAAAGTACAATTTCGAGCGACTTGTGAAGCTGGGTTCCAGAGGTGAAATAGTCTACATTTTATTTAAATTTTGTAGCCTTCCTGTGATTAAACTGCATTTTATTGTAGGATAATGACTGTCCTTGCTCATAAAAAAATATAAGAAACTAAAATTTGTTCTCTAATCAAAAATACTGCATGCGTTATGTGATGTTTTGCTCCCAAACGGCAGATCTTGAGACAAAAGCAGAGTCGTCAATAGATAATAATTTAATAAGTTTAAAATGATAGTAAACATAAAGAAATCATGTGAATGAAATTCAGCATATTCTTCAAAAACTGTCAGATCGTGAGAAAGACCATGAATGAGAGTGTGATAGCCATAACCTTCATTTCAAATAAGGAAGGCATTGGAATTGTTAATTTTTATTACTTCGTAAATGTCTGAAGTTTTTCATATTCTGGAGTCTTACGCCGATTCAGGCCGGTTCACACTATTATAGCTGTTCTATTCACATGCGTTACAATTTTGCTTGGATACTCTTTTCTAATAACCCATTCATCCCCAATTATCATATTTTTTAATACTAATGTGCGTATAATAAACTATGTAGATAGAGACAATGAACGTGTTTTTTTGTTTTAGCACTTAATTTTTTATTCGTGTTCTCTTCGTATCCTGTAAATTTAATTCATAAGAGTCAATTTCTATTACACGATTCATAACATTATTGGTTTGAGAATTGACTCATTTTTTGAGAATATTCTCGATACTTTTATTCATACACTACCGACCATCAGCTCGGAAAACGCGAGTAAATATCATTTGCTCATTTTTATTCATACCACCTCATGTGTTGATGGAAGCCTACTTAAGACAAAGGTACGGTAACCTTACTTTTAAAAGTGAGACACCTGAAGTCCAGACTCAAAACAATCTGAGGTTATGCTCAGAATTGAATGAGTAAATTCTCTGTTTTTATTCATATGGATGTGCGCCTATGCTCTACTGAGCTTAGGAAAGTGAGTATTTTCTCAAGTTTTAGAATTTACTATTTTTTTTGAGAATATTATCGATACATTTACTCACTCACTACCGAACATCAGCTCGGAAAACGCGAGTAAATAGCATATGCTCATTTTTATTCATACCACCCAATGGATATAAATACAACATAATACATAAAAAGGTATACAAACAAAATCTTGACCGCAGCCCACTGTACATGGCGCACGGCGTGCTACGTGATCCGCAAGTTGCGGGCGGCGCCGGTCGTCCACGCCCCCTCCCCCGGGTTGTCACTCTCACCGCATTCGCACTCTCCCTCTTTCTCGCTCACTCTCACTCTCGTGGGAGTCCTGCCTGCCGGTCGGCCGGCCTCCTTACCCACTTTTCCACGCTCCACCGGCCCCGCAACCGGTTCCCTTTTCAGCATGCGTAGTTATGACGGCGGCGATGACCACATGATAGCCCATTGCTTCTGCAAAACAAACATGAAGTAATCGATTCCGGTACTCTCTTTATGTCTGCTTGAATTATTACTTGCCGGAGAGTAGATTTATATTCACTAGTCGTAGGAATGAAAATTGTAAAGTAGAATGTAATATTTGTAGTTGTTACAAAGCGCGTGTTTAGTTTTGATTGTACCTTCTTGGTTTCAAATAATGCACATTTTTCGTTTGCAATTTAAATATTTGCCAGATTTACATTCGTGTCTGTTTTCTATTAAATCCATTAATACTCTAGATTTTCATTCGAATTATTTAGAATTTACATCCTTGTTTTTCCAATTGATGCACCTAGTGGTCTTTGCTGTGATATTCAATACGATAAAAGTTTGATAAACATTAGAGTATCAAGCGCTAACACAGTTATGTGAATGCCTATATGAAGTTTTTTGTATATTATACTGTGTATTACTACTTGTGCACGCCAATCTAGGTTCAAAATAATTTAAATAAACTATAACTTCCTAGAGTGTGAAACTTATTTAAAGTCTCCGACCAATAATTTTTAGTGCTCTAAGATGAGTGCAATAAGTCTTAGTAGTTATTGTACACCGCGGATATTCAGGTAAAAACCTACTTCTTTCCCGAGTACCTTGTCCTATATGAAGTTTTATGTATACATTTTAGGATTATTTGAACTAAAATATGTCAATTTTATTGCGCCTAAAAGAGCTTATTTAACAATGCCTAAATGTGACAATTTTACTTTTAAAAACCTAAAATGAGACTAATTTACATGAATTTCTTTTGTCAGTGGTTTTTTAATTTTTTTCTGTCGTTTCGGCCCAACAGACGAGGATGATATTAATTTTAACTTGCGTTAATACGTAAGATAGCGAGAAATGAATGTACAGGACAAGGATATTGCAATAAGTCTCCAAGCGACTACTTCCTGAGTTCGTGGAAAAGCTTTCTTTTTAAGATAGAACGATTCAATTTTCGCGAAAGAAAAGTGATCTTGACCGATAAGAGACATTCATTTTCTCTAGAAAACTTGGAGAGTATTAGTAATTTATTGAGAGGCAAAATACGGTACGAATAATTCTAACTAAAAGATAAACAATTAAACTTGTTTATAAATATTATTATCGCCACACATACAATACTGATTTTAAATCATATTGATTTTTGGATTTATCTTATCTTATATATATATATATATATATATATATATATATATATATATATATATATATTTGTAAAAATGTTTTTTGTAAGTTTCCTGATTTATTTGTGCCTATTCTACCATTTAAAAAGCCTAATAGAGATGCAGAAAGAACCTATTTTCGGCACCTAAAACGCGTATTTTAAAACAAAAATCCGCGTTCTCATTATTAGGATGAGCATCGTGCCAATTAGACAGCGACTGCGATGTGCCTTCCTGTTGCGTGAGCGGTTCCGTTCCTCGTGGGTGTCCGAAGGACGTTGCGCTTGGTGGTGGGCGGTCTCTTCGAGCGCGTCTCGCTCTACAGCACAGGGCTTGCGACTACTCAACCCCGCCCTCGCCCCCGCACTCGCCCCCGCACTCGCCCCCGCACTCGCCCCCGCACTCGCCCCACTCGCCGCACTCGCCCCGCACTCGCCCTGTCGCCCCGCACCTCCGCCCCCGCACTCGCCCTCACACTCCGCCCCGCGCTCGCCCCGCACTCGCCCCGCACTCGCCCGCCGCCCCCGCACTCGCCCCACGCTCGCCCTCACCCTCGCCCTGCGCCAGCCCCGCACTCGCCCCGCACTCGCCCCGCACTCAGCAACCCCACGCACTCATAACCCCCGCACTCGCCCTCCGCCGCTCTTTGCCTCGCCCCCGCCGCTCGCCCCCGCACTCGCGCCCCCGCACTCGCGCCCCGCACTCGCCCCACCCTCGCCGCGCACTCGCCCTGCCGCTCTCCGCACTCGCCACTCTCCCCACCACTCGCCCCGCCGCCTTGCCCTCACCACTCGCCCCCGCACTCCGCCCTCGCGCCTCCGGCCCCGCACTCGCTGCTCCGCCCGCACTCATGCTTCCCTCGCCCCCGCACTCGCTCCCGCGATTCCTCCCCCTCGTTCCTGTACTCGTCCTCACCGTCTGGCACATGTTCGTCCATGTTCCACTCGGCCTAATCCCATATATGATCTCGGCCTCGATAGGTGAGTGGAACTTTCTTTCTCCTCCCCGCTTACAATCCTTTATTTTTCATCCCCCATGATGTGGTTATTAAACGAAGATTTATTGGTTATAACTTTACTAAACAGTCTACCCGACGAATTCGATAATTTTAAATGCGCAATTGTAAGTCGCTATGAATTAATTAAATTAAATATTTTGAAAATAAAGATATTTAAAGAATTCGAATCTAGAAGAGATAGAATATTGATATGTCACCCGCAGTGTTCCCAAAATGGGAAAGTCTGAATAGGGGTACATGTGAGAAAAGCATATTTAATAATTTTCAAGAACTTAATTCATACAATAATAATTATTTTAGGAGACCGGAACGAATTAAATGTTTTTCTTGTGGGAAGTTCGGGCATAAGAAAGCGCAATGTCGCTCAACTGAACCCACAAAATCAATGTATTTTGCCGACAACAAAGACAATAGAAAAACGTTACCTAGCGAATGGTATTTGGATAGTGGTTGCACAGCACATATTTGTGGAAATAAATTTCAATTTCAGATCTGTTATTCTATTTGTAATCAGAAATTGAAACTAGAAACAAATTAAATCACTTCTCTGGGTGGCTGCAGAAACATTTACCTTCACATGTTGTATTTTGTAAATATACTTATGATCAATAGTGATACTGTAACCCTAGGTAGAATATTTTATTTATCTATGTTATTCATGTATTACCAAGTTCAATACACGTACTATTTAACTACTCAATATTGTGTGTTAATTTTCATTTCATACAGTTCCTTGCATACTTTTAATATATAACACATGACATTGCTTTAAGCGCTGTTACGTCTCTAAACCTCCATCTAGAAGAATGTCCTCCTGAAATGATAGACTCCATCCACCTCCCCCAGCTCCCTTCGCTTCTGCTGCCTCCAGCCCTGCCCTGTGGACGCTGCCGGCGATTGTCGTCCTCCACCCACACCCCCGATCTCCTCGCGGTTCTTTACGGTCGAGACGCGCTTGTTTCACGGTGCAGTCAACCGTGGAACAACAACTCGCTCTGCGTGTATTTCCGAGTTGCTTACGAGGTCTCGATAGTTCAATCTGATTTGGCCCGAGTTTCGTCTTGGCTTTAAAAAGAATTTACGCTGCGTGGGTTCATACAATTAGGAAGTGAAAGACGAAATGACGAAAGAATGCCATTCAACACCATTAATCTGATGCTTGTGAAGAAATCATTTTATTTCAAGGAGAAAGTTCATTTTAAAATTTCGAATACTATCGTTAATAAAACGTTTCATAAACTTACAATTTCTCACAAACTAATGTTTGTCATCATTCTTAAACTACAAGAAAACAATATTACGTATTTTAAGTGTTTTCCCTACCCTGATGTTACTCTAGAAGTTCAAGAAGAAAGCAAAATGTTCTCTTTAAATATACCGCTAGTTTAAGCCAATACGAATGAACGTTTCGGTTACGGTTTTGGTCTTAAAAGATTTTCATAATATTGTTCCACTTTTTACGCTCGGCTCATGCTACGAGAAGTAGTGACTCGTAGTTGTCAAATATAAAGGTTTTTCACAGAGCATGCTATTTGTTATAACTTTCTCGCATACGTACGAATATACGTAGTAACACGGAGGATTCTTTATCAATCTATTTTTATTATTGGCTTAATTTGGGTTAATTAAGGCAGAATTATTTTTGTAATATGGACATTCTATAGACTTTAGATCAGCTCTGTGTGATCCATTGAAATGTTTACAAATCCGTGGGAGGTATTTCTGAGAACATTTGACAGAATAGTGGCCCCTTGAACAGAAAATGCACACGATGACACTGTTATAACTATTATTCGTGAGTCAAAAATCTAAGCACCGCGTACGATTTGAAGACGGCAGAGTTTTTTTATTGGTTGGGTCTTGTAAGCGCGGAACCGTCACTTGGTTTCAATGAGATGTTTGATGGCTTTTCTAAAGTGTGCTATAGATTTGAACATTAATTTTATTCTGTACCATTATAATCTGCAAATTGGTTTGGCAATATACAGATTTTGTTTTTATCTGTTTATTGAAATCGGAGATATTATGCATATTACACTAGCCTGCGAATTTAAACTTTTTGTTTGTTGCCTAAAGTAAAAAATGTGATTTTATGTAATTTTGATGTGCTGAATCCGAATTTTTAATCCGTTTACTTCTATTCCATAAAGTTGTCTTGCGAAATCACTTTACATAAATTGTACAATTGTGCGAATTTTTTCACAAATGTTTTCATAATACTTTTTTATTTTAAAGAAAAACAATATTCAGTGCACGCAACGTGCTGAAATTAATGTGAATGATTGTTAATACAGATCACGAGAGTATGTTTGCGTTATTTTGTCTTGTTTACTTCACTCATTGAAAGTTTCACACAAATTTTACACCCGTTGCTTTTTACTTGAGTTAGTTCTCCTGTTCCTTTTTCTTTTGTTTGAGTTCACATATTTCCTTTCGAACTCCAGCATATCTGTGTGAAATTGTTCGCCTTGTATTACGCTCAAAAATTCTAGATTTTTAGGGAAATAACCTAGCTGCGAAAACAAGAAATGAATTTTCATACTCCTGTTACAACCAAGTTCCTTGTGTGCTTCAAGCATGTTAGCCACAATGTTTCGGTAATTGTAATCCTTTCTCTTGCCATGAAATTTTGAAACAACTTCACAGAAAGATGTCCATGCTGCTTTCTCTTTTTCATCCATAGTGATTTTAAATGCTGCATCTGAATTCACAAAATTCGCGTATGATTCTTTGAGGACCTATGAATGGGTAACAGACACTGAACCAAATACGTTTCCATTATGAAGAATACACTTTAAACTTCGCTTGGAAGCATGAATGATCAGTTTCCACTCACTTGGATCATAATTTGGAAGTCCAAGTTTTAGGCTAAGTTCTTTCACATTATTGATATATACAAGGTGGCGGTCTTCGGATAAAATGATTTAAATCTTTTTTACGCGTTGTCTGAACCAATAGAATGATGTTTTTGAACAAAGCAGATTTTTTCGTGGATTCTCAGCATGCCAAAAAATTCTCCAAACATTCAGACATCGGAGGCAGCAATTTCTTCTAAGAATAGTGTTATGGATATAAATTTTAGATTTTCGAATTCTTCGGGCGAAGAAATATTGACAAACCTTTGGCCTATTGATCAATCCTTTGGCCATAATCTGATATTTTCCAGTGTGGTAATTCTGTTATATACTGGTATATTGGACCTGCGTACCCGTGCAAGAACTCTCGCATTTTAAACCACACTATCTTCCCTGGTTTTCAATTTCCATATTAAACTTGTAATATATATTTTTCTTAAAGACCCTCTTATCACCCGTCACTTGCTCCATATGTATCCTTGTAATTGATAATAAAATACATCCTTGTCAATAAAAATTATTATTATTTAAATTTATTACCAAACAGAGAGGTACACCCGTGTAATTCAATCGCATAGAATATCAAGTAATTAGTTTAATTACACACACAGTTGCAGATTCTTTACGACTCTGAACAGGTGGAGTGGAATCGCGAAGCGTTCAAGCAACAAAATCGTAATAGAATGTTCAAGAACATCTCATTCTGTAAATTACGGGGTGATAAACGTTTCTTTAAAGCCTCTGGCTTCAAAATCAAAATTTTAGTTTTTATGGCATTAGAACATTCAGGAGTTATTTAACTATATGGATTTTGTCTATGTTGTCGAGTGTTGCGGGTTGCATTTGGCTCGAATATTTAGAAGCGTTTTTTTAAAACAAATCTTTGATATTTTTAAAGTCAAAATGCAGTTCATGTCATGTCTCCGTAAAAAAATATTTTATAAGACACCTCATTGATAAAGATTGGTTGTGTGTGAGAGCTGCAAAAAGGTACCTATACTACTGAAAAAATATAGAAGACGATTGATTCTGCAGTCGTTCATTTCTTTTATGGAGGAAAGCTTCATTCACCTGAATTATGAATTTTTGTACTACTGTTAGTAATTAGTAATGTAACTCTGTTATTGTAGCAGTGTTGTCTGTTTGACCGCTAGCTGCGACATTTGCAGAGCTAAGATTAACAACCTAAAGGTTTTCAGTTCGGACAAGGTGCTACGAGCTCTTATATTCTCCCTCTTGAACACATAAAAACTGCCTGTTCTAATATTAGAGTCAAACTTTGTATTTTGACATATCGTGAGGGCCCCTTATTCGAGATGTTACATGCTTTATATTTCTCTTAGATTACGGTATTGTAGACCTAAACTTCGTGTCTCTTTCTATCATGACATTGTATGCAATGTTATAGTTATTAGAAACGAATCTTCAAACAAATATTTTATTTGTCCTGCCATTTAAGTTGTAATTGCAGTAATACTTTGCATAGTACTCGTATATTCATCGGCCTTGAGTTTCGCGTCAACCACAGCGAAATCGTCCGGCGTTCATCATCCGCGGATCCTTTGCGTGCTGCGTAGCTTTCGTCGCGGCCTGTTACGCGCACCCAAAACATCCGCTCTCCATAACGCGCAACGCGGGAGGCGAAAAGGGGAAGTCGCTTCCCTTGTATGAGCGCGAAATCGTCCGTGGGCCAATGGCGCTCCACCCCGGCGGCTTAGTATAAAACGGGTGCGCACGGTCCTCTCGACAGTTGCTTCTACACACTCACTGGACAATCTCCTCAACTCCAAGATGCAGTCTGCTCAGGTAATGTAGAATGTAGACATTTGCTACTAATTTGTACATTTTTTAGAAAATAATTTTTCACAACTAAACACTACAAAGTAAATTCAACAAAGTAAAAGAAATATTAGTGAATTCACTTTTCAGAAGTCCAAATAATATTATTCCTCATTTCTTGAATACGTATTAGTATGTTCTTAGTTCAGTATATACCATCTGGAATTCACTTCAGAAGTAGTCAAATTGGAGTGTTTCAAGCCTTTGTCACACAAAAATTAAAGAGAAAGTTGGTCTCAGAACACCGCTAGGCAGTCCTTAATTCGGGAATGAGCTAACAATAAAATTAGACTGTAGTGTTGTATTACTGCGTTGTAGTGTAGAAGGCGACAAAATGTATTACGGTAGAAGAAGTGTTCGTAATTCACTTTTTGATGATCATATTGCCCTTCATTAATAATAAAAACAATAATTTAGTAATAATTTTTCACGCTCACTAGCGGTCAGTGTGTTGGCTCTCTGAATGTCAGTTCGTCCCTTCGCAGCTGGTGAGTGCGTGCGTGCTGGCGCTGGCGGTGGCGGCCGTGCGTGGGGGCGTGGCGGTGAGCAGCGTCCACGGATCGCCCGTAGGGGGCGTCGGCGTCCTCACCGCCCACCACGCCCATCACGGCCTACTCGCCCCGCAGGCGCTCGTCTACGCCAAGGACTACTACGTGAGTAACAGCCGCCCTCTGCCTTGGTCTTGGCCTTGAAAGAACAGGAATCAGGAGGTGTTGTGTTGCAGGCATACCCCGCCTACAAGTACGAGTACGCAGTGCACGACCCGCACACGGGTGACGTGAAGCAGCAGCACGAGGTGCGCGACGGCGACCGCGTCAAGGGCGCCTACAGCCTGGTGGAGCCCGACGGCAGCGTGCGCGTGGTGGAGTACGTGGCGGACGGGCACAACGGTTTCAACGCCGTCGTCAAGAAGATCGGCCACGCCGCCCACCCGCCCCCCACCGCCTACCACACCTACCCCACCTACTCCGCCTACGGTCCCTCCTCCTATGGACAGGCCTATGGACAATATGGATATTACTAAACCCTCAGAAGAAAAAGAAGACTGAATTTACCTACGACAAGAAAACGGTTACGCATAGTTCAATGTTTTTTCTTGATGTTTCTTGCTGATGTTTTTAAACAGAGTTATTTTAAAATATTTATTTGTATATAATTTTACAATTGAAATTTACAGAATGTTTCGATGACCAAATAAAAATATTTGCAAAGAGTACAAGCATTTTTACTTTTATTTGAGACGTTTTTAACATTTAAGTCGTTTGTCGCTGTTTATTTTGTTACACTCCTGAAAGCCTAAATAGGTATCTTCTTTATTTAAAAATAATGCAATACGCAAGTATATTTTGTATGCTACTGAAGCATTCAAATAATTTTCATTCTCCGATTTTCCCAACTTCTTCGTTTATTTAAGTTAAAATGAGTAGTCTGGCTTTGAGATTTTAACATTTTCTGAAATTATTCAAGAGCAAAAGAAATTAAAAAATTGTAGAAAATTTAGACACATTTGGTGCGATAAAGCAACACTGCTTCTACAGAAGGTCTCGGCCGAAACTGGGAAGAGGCGCGTGACCTCAGCAAACATCTCCGACCACTTTGTTTTCATTTTTCAGTTAGTGTGTGCAGTATGGAGACAAGAGTGTATTCTGAGTTACGCTCAATTGGTTACATCCTTGAAAACTGTTTGACCGTTTATAATAAGACGGTCGTGGCTTTCAGGTGTAGTGTTCCGCTGTTTCGCGGTAATTACTTGAATTGAAGATTGTGTCAGTTTTAGAATTTCCGAATGATGAATATGTAATCATAAAGTGCTTGTGATTAATGTATTTCAAGTTCTTTTTTTCTATGATCCGTTTTTGGTATTTGTAATTAGTTTTGATATCTGATTGCTAAACTGAAATTACTATTTCTTGTGCTGGACGCGTATACACATAGTTCGTATTGAAAGGAATGATAATAGTTTTATCCAAACAGTATGATAATGTAACCTACAAACAGCTCGTGATCGTTCAATATGCCCGATTGATGTTATGGAATTTGTGCCTTTGCTGTATTGCATTTGCGTACGTGAGCTATTTCACGTCAAATCTCACATAAAAGACCAAATTTGACCTTCATATTTTTAATTATTTTCTAATTTTTTTGTTTATAATATGGGTCAAATAAGTTACCATGTGTATTTTTATTTTTTTCTAACTATTGTTTTCGGAAATATTGCATATTGAAATTTGAGAAAAATGATGCGCATCACTAAATTGAAAATATAACATATTTGAATAGACTAGTTATAAAACCTCCACAATAATTCCATTCGAAACTTAAAAACATGTTTAATTTTTGAGATTTTGCAAAATATTTAATTTCCTAAATTTTCAATTTTTTGAAAACATTCAAATTTTAAAAATTGAAATTTTTTTGAAACTCCATGAGCAAAAAAATTTTAAAAAGTATTAATAGACGCACTAGAGTTTTGTTGACAACTCCAGAAAAAATCAAAGTAGGATCTCAGTACCTTTAAACAATAATTTTTTAGGAACCAGTGTGCAGTGGTTTATTGTAACAGCCGCGATTCTTGCCTTCTTGCCTTCGGTTTCTTTGGATGAAGCAGTAGATACAACTTCATGATAGTATTTAATGACGGATTCTTGACTCACGTTTTGACTGACATTTTGAATTTTTTTGGTCCCTCACTCATTTCAAATATTGGTCCCCAACTCATTTCAAATATACGCATTCGCTGGCCTTACAATTTCTGAACTTTCGTCACAGTGCGCAGTTCTAACGCCTTATGGAATTTACTTTTTACAAAATTCCATTTTCTTCATCCAACTTTTTAGCCACATTTATTATGTGTTCGATTGTTGCGATGTGTCTTTCAATTTTATTGTATCTCTAACTTTCAAAAACTGTCAAAATTTGAATTTTCAAGATCTTGTAATCTGGTGAGTGAAAGAAAAGTAGCAAAAGAATATCTTTATTGCATATTTTTTTAATTCACATCGAAGGATCATCGGTGGAAAAAAATATCTGTGACAGCGCTTGTTACTTTCTGAAATTTTCCAAGGAGATACCATTTTAGTCACAATTTTCTTTTCTTGGCGAGGGTTTCTCCAATTACAATTAAACTCCTTTTTATCTTCTCTAAATTCATTTCGCAAACACTTCACGAACTATGTGAAGAGCTTAAATTGTCCTTTCCTTGATTTCAACTCTTTTCACAATATTCACTGAACTTTCGTTAATGCCTAGGGAGCCACTGATATCGACGCTCTCTTCATTAACAAAAGGCAGTTTTGGAAGCCTACTCCCTTTTTCCGACAAAAATCACAAATTCGCCTATCTAATGACTCCTGTAAATCAAGTTTCACTAGTTTATCATGGTTTACACAAGAAGGCAATTTGACGTTATACAATTTTTAAATTTCTTTTATTTTTGAATAATTTAAGTAAATGTTAAAAACTCAAAACTAGACTACTCATTTTAACCAAAACAAACGAAGAAGTTGGGAAAATCGGAGAATGAAAATTATTTGAATGCTTCAGTAACATACAAAATATACTTGCGTATTGCATTATTTTTATATAAGAGGTCACCTATTTACGCTTTCAGGAGTGTAACAAAAGAAACAGCGACAAACGACTTTAATGTTAAAAACGTCTCAAATAAAAGTAAAAATGCTTGTACTCTTTGCAAATATTTTTATTTGGTCATCAAAACATTCTGTAAATTTCAATTGTAAAATTATATACAAATAAATATTTTAAAATAACTCTGTTTAAAAACATCAGCAAGAAACATCAAGAAAAAACATTGATCTATGCGTAACCATTTTCTTGTCGTAGGTAAATTCAGTCTTCTTTTTCTTCTGAGGGTTTAGTAATATCCATATTGTCCATAGGCCTGTCCATAGGAGGAGGGACCGTAGGCGGAGTAGGTGGGGTAGGTGTGGTAGGCGGTGGGGGGCGGGTGGGCGGCGTGGCCGATCTTCTTGACGACGGCGTTGAAACCGTTGTGCCCGTCCGCCACGTACTCCACCACGCGCACGCTGCCGTCGGGCTCCACCAGGCTGTAGGCGCCCTTGACGCGGTCGCCGTCGCGCACCTCGTGCTGCTGCTTCACGTCACCCGTGTGCGGGTCGTGCACTGCGTACTCGTACTTGTAGGCGGGGTATGCCTGCAACACAACACCTCCTGATTCCTGTTCTTTCAAGGCCAAGACCAAGGCAGAGGGCGGCTGTTACTCACGTAGTAGTCCTTGGCGTAGACGAGCGCCTGCGGGGCGAGTAGGCCGTGATGGGCGTGGTGGGCGGTGAGGACGCCGACGCCCCCTACGGGCGATCCGTGGACGCTGCTCACCGCCACGCCCCCACGCACGGCCGCCACCGCCAGCGCCAGCACGCACGCACTCACCAGCTGCGAAGGGACGAACTGACATTCAGAGAGCCAACACACTGACCGCTAGTGAGCGTGAAAAATTATTACTAAATTATTGTTTTTATTATTAATGAAGGGCAATATGATCATCAAAAAGTGAATTACGAACACTTCTTCTACCGTAATACATTTTGTCGCCTTCTACACTACAACGCAGTAATACAACACTACAGTCTAATTTTATTGTTAGCTCATTCCCGAATTAAGGACTGCCTAGCGGTGTTCTGAGACCAACTTTCTCTTTAATTTTTGTGTGACAAAGGCTTGAAACACTCCAATTTGACTACTTCTGAAGTGAATTCCAGATGGTATATACTGAACTAAGAACATACTAATACGTATTCAAGAAATGAGGAATAATATTATTTGGACTTCTGAAAAGTGAATTCACTAATATTTCTTTTACTTTGTTGAATTTACTTTGTAGTGTTTAGTTGTGAAAAATTATTTTCTAAAAAATGTACAAATTAGTAGCAAATGTCTACATTCTACATTACCTGAGCAGACTGCATCTTGGAGTTGAGGAGATTGTCCAGTGAGTGTGTAGAAGCAACTGTCGAGAGGACCGTGCGCACCCGTTTTATACTAAGCCGCCGGGGTGGAGCGCCATTGGCACACGGACGATTTCGCGCTCATACAAGGGAAGCGACTTCCCCTTTTCGCCTCCCGCGTTGCGCGTTATGGAGAGCGGATGTTTTGGGTGCGCGTAACAGGCCGCGACGAAAGCTACGCAGCACGCAAAGGATCCGCGGATGATGGACGCCGGACGATTTCGCTGTGGTTGACGCGAAACTCAAGGCCGATGAATATACGAGTACTATGCAAAGTATTACAGTTATTCCAACAGCTTTTATGACAATGAAAATATTTTTTTGATTCTAAGACTTGTTTCTAATAACCGTAACGTTGTTTACAATGTCAAGAAACTCAAGGTTTAGACCTACAATAACGTTAAGATAATAAAATATAAAGTACATAACATCTGGAATGAGGGGCCCACACGAGATGGGAAAATTCACACTCCGGTCCAAATATGCAAAACGGTTGGTTTTTTGTGTTCCACAATACGTCAATAACATCTCTCACCGCCTCGTTGGGATCGAGAACCTTCAGGTTTGCAAATGTCGCATATAGAGGTCAAGAAAGCAGCATTGCCGACAATAACAGTGTGTCATTTATAAATATTAACAGTGCCACGAGAAACATAATTTAGGAGAATTAGCCCTCCATCCAAATAATGAATTAACCATCGCAGAATCAGTCCAATATAATATATCAGTGTATCATCACGCTAAGGACCCTATCAGATCAAGGCAGACGATTTCAGTTTGTCAAATTACTTTGCCCGAAAAGACGATAATTTTAGAATTCCTCCCATTTTAGTAAATAATATATGCATAATATCTCCGGAGTGAATAAAGTAATAAAAAGCAACTTGGCGAACCAATTTACAGGAGAGTATAATCATAATATAATTAAATTATTGTTCAAATCTATAGCACACTTCAGAAAAGCCATCAAAAAGCACAATGAAACCAAGAGACGGTTCCACACTTACAAAGACCGAGGCAATAAAAAAAAAATTTGTCTGGATCTTAGCTTAGACTACACACTAACAATAGTAACAATTCTCTTGCGTGCATTTTCTTTTCAAAGGACCACTATTCAATTAATTGTCGTTAGAAACACCTAACATCGATTTAGAAATTGCGGAAGAGGATGACAAAACTGACTTAAGACCTATAGAATGACCATATTACAAATATCTCCCTCAAAAAGCCAAATGCAAACTATTATAAAAATAGATTGAGAAATAATTCGCCTCCAAGACTTATCTCACTAAATGTCCCTATCTTGCCGCTGCTTATAAAATTCCGAACATTTCCCAAAATCAAAAACAAAACAATCGATTCAAAAGTAATACAGGCACACTAACTCTTCTTAGCAACAATTCCAAAAATACAAATTTCGCTCATTCCATAATTATTCAATTGCCTACTTCGTAATTAATATTATTAGCAATATCATCCGAACAATACCCGGCCATTTACAAGCATCTCTCTACAGATCGCGGAACAAACTTTTGGAAATAGTGGTAATCAGAAGATGGAAGGGTTATAATTATTATCATAAGCGATATCCAATCCTCCGAGATATATTCCTCAACGACGTCTCTACGCCAGTTATAAGAGGGGAGATTCGCAATGTTTTCCTCATCGCATTCCAGCCTGAATTGTGAGTTCGGAGTGGAAGAAACGGATAGGGGATCGTGCGCAGTCTGTGATCCACAGTTTAGGGTGACTCTCGGACATACGTCTGGAAGTAATGAGGAAAACTATGGTGACATGGATAACACCCAAAAACTGCGTAATACTCGCGGCACTCGGAGAGCGAATTCGCTTGCTTTTCACTAAGGAGATCCCACTTCAGTTCCCCGACAATCTCCTGTGAAATTTGTTCCAATAAAACGAGTTTACCTATTTCACAGAAGTTGGATTAGCCCACTACACCTTAGCCCGGTCAAATTAGACAAATCGAGTGAAAAAATCCCCGAGTTTTGAAAATAAGATTTGTAAAGATGTAGAATGATCCTGTTTTTCGCGCGAAATATCCAAACACCTACTGTTCAATGCAAATAGAAATGTTGAACGAAAATAGAAATACTTCCGTGTATTGAACGTACCATAACATCATTTTTTAAGAGAGACATCTAGGGTGTTGTCGTAAACAAAAACAAAACATTTTCAAGCCTGTAACACTAAAATGATTAATTTGCAAAAAAATATTTTGTAAACATTTTGTAAGAGATTTTATCTACTTTAATTTTGTTTTAGAACAATTTTCTGTGGGGTTGACTGTTATGGAGATACATGCATAAAACGACGAAAAACGCCGCCTCGCCCTCGGCTCACCCCCACATTTCAAGATTTTTAGTATATTATGCAGAAGGTATCAACAATCATGCCCAATTAAAAACGTAGGGAACTTTTTTCCTTCAAGCGCTATTTTTTTTTGGTCTAAATTGACTGGGATACCTTCCCTAATCCTATGGTTTAAACTGAAACCTACCCTATCTTAATTCCTTCCCAATTCTGGGCTGGGTTGCTGGGTTGTGACGCAGGAGCGCGTGGTGTAAGTCGCGTACGCGTAGACGCTTCCCGGCGGGCCTCTTAACAACTGACTGTGACGAGACTTGACAGATATCATGAGTCATAATGGAGGATTACTAGGAAGCGCATATCATATGTCTTCATGAAGGCTTACTCCTATCCGCAAAGCGCTGAGTGCTCGACAAGCGGTTTTCGTCATATTGATGCAATAGATAAACAAAACACAGATAGATTGAAGAGATACAATCGCTTTGCATCGCAGACGTTTCTTCGCCAGTGGCTACATCCTTAAGTTTCCCCCCCTGGTATTTCCTCCAGCAGATCTCGCAGATCTGCATGTTTATCTGTACAGCAATGCCCGGAATGCTGCAACAGCGGTTGCATGTTTCGCTGACACATGATCATAAAGAAAGAAAGATAAGACAGATGTGAGCAAAAAGTCTAAAAGCATTTCAGGATATTAATATAAATTTATACTTTGTATTAATGATCAGAATGAAAAAACGGCCGGACGGAGGGCCGGACGGAGGGCCGGACGGAGGGCCGGACGGAGGGCCGGACGGAGGGCCGGACGGAGGGCCGGACGGAGGGCCGGACGGAGGGCCGGACGGAGGGCCGGACGGAGGGCCGGACGGAGGGCCGGACGGAGGGCCGGACGGAGGGCCGGCCGGAGGGCCGGCCGGAGGGCCGGACGGAGGGCCGGACGGAGGGCCGGACGGAGGGCCGGACGGAGGGCCGGACGGAGGGCCGGACGGAGAGCCGGCCGGCCGGCCGGCCGGCCGGACGGACGTTTTGAAAGAAAACCACTTTTTCGATATTAGGGGACCCCAAAACGTGTATTTCCATTGAAATCTCGAAATCGATTTTCCGCAGCATTACATAACTTTCTCTATACTACGTATATATGCATGTATACGAGATAGTAAAAACACGGAAGAAATTGGAAGAAAAGAGGACGCCTAAGGAAGAGCTCTTCAAAGCAATTTTGTGTTGATTTACGATACTTAAAAATTCGTGAAGTACAAAAATTAATGACAATCAATTTTCTCGTAACATACCAGCTTAACAAATTCAACATCTTGAATGAAATACAGTTCTATGGATCATTACACTTACTCGAAACATACGAGAGATAAAAATTTCCAGGGAATAAAATGTCACGCTAGCATCTGAATGGCACATTCTTTATACCTTGGCACTCTCTGATTACGTTATCGTGAACGAACTCTGAAATGCTTTGATACCTTTTTGTGGTACAGGTTTACTCCAACCAACACTCCGTCGCAGATAGAGGCTTAGGTATTTCGACGGCTTCTCATGTTCAGACAGCCCCCTGTTTACCACTCGCAGTGTGGGCGGGAGACGAACGGGAGGATTCGGTTCCCAGCAGCAACAAGCGGGGTTTCACATACCCCAAACGAGACCACCACTGTACTTTGTGGAAGTAATTACAAATTTACACACCGATAGAGGGCTCAGTGCATCAACTGATGTCAGTGCAGTGCCTCTGACCGGCTGGTTCTAGGTTCGAGTGCCGACGACGGCAGAATTTTAGACACTAGCTTTTCAGATAGGTCAAATTCAGTCGCTGTCTAGAGGAGAATTCTTTTGGCCGGCTGCTCTGATCGGTAGTTTTCCGTGGTTTCTCCAAACAATACCAGGTGAATACCGTAGCAGTATCCTAACAAACGGAACAAGGATCCTTTCCTTCCTCTTCCCTGCTCTATCCTCGCCCCTTACTTACACACTAACACTAGCATGCACTACACCACCACACATGCCGGGAGACGGTCGGGGACTTAGAACTTGTCCCGGCTGGGGCGATAGCTCTCTGCTGGGAGATGCCTGGTTCGAAAAAAAAACGCTAGTCCGTGGTTGGTCGGCGCCGGATCTCGCCATCCAGTGGGGGAGTTCACCGCCACATCCCGATGAAAAAATGCACTTCACTTACAGGATTAATGACCTCGGTAGTTGACGCGCCCGAATCACTAACAATCAATCAAAACAAATTTACAAGCAACAGGAGCACATGGAGAACCCATGAAGGCTGGGCGAATGTAAACGCTAACTAAAGCAGCAATGTCTAGGCTCAGTGGCATCACCGTTCGTTCCGCAAGATTTTTCAAACTTGGGTAAATGAAATGATAATTTTTTTTATAAAATGAACGTTGAAAATGCATTTATGTCTTTTTTTGCTAAAAATCATGTGATTTTGAATGTTTAAATCTATACTTTTCTATAGAATGTTTCGGGTTTTCATAAAACTCGATTTTAGGGATAATAAAATGGGTCAAAATGCATAAACGATATATAATCTATATTGGATTTCTTTTGCATTTACTGAGTTTTGAAAAACTCTCCTCAGTTTTACAGAAATTCTGCTCCAGGCATATCACTGCTGAGTAGCAGAAGGCTCAATTTGTCACGTGACGAACTTAGCAACGGTCGCAAATTTCCCGAAGTATTAGGAAATAAAATTGATTCAGCGTCCACCACGTTCAACCGCGCGCGCAAAGCTACTCACTAGGATGACACATGGGTTTTTCGAACGAGGCATCTGTCATTCTTGGTCCTGCTGTTAGTCGCTTGATCTGAAGCACTGCTTGATACAGTCGCGATCATGCGACATCTTGCGTCAGGACCAAGAAAGACTCAAAAAGTCATGCCGAATTCCATCTTGGAAATACTACCCACAGATGCCACTTTAGAAAAATCCAAGAACATCAGGAGCTCTCATTCTCTCAAAAGTCTACTTCATAATACACATGTTTCAGCCCTAGCGTTAGACCCTCCTTTCAATTTTCGTGATTATCGATCAGTCTAGTTTATATAATGCAATTGTGCAAATGTGCCCGAGGTTGGATCGGCATCAAATCGAATATCAATGGCCAGCAACAGAGTATTTCCATCTTCACTATAAGCGTGTTTCCACACAATGAGATTTTATAGAGTTCCATCAATGGGTTGGGACGTGGCTTAGGCCCGCCGTTTCTTCCCTGGTAAACGATATTCTCGACAAAGTCTGATTTGGTCGTAATTGTCCACCGGTGGACTTTTGATATGAATAAACTTCATTGATTATTTCGTGTTTCCGGGCGCATCAACTGCTATGCACAGGAGTCCCTTAAGAGTAGTGTATGCGTCAAAATGACACTGACTTAGCCAGAATAAGCTCTGTTTGATAGCGTCATTCATGTAAGTTTAAGTGAGTGTAAGTAAGAGATGAGAACGGACAAGGAAGAGGATGAAAAGATCGCGCGCTGTCAGTGACCCGTTTGTTAGGATACTGTTCCGACATTCGCCAGGTATTGATAAGTGACGCTACGAAAAACTACCGATCAGAGCAGCCGGTCACCACAGTTGTCCAGATAACTGTTGAATTCGACCAAGCTAGTGTCGAAAATTCGCTACCGTCGGAACTCTAGCCATAGGATCTCCCGGTCAAAGGCACTGCAGTGACATCAGTTGACCCACGAATCGATGTATTCCCCAGCTTAATGTAAATAAATGCGAGCTAAGTGAGATGCCTCAGCCATTTTGAATAATAGAGGGGACGTGTGAAAGTAGTGCAAGTTACAAATTTTACACCACCAGTGTGTTTCGGCAACTGTTTTCCAGAATTTGCGTCTGCAATACGGATTGGTGCAAATGCTAGTTCCAGTTCGCGCTTGTTGGTATAAAGTGCACTGCAAAGAGTTGAGTTTCTTGGAGCAGTCACTTGTCAATTTAAAGCGAGCATAAGCGACGGCGCGGGCGGCGAGGCCTCAGCAAGGCCTCGCCCAAATGGGAAAAGCCTTTTACTCTCTCAGTTCACTAAGAGCGCAAATGCGTTGCGAAGAAAATACTGATACACTACACTAGTGTTCATGCCACTTGGTACCACAATAGTTTGACGTGAACAAGGATATTATTACGATACCTTATTTCTATCATTAAATCGGTAATTATCGAAAGAAATAGGTCTATTTATATCCAATCCTGGCACCAGACAAAATAACTCCGTCAAATGGACTTGATATTTCCATTCCAGTGCTGCACTAATTGGTAATATGCATCGGTGACTAATATTTTGAAGATGGACCACATTGATCCATAAATATCTCCAACTAGGGTTAAATACCACAAACAAATCAAGGCATTGTTCTACACGACACGACAGATTGACACGACACGACAGACACGTTGAATGTAGTTAGTGTGAGGTAGTGATTTAAACTCCAAACCCATTCCCTATACGACTGTTCTCTCGAACGATGTGCTGAATGTACAGCTAGCTTTCAGGTTGACGCGCGCGCAAGACTGCACGTGCCGAAGCCTACAGTTGAGCGCAGCCATATTCACTCCATCAAACAAGTCGTTTGAGCGAGTCTGGACCAGCAGCGACAACGCATATATAACAGGTGGCCTGGCGCCTAGGCCAGCAGATGAGATTTGGATAATGAGAGAGTGCGCTATAGTTATTGTAGCTGATTCCGTTACGCCGACTACGCTAAGAACTTCGCTAGTCTGTTGAAACTGTTAGTGACTAGGCTCAGAAATGGTGAACTGTGAACGGCTACGGACATGGTATTCTCTCTTCTGGCTAGTTGGTCTACCCTGGCTTTGTTGTATATTTGGATTGGGGAATTTAGTAAAGGAGAAATCTCATTACACTGTTATACAGGAGTTATTCTATGAAGAGCCCACTCTGACAAGTGGGGAAACAAATGAACGTCAAGCAGGGCGATGACATCGTAAAAGATAGTGATGAAGCCATTTGCAAATGAGCTAACTGTAAACGAATGCACAAAGAGTGCATGGACGTAATTTGCCGTTATAAAGCCAGTAGTGACCAAGCAATATAGTGCGATTTTTATAAAGCTGCCTCTCGAGGCCTGTCTTCACAGTGGCATTATGTCGCTGCATTTCGCGTCTTTCTCGGCCATGTCGCTAGATGTCGCTTGTTCAAACTGTGCTTGATACGGTCGCGATCATGCAACATCTAGTGGCACGACCGAGAAAGATCCAAAATGCAGAGACATAATGTGACTGTGAAGTCAGGCCTCGAGAGGCAGCTTTATAAAAATCGCAGTATAGTTGTCCAAGTGGTCCTTCTTATAGTTATCTCTCTGTATATTTGGTACTCCAGGCATCCTGCTTTTTCGATACGTTTCACAATAGAGCATTTTTCATTTCGGTCCAGAAGCGGGCCTCGCCGCAAGCCGCGCCTTCGGATGCCGTCACGCTGCGTGCGGCGCGGCCGCAGGGCGTGCGCGGCAGTCACGCCTCCGCACGCGCGCCTCTCCCCTTCCCTTTCGCTCTGCTCCGCAGCCAGCGCGGGCGGCGGGCGGCGCCGCACCCAGTGATGGCGAATTTTACATCGATGTTTCGATACATCGCTAAAGGGTTTTCGATGTCTTTGAAAACATCCATGTTTTAATTATAGACTAATAAATAAGCTATTTCCTATCCATTTTTAATTACAGTACGTAAAGGGGTTATAATTTATTGTTTGGTTACCAGCATGTTAGAAGTATGTTAATAAAATTATCGAATGTAAATAATAAAATTAACCACAAATAACATCGTGTTTTGCTACTTTACCCCTTAGTCACGTCCATCCACACACCATCAAAGTAAAACCACCTAAAATGATCTCAGATTGCACAGGCGAAATGTGCGGAGTGATAAAGAGAATGACGCAAAACAACGATATTGATTTGGATTGTTGCTACTCTTCAACGTGCCTAAACCCCTTTTACTAAAAAAAGGTTTAAATTAAAATAACATCGATGTTTTTGCAAACAAATATCAATGTGAAGATATCATCATAAGCTAAATATCGATGTTAATATATCGATCTTTCTGGTGGAAAACATCTATGTTTTAAAAACATCGAATTTTTTGCCATCCCTAGTCGCACCACCGCCAATGACCTGCTCCACGCTTAGTTAACTGTCGCATTGGAAGCATTTACAAGCTATTCTAGGATGTAGTTCCCTTCTCTCTGCTCCACGTTACGATTGTATTGTATTTAAATAAGTTTTCTTGTGCATTAAATTCACGTAACGAATTTTTTAAAACATTAAAAAATTGATCCTATTGGAGAAAACAGGATTACAATTTTCAAGCAATAATACTTATGAACAATTTTATATAATATTAAATTTAATTTACATTAAATTACATTTGTTTAATTTACATTCATATTATATATTTATTTAATTTTTATTAATATAATATTTTTTTATTAATTTCATTTTGAGCCGCATCAACATCTAGGTTATTAGCGACCAAATTAATACATTTTATATTAATAATGTTAAGTTTTTACAATATTATAGTTTTATGATTATGGATACAAAAAACTGTGCTTTAACATTAAAAATACACCAATAATAATTGTTGTTACAGAAAGAAGTAATAGATTACGTTATTCTAATATGGTTAAATATTGTCCAAAACACCTATTTCAAAACATCTAAATTAAAAATTCTGCATTAAAAAATTAAGGCATCACGGATGTGTATTGGGGACATTCCTGGTGGATGTCATTAACGTTAGGCGGACAATTGCACAAGATACATAATGGGTTAGGTGCAAGGAGACAATTTGGTATGGCCTGATCATATGCATGAATGAGTTACTTGTTCACGACGCGAGAGGTTTGCATACGTATTGAGGGCACAAAATTCATCGATTTTCTTATGCGTTGTGCTTGCTCTGAAATGACTTTTCAGTAAACTTGATTTGGTCCTCATTTGCTTAAGACATTTTGTTGCTAACTTTCTCTTCAAAGTCAATGAGCAAAATAGGAACAGTTGATTTCTTAGTCGAGGTACTAGGTTTGTTTACAATATGGATCATCACAGGTTGTATAAACATGTCGGTTGTCTCTTTGTAGATTTCAAACAAGCAGATTAATAGTAGATGATTACAGGATGAAACTTTAATGCCATTCGATAAAATAGTTAGGTGTGATTTGACAAGGTTAATTGATATTACGAAAGCTTAATTGTAAGCGCCATTTATGTTAGCGGAGATCTTAACCTTGATTTCAAAGGTCTTCCATGGAGATTGCTATATAATATTATTTAACATTTGTATTTGTGTGTAAGATATACGAAATATAAAGATATTGTGTTATATTACTAACTCACGGGAAACATTTTACGGGGTGTACCTCGTCGTTAATAACTTTCACTATTGGTATGGAATTCAGTTTAGTTACTTAAACACAATATAAAACTACAAACTATTTATATTATATAGCTTCGTAGGCTTTCACGGCCGGAGTAAATATGAGAGAAAGTTTCCGAGCTGGTAGGCCGTGGTCCAGTTGGCATTGAAGAGCCAAACGTTTCGTCCATGTCTGCGGTGGACATCTTCAGTGGCGGCAGCGTCGTCGGGGTAGTCACCGGGTCGGCGGCTGGCTAGCGACTGTCCACCGCAGACGTGGACGAAACGTTTGGCTCTTCAATGCCAACTGGACCACGGCCTACCAGCCCGGAAACTTTCTCTCATATTTATATTATAACCGTTTAACTTGAATTGCGACGATTTTTTATTTCTTTAGGAATTTTATCTGCATCCCCATTTGACTAACATAACCATCGCCAATGAATAATTACATACCACTCATGGGTATTGTTTCCAGTCTACGCATAATCCAGTTCTTGTGAATGAACGGAATGTAACGGAATTCACTTATGTAACAAGGGGTGATAATTTCAAAGGGTACATTTTGCATGCCTCAGTATAAGAAAAATGCTGACGTACATGAAAAAAACTTTAATGAGAGTAATAGTCATAGTAATTCTTCAATGCAGTAGCTATCTTATAGGCAAATATTTAAAGGACTTTTCCGTACAATATTTTAGGATCTCGCCTAGCTCTATGACCTACTTTATATAGAAATTTTTAATACCCTTATGGTTGTGTAATATTCCTTAAGTTTCAAAACCCTTGTGTTATGATCTAGAGTAGAAGTAATCTTAATATTTTATTTAAAAAATTGAACATGTATTAGGTTTTACAATTATGTGCCAAGGTTGTGAATTTTGCGAAGGACATTGGATTGTCATCGAAATGGCAGAATGTAATATTAATTCACAAAATGCAATATTAATTCAAAGAATGCAATATTAATTCATTTCATATTTGCAACGTTGGTACATTTGATAACATTTTATTGAGAAATATGAGCTTTTTTTTTCTTTTTTGCATTAGCAACGCGTGCCGTAGATGTTCTCAAAAATTCAATATTCTAGAACAATCGTTGTATATCACAATGCACCTATCTGATGTTATGAGCTTCAATAAGTGTTTATACATAATACTACTAGTCTGATTTCTCTTCAAACAAACCATACAAACTACGTGAAATATAATTGTACGTACTAACACGTTTCAACAGTTCTTAATACGCGCTTCCCTTTAAGTCGTATAGTAGACCCTACAAGTCGGTGTACGGACTGTTACATCAATAATCGCGCCTTCGTTTTCCGTTAATGTTGCCAAGTTTTCTCCAATGCTATATATTGACATCATGTAAAAATTCTCAAGCCTACAAAAAAACCCTGAGCTCAATTCTAGTAGTCTGTTTCGTCGCCCGAGAGATATTTTCTCTGATGCTAGTAGGTGAAAATGTCGTAGCGAAATTTACATGGTGAGACAAAATAGCAGACCTGATAACCTGAGCCTCGTAACGTCAAATAAGCATTATTGAATTGAATCGTTGAAGTATTACGCGGGGAAATTTCATCATAGTTCGCTCCGAGAAGTCGCACCGTGCACTTCGGGCGCTCCCACTCCGTTGCAAGTGCTTCGCTTCGTTCGTGTGCTAACAATGCTTATAAACCAGTGTTCTGGTTGATTATCTACTACTTAACAGTTACTTATCACAATATATTCTAGTAATCTAACGAAATCAGCAAAATCTTTTCAAACAGTGACCATGTATGCTCCGACCTCGGACGGAGCATAAACGAAGCGTTGCAAACTGTTAATAATATACCTTTGGATTCGCCAATATTTCCAACCGGACATCTTCAGCAAACCTTAGGAGATCAAAATCATCACCATCAAGTCCAACTGCAAATGCAGTCGCAAAATCTTCATCTCCAACACCATCAGTCACCACCAGGTGCGCTTTCACATCAAGGCGCAGCCGCTGTCACCTTAGACAGCCTGCGTAAAACAAACAACTCCCAAAACGATTCTTCAATGAAACAAGAAAGTGACTCCCAAGAAAAGAAAAGCTAGTGATAAAAACTTTTTTTATAATGTACCGGTATCGAATAGATATGACTTACTCAGTGACCACGACCCTGATCAGCTAGTTCTGTCTTCAGAACCTGTGCTAGTGAAAGTCCCACCTATTTATAATTATGCAACTGATTACAATACACTAGTCCAAGATATTCAAAGCTTTGCTAAAAGTGACTTTCCAACAAAACCATCCAAAAATACAATTAAAATAGTGTTCAATTAGGCCAATTTGATAGAAGTAACACAAGGCGTACTACAAGGTGATTCGTTGAGCCCTGCACTATTTGCTCTTTTCCTTCGTGACATTACCAGTTTCTTCGTGGATGAAGATTTCTCTGACATAGAATTAAATGCTGACATTCTTTTCTCTGATGATTTGATTATCATGGCAACCGACGTGATTGATCTTCAACTCAAGATAGACACGTTATTCAAGTATTGTCAGAAAAATCTCTCGAAGTTAATCTAAAAAAAATAATGTAATTCAAAAAATTCAAACAGAATGATGTCAGAGAGCCCAGTGAAGTATAGAGGTGAAATTATAGAAATGATCAAGCAGTAAGCGTATTTAGGTATACAATTCACAATGTCAGGGTTATTTAACTGTGCAGCTGCCAACGCCATGGCCAATGGAAACACGGCATTGGGTTCAGTCTGGAAAATCTTAATAAGGTAATAGTGATAGCTGGCAGACTGAAAGAAAACTCTTCGATTCCATGGTAGCAACTTCTGTGCTATACGTTACAGGTATCTGACGTCTAAGATACAGTAATCAACTGGATAAGATACAAACTTCTACAAACGTCTTTTGGAGCTATCGCGAACAACATCTGTGTACATGATTGTAAGGGAAAATGGCTCATCTGAAATAGAATCAGAAGTAATTAAAAGATCACTGTCTTGCATGACAAAATTGCTATGGCATCTTGTCGATACCCACGGATCATTTTCAACGAACTTTTAGAATCAAGAAATATATATCCTAATTCTAGTAAATACAACTGGGTGTGTGTTCTAGACGGGTTAATAATTGATTTGGTCTTTCATAACTTAATTATGCAACAAAATCTGATTGTAATAAGAGTTAGTATTCTCTCGATTGTTGCATAATCGACCATAACAAGAATCATGAATTCACCATACAGTACAATATATAGAGAAATTAGAGATCTGAATTCTACAGAAGAAGAGAAATATCTAACTTTGGCTCTCCGCACTTTCATTACTAGAGTAGTCGCTCAAATCAGTATGTCCAGTGACAAAGAGATCACCACCCACAGTAGAAATATGTGGCACAAAATCCATTCAAACTCAATTTGCTCGACATGTAATATGAATACTGAAGAAAATCTTCATCATATTATATGTGAGTGCCCAATCAATAAAGAGCTTAGAGGATCATATCACAATGATTCATAATCATTTCCCAATTGTTTGGTTAATCTAAGCTCTGAAAGATCTACAACTCTGTATTAATTTATTTTATCAATTCTGAAATTACTGATATTCCTTATAAATAGTTCAAGCTAAATTCCATAAGCACTAATGAATTACCTTATTTTATCTGCAACGCGTCAAGCCTCGCTTGATGCAGCTTGTTGTGTATATATTTTGTATGTTTTTTTCTCTCAATTATGTTGTATCTCATGTTATTATATTATTTTGTATTATGTTACGGTATCATTTGTATTTGTTGTGTGATTTATATTGTATCTTATGCTAACTATCTGTTCCATCAGAATTTGTTTGTAAGCTATTTATAAGAAGTTATTTTTACCGAGAATATACTCGGCAATTTGTAGTAGCTAAATCTTGTAAATAAACTAGTAATAAAATTGAATTGAAATTATTGAAGGCGTTGTCATTGTCAACAATATTATTTATTATAGAAATAGCAGCTTTCGATGGCTTAGCCATCATCATCAGTTTCCTGCTGTCTGGGAGCCACAAAAACGACTACCTAATATTGTTGACAATGACAAAAACGACTAACTAAATAATATTGTTGACAATGACAACGCCTTCAATAATTTCAATTATGTGAATGTCAACTACAACTCACCACTGAATCAATATCAATAAAATTGAAATTGAATTGAAAATTGAAATACAGTTATAGTAATGTTTATATCAATTGAAGATTTCCGTAGCTTCAAAAACTTTTATGATCAAGGAAATGAACAATACTTTACATACAGAAATCCTAGTCAAAAACCACTTTCGGTTGTGATTAAAGATATCCCAATTACAGTAAAAATGAAATGTACGATGAACTCTTACGGTTAAATTTTACAGTTTTAAAATTAAAAACATTGTGTAACAAACTTCGTTGCCCCATTCATGTTTGTGCGATAGATTTAACGGATAACAGAGAGGCCCAAACTATATTTTCTTTGAATAGATTTTTGTGTAGTCATATAGTGTTGTAAGAGTACAAAGCGGAATACATTCTAGAGTAATTATGTGCAAACGCTGTCAGAGATATAGCCACTCATAGGCAAATTGTGGGTTCATTCCGACATGTGTGAAATGTGTCGGAAACCACCATTACAAGGATTGCAAAAACGTAAGAGATGCATAACCTCAGTGTGTAAACTGCCAAGAATTCCATGCAGCAAATTACAGAGGTTGCAGATTTTGTAAAGAATACGTAAATTCACTTAACAGCTTCTCCCAGATCGCAAAATGTATTACCTACTAAATCGTACTCCCCAAAATTAAAACCATCATGAGTAGTGCCTCTATCATCCAACCATATTCCTTCACTCCAACCACGCCCTTCATCCACCTTTACGCCGAGACAAGGCACCTCTCATTTCCCGGACTGGTCTAGTCGTCAATCGTTTCCCAAGAAATGTCTGTTTAGTTGCTCAAATCCAAAACATGACACAAGAAATGTTTTCATTACAAGTTGAAAATGGCAGCTATTCAGGAAGAAAATAAAATTCTAAATTATAATGCCAATGCCCTTAAACGGTCTTGCCTTAAGCGGTCTTGCCTTAAGCGGCAAGAAATCATGTTCAGATTCTTTTTAAAACGCATGGTATCAAAATCGCTGTGTAACAGAAGCCCATTTGATTCCGGGGGAAAGGTTCAACATACCAGAGTACGTTTCGTATAGAAATGATAGAATTACAAAAGTCTCAGCCTCCGGTGGCGTTGCCATTTTTATTTCCAAAGAACTCAAACATGAACAAATTGCGACTCCGCTGTCAGCGAACCTCGACTCGGTTGGGATTACAATAACCCTAAACTCCAGAACATTAAATATAATAGCAGCATACAAACTGCCTAACAAAACATTTCTATTATTAGCATATCAAACCATTTTTACCGTAAGTAGCTCAACAAACATGATTGAAAATCTTAAAAGCAAGAAATGTATGAGGAACTGTAAATCAACAACTTGGCAAGGCAAACAAATTAAAGGAATTTGTAGCTTCCTTTAATATAAAATTATTTTCTCCAAACGAATCTACTCACTACGCTACTAACCACAATGTTATTCCAGATATTTCGGACATTGTTCTAACTAAAGATACTAATTTTCCTATGTACCAAAGTGAATTTCCAGAGCTCGATTCTGACCACTGCCCGGTGATCATTTCGCTTTCTTTGTCAACTGATAAAACAAACGTCAATGAATTAATAATTAATAAAGAAGGAAATAGTAAATTACCTCAGTACTAATATCCTGCGGAACTTCCCATCACATTCATTTCCCTTTCGGAATCCATCTCAGTGATTAAACTTCTAAAATTCTGAAAATCTCCGGATATCTACGGTATTAGCAATGTCTGCTTCAAGCTGCTGAGCAAACCGACTATAGCGGCTTGAATTGCAATATTTAATTATCTTTATTATGTAAATATTTTCCTTTTGCTTGGAAAAGAGAAGTCATTTTACCAGTCTGCAAACAGGAGAAAACCCAAGAATAGCTGAAAACTTTAGACCTATCAATGTGATTCAAATTGTATAAAAAATATACGAACGATTAATCCATACAAGACTAACAAAATTTATCAACAATATAAAAGTAATCCCATCTGAATAATTCGGATTCAAATCAAACCATTCTACCACCCATTAATTATTACTTATCACTGAAGCCATAGGTAACAGTTTTCACCAAAAGAAATATACAGTGACAGTTTTCTTTGGCGTAAGTCAGGTATACGACAGAGTTTGGCATCAGGGCCTCCTTTACAAAATTCAAACGATTGGTATACCTGAAGACCTACTAAAGTTGACGGAAGTAAATGCATTCATGCATGCATGAGAGAGACCTTCAAGGCACCATGGTTTATTTCAAAATCCCAAATTCATCGCGAGCTTAGATATTGCCACTAAACGAACACATAAGCAAAATAGCCAAATATTTCTATCAAAATCCTTACTTTTCACCCTGTTCCAACCATATTTAATCTGGAACGTTGTGCTTCATGCCTCCGTATTAAGTCAAGGTTTCCTAAGGATAGACTGAGACCCCCGTAACTTTTTTATTTATTTATTTTTATAATAAGTAATTATTTTAACATCCTTCCTAGCGCTTCCTTAACTCTCAATGTTACACCTCAGACCAAACCTTGAATCCTGAACAAACCTTCGAAACTTAGACCACGTTGACTACTTCACTACATTTTCACATTTTCAAACTTCTCGAGAGACAGAAATGTCGAACGAGAAGAAATAAATTTAAAAAAGGGAAATTTCATCAGTCACATCCGCTACAGAAATTTATCCGCATCTGGTTTCATGCTGATGTGATTAAACAATCAAGCAGTGTACATCCGGAGATTTCTCAAAAATATTCTGTATTTGTTGCGGATTATTTTCCACTTGTATATCGTGAAGTATACTTTAGAAAATTCACTCAAAACTGCTTACCTTACCGTTTTATCGTTTAATCCAGAGACTGGGAATCTGAAGCAAGGAAATAATTTAAAGTCTATGATCAAAGGTGTAACGTGCAGAGAGCTCCCTTGCTGAACATCGGCGAAAGATGAATTGTTCAAACCTTTATATTATATTTTTCACATAATTTAAAACAGACGAGAATACTTTGATTACTTAATTAAAATTCATTATGAGTCATTTTGCATAGGATATTATGCTTTTCTGCATTTCAGCGTCTACTTGGTATTTGGAAGTGCTATTAATGCAGAAGGCGAAGGCGTAGATAATTCATGCTCCTACAACTTTTCTTTAAGCCTAATGAGTTGGGAGAATGTATCACAAAACATAATTTTACCGCTGAAATATCCAAGAGAAAGATTAGATAGAATGTTTTTTTCTGCTCATATCTACTGATTATAACTTGTAAAGATGACCGAATGACTGGTTTTATATTTATTAAAATAAATATTTATTTCAGTTCCTTCGTAATGAACCTGTCCATGCTCCATGCAATAGAGGATGACATGTGCACGCACATTGAAGTTAAATTTTACCAATAGGAAAATTAATACCCTGTGTCTCTAATACGAATATATCTATTAAGACAAATGTATCTTTTATCCAACCTACCATTTCAATCTTTTATGATTTTTATGTTATATTATTTTTTAAATAATTATTAATATAAGGACATTTTTAAATCTCTAAAGTTTACAAAGATATATTATTTCATAGAATTAAAATATTTTTGTCAGGGTTCCTGCCAAAATACTTTCCAATTTTCTGAATTATGTTTCTGTTAAAAAGCTTTTGCAAAGAGTAAATATAAAAATGGATTTAAGTCGACCGTGTGGCTGTTACTTTTGAATTGTAAACATAAAAATAAATGTATCAAATGTACTGTAATGAGCTGCATTCTCGCATCTTTCTCTTACCTGGTTTAGGACGTAGTTAATCTGGAAAGTGGCAATTAGTATCATTTATGTTTATACTTGTAAATTTACATTATTTAATAGTTTCGAAAACTTATAACCATCTATAAATCAAACGAGAAACATAATTTTCTTTAGAATAAATTAGAGGTTTGATAAAAACTTGAAGGCTGAGTTTGTAAGAAATGTTCCGTTTTGATTTTAATAATTTGACCTATTGTATGGTTATCTTTGAATTAATGCAATCTATTTATGGAATTAAATTAACAGTAATTCATACGTTATTAATTAAATATATCTTCATTTACAAATAGAATATATATATATATATATATATATATATATATATATATATATATATATATTGAAACGCTCTCCGTTTCTGTCAAATTATTTCTGCAAACGGTTTCCGAATTTATATCATATTTTTGGGGGCTCCAGGAAAGGGTTGCGATTTTAAATTTCCCGTAAACACATCTAAAGGGAAATAATTATCCTACTAGCTCTGCCGGTTGGGTTCTTACGAAAATAATCGTCGCCGGTACTTACTTTCTTCCCAGCAAACGATTATTTGATCCATACGGAAGAAGCGAGGAATCTGAAATTGGTTTCTGGAAAGAAATTATTAAACTGTGGATTGCACAAGATGCTAAAGAAATGATAATCAGCTTTTCTTCTTTCATAATGAGAACATTATAAGTTCATTCATCGATTAATCCTTTTTAACATAAAATGTCACCTTGGTCATGACCGACCTTAAAAATTGTCTGTAGCGCTATTATTCTTACTATTTTAGATATCCATGCGCTCTTGGACGATGAGGCCAGGAAGAATCCACCGCTCCGACCAATCTTCTCTCTTGTATCTTGTTCTCCTCAACTCTCCGCTGCCGGGTCGATGTCCTCCTCAACTTACTGTTTCACTTACTTCCCTATTCTTTGCCACGGATGGGCACTAACTCCAAGACTGTCACGTTTTACTTAATCAACGATACACGAAAGTCTATTTCTTCTAATTAATTCCTCCAACTTTTAACGCGATAAAATATAAAGTTCATCCCTAAACTACAAGATATGTCTCACGCCTCTCTTCCCTGCTCTCACGTCCGTATTTTCTTCAAGTCCGATTTGCGCACTCCCGGTGCCAGAATTATTCAAAAGTCCCAAATAGAATTACACCCACAAAATATTTATAAGTCCTCACTGCTCAATTATTTCCCGCAAAATTCCACCAAGTCCCGCATCTATCATTTACAATAACCTCTGCAGCACGATGTGTACGGTACACGATCTAAAACTCATCTCCCTAATATTACAATGCGTTCAACCCTCGATAACTTTCATACATTCTTGTCTCTTGTTTTACCAAAATAATCTCCAGTTTCCTTCTACGTCATACCCCATTACTAGTTTACCACCAATCCTACATGCCCTTATATCACAATCTTCTGTCCGTTACTTGCCGCGCAATGTTTATTTACTTCCGCTTCCCTGGTTGCTAAGGAACGCCCTGCCTGCATGCCTGTGCCCTCAACATTTATACTTTTTACGATGAATTTAATAAATGTTTGTCCCCAATTCCCATTAAAATATTGTGTGACAGTCTGGTATGTCACAATATATAGTGAAATATATCTTGGTTATCACATACTCCGCCTTGTTGGCCAAGTCACTCTTTTCTACCTGGTTCATCAAGTATCAAAATGAAAACCCAAGAGTAAAGAGGGTGGAAATACTTGTGTGATATTGTGCACAATATACATTCGTTGATTTTCCAGAAGTTCCTTCATTCTTACAACTGAAAGACTGCGATTACATATCCACGTCTGCCTTCCCATCACCCTTCGCTATACTTGGGTTTTTCTAACGGGGCGTCTGTGGGTAGTATCTCCAAGATGGAATTCGGCGCGGCTTTTTGCGTCATTCTCAGTCCTGCCGCTAGATTCGCTCGATCTGCAGCACTACTTGATACGGTCGCGTTCATGGGACATCTTGCGGCAGGACCAAGAAAGACGCAAAAAGTCTTACCGAATTCCATCTTGGAGATTCTAATTATAGATGCCACATTAAATATAAAACAAGTATAGTCATATCTCGCGTGCGATCTGCAACCGCTTGTTTTTCATTTTTCACCCAGGAGACGACGATGTTGCACGTGTATGCTAATGCTGTCAAATCACTTGACAGCTTTGAAGCGAAATCTGAATAAACTTGCGCCGCGAGTTTAACTAGTCTGTTAAATCTCACTAGTCTATTTAAGTTTTTGTTGGTGTAATTTTCTCCGCGCGTTGTCAGAAGTGAAAGGCTCAAGTTGGCCTTAAATGATTAATTATGTGCTAAACTGTGAAAAGTCGATCAGCATCGGGGTATGGAGCGTAAGAAACATTGAAAGCAGGGATGTTTTTAGGTGGTTATGGAAGGACAGGCACAAATATTTTACCAATGTTTGTTTGTAAGTTTTATTATTTGTTTTGTAACTAATATGTTTTAGTTTCTTTTAGTACTGACATCAATGAAGATCAACCAGAACGATTTTCCTTATTATGATTATTCCATCTTTCTCAGAGATACGTTGATGAGATGCAAGATTGATTGCCTTCATTGATTGATTAATGTTTTTGGGCATGTCAGCTACTAGGGTCCGTAAGTGTTGGGCATGCTATTTTATCTTGAGAGGTTGTGGTGATCTCCCGCTGGATGGCGAGATCTGAGACCGACTTACACATGGTCTATTGGGGGTTTCCTCCAACAAGGTATTTCCCACCACCGTCGCAAATCCCGAGTCGGGACAAGTTCGGGTATCGCAACATGTGTAATGCATGTAAGTGTATGTGTGTGTAAGCAGCGGATTAGGATAGGAGAAGGAAAAATAGCGCGCGGTAAGTGTCTCAATTGTTATAGTACTGCTCCGGCATTCGCCAGATGTTTATCCCAGAAACCACCGATCAGAGCAGCCGGCCGCTAGAATTCTCCTTCAGACAGTGGTTGAACTCGACCTAACTCGACCTAGAATCGAAAATCCTGCCACCGTCGGGACCCGAACCCAAGAACCTCTCGTTTAGAGGCACTGCAGTGGCATCAATTGATGTCATGTGCCACTTAGCCGGTGTGAGGTGAATGGTTTCTTAGCTGTGAGATGATGTGATTTGAAAGATGATAGGGCAAAGCTGAAATGATGGGCAGGGAAAACGGGAGCACCCCGAGAAACCTGTTACAAACTCGCTTTATCGATCACTTATTCCACATTAGTTCACGTCCCACACGATTCAAAGAGGTTAACTTGAGCGAGCTGACCACCACACCACTGGTCGCCCCTACAGTAACACAGATTGTGATTATGTGCAACCTGCACAAATTCGGTGTTTTGGCTTGTTATTTCAGAATCTAGCGATTATCGCAATATTTTGCGTAAAATCGCAGAATCATACCAATTGCATTGTGTATGTCGCATGCACAAAAAAGGCAGTTACTATTTATCTGAACGCCGCTGTGGAAAAGAAGAAAATAGGTATATTTTTTAGCACAATACTAATTTTTGTATTAAGAACTGATTTTTTTAATGGGCAACGAAAAAACTAACTTAGAAATGAGTGTGAATGTAAAAGGTGCGAATATAGCTATAAATGCTATTCCTTCAGAATCTTGCGATTATTGCCATATTTTACGTGGAAATAAATACCAATTGTGCTGTGTACATTGCATGCACAAATGGGACAGTTACTGGTAGCCGTCGATTGATTGGTGGTTCCAGGCGCGTGAACTGCTAAGTTCATTAGTCCCATAAGTGTAGTGGACGTTTTTTCTCGGAAGGTGGCGATGATCTTTCTCTGCAGGATGGTGAGATCCGGCGCTGACCCTACCTTCCAGTCGGCAGCTTTTCCTCAAACAGGTAACTTCCACCACCGGGGCACCGCCACAGCCGAGACAAGCTCTAGGATCCCGACCGGTCTTGTGGCATGTGTTGTAGAGCAGTGCATGTTAGTGTAAGTAATGAGTGAAGATAGGACAAGGAAGAAGGAAGAATCGCGTGCGGTCCCTGACCCTTTTGTTAGATTACTACTCTGGCATTCGCCTGGTGTTGACCGGAGAAACCACGGAAAACTACTGGTCAGAGCAGCCGGTCGCTAGAATTCTCCCTCCCCCAAACTGCGACAGGACACGACCCAGCTATTAGTATGTCGATAATCCTGGTAGGTCAGGAATCAGGAACCTAGGACCTCCGGGTTAGAGGTATTACAGTTATATCAGTTAATGCCCTGAGTCACCTCTTCCGGTCGTAGCTGTCAAAAATAAAACAACCAAGGTAGTTTTTTTTTAGCATAATGCTCGTTTCTTTATTAAGAGCTGAATTTTATGGGCGATGAAAAAAACATAAAATTAGAGATGAGCGTGAGTACAAAGGGTGCGTGTGTGTGCGCGCGGGCGGGCGTGCTCAGTGCAGGTAGCCTCCATAGCCCAGTCCGTAGCCTCCGTAGCTTCCGTATCCATACGCCAGGGGTGCCTTGAGCAGCGCGGGCGCGGCGTAGGCGACGGGGGCGGCGACGGCAGTCTTGACGACGGCGGGGGCGGCGTAGGCGATGGGCGCCTTGACGATGGCCGGGGCGGCGTAGGCGATGGGCGTGCTCACGGAGATCTTGTTGACGTTGGCGTAGGAGGTGGCGACGGGCACGGCCGCCTTGATGACGGGCGCGGCGGCGAGCACCGGGGCGGCGTGCAGGGCGGGCGCGGCGTAGCCGATGGCGGCGGGCGCGGCGGCGTAGCCGGCGTAGCCAGCGTAGCCGTAGCCCAGGGGCGCGCCCAGGTAGCCGGCCGACGCGGCGGCGAACAGCAGGGGCAGGATCACCTGCGGACACGCGCACGTCAGGTCACCATGCCTTGCGCGACTTTTTTTAACTTTCTCGCTACCGCTTACGTAGAGGGAAAGTTACGCTGTGCGGAAAAACGGTGGATTTTCGGCAGAAAAAGTCTTATTACAAGACCCTGGCAACAAAAAAGTGGTTAAATCCTGTTGCTAAAATGACAAAAAATTCTCTGACACGTGGTGTAGCCAGAGTCCATGTTGTGAGACCTTGTTACCGAAAAATCGAATGACGACTAAACGTCTTTCTGTCCGTCCGTCTGTTAACAACGCTAACGACTAAACCGTTGAACCAATTTTCTCCAAAATTGACAATCCTAAATCGATGTGGCTGATGTCCTGACCCCTTGAATTTGAAACCGATATTTTAATTTTGGAGGTATTTTACATGAAATCCCTGGAACATTTTCAAAATTTTCAAAAAAATGGCTCCATCGTCTTTGATTAAATTATGCTTTTGGATAGTGTAAAGGATGTTTAAGAGAATGATGCATACTCTTATACAACTGCGTACAACTCTAAAATACTAATACACACATATATTAAACACATTCTCATGTGGTATGATTGATCCTGTCTCTGTTGTGTAACTAAGATGATAGTGTAGGAGATTTACAAATATAAATGCAATGTATATTTATTAATGTACCCCGATCTTTCCCGACAACTGTATGCTAGTTTGTTTTGTCGGAATGGCGCAGAATGAGCCTGAGGAAGGTCGCAAAATGACAGCCGAAACGATTGGCACCTATGCCTAGGACGCAGCGTCTCCCGTAAAGCCTATTAGATACTAACACCAGCCGCGGACGCCTACGCTGTCAAACTAGTTATTGGTCAGCTCCTTCCGCCCCAACGTGCCTGTACTGATTGGAAAACCGCAAAAGAATTCCGATAACGAGTGTGTTGCGCGTGGCATATGTGAATTCAATTGGTGAAATATATGCGTCTGTAGAGTGAGAACGCGCTGAGAATGCTACAGCTGACGCACGAGTACGGCTGTGTTCAGACACGCTCGGTCACGCTCGGCTCACATTCGCCTGTGCTCGGCCACCTGTCGCTGGTCAACTTCGTTTACGCAGTGTCAGCAACCCTGCCATACGGATTTTGATGCACCGCTCTCAAGTCAGAATTCCTCCAGAGACGTCTACAATTAGTTACTTATCTCTAATTAATGCATGAAATGATGTAGTGTGAAGTATTCCACGGAACTTATGACGCACAAATTATAATCACAATAAGTAGTTTAACAGATGATAATTAGATAGATCAGAGGGATAATTAGAGTTCCGTTGCTTCAGTACGTTTGTTTGTAAATATACTTGAAAGTTATCGGTGTTACGTTCAAGTTACAGGAAGTTACGAAGCATTGTGATGCCACTTTATTGGTGTCATTCTTCTTAATGCTTTGCTCTTGTGATTATGTCTGGCACTCAGGTTAATGAATTTAAATCGTAATTCTACTACAATATTATTTATGTTTTAGATGCTGAAGCGATAATGTTCTACCATTTGCTATACCTATCAAACTCGCCAATACGATAGGAGAATACCCTCCCCATTTTGGGTCTCTCAAGTCACACTACACTAGTAAGAATATCTCACTTATGTTATTTTTTACAATTTCTGTACCCCCAGACTACGCATCAATTGCTTCTCTCTGATTAGAATAAAAACGTTTTAGATTTGTCCCAAAAAGGACGAGTGAAAATTAAAGAAACTTTACCTAGAGGAAATAGCAGGAATTTGAGGAAAGGAATTCAATCATTAACTCGTTTATGATTCATTGAAGGACTCTCACTAATAAAATCAACCCAAAGCTCTGAGCTCTCTTACGATGTTTGAATGTTTTCCTTGCGACTTCGCCTGCACTAAGACAATGGTACACTTAAGAAACTCGTAATGAGTTGTTAGTTGCAGGTTTTTGTCGTAATTCCTATGCATGGGAAACAAAAAGGAAAAAAAACTTAAGGTAATATCTCAGATTTCGTTGCATGCAATAAGCGTTGTGTTCATTATTTTCTACCGTGAAGCTGTTATGAAAGAAATATACTTCGTTAACTATTTTGCACAAGAAAGTAATTGACAATGTATGTAAGGGAAATAAAATCAACTCAAAAGATATTAATACAATTTTTATTACTTAGTTACGAAATCAACTCGAGAATTGGTATTTGAGTGCCTCGTGTTTCAGAAGTTAGTATTGTTGACATAACTTTCCCTGCCATCTGCATTAGGTATTATGCAATAGCCTGCATGAGAACTATGATATGTAAGAAGAACCTTAGAAATGTTGCGTGATCTGGCATCGCGATGTCATCTTGAGCACTTAACGAGTAAACACCGCTACCGCCTTCTGTGCCAGCGACCTTCCTGACCAATAGCACGCAATATTCTGACGAATACCACCAATTAGTATGAGCAAATCACCCCCTTGTGGTTCACCCGCACGTGTTGTTTGCTACCAGTTTTCGACCTTGATGGACTCTCCGCCGGTTTTCTGGGACCTTGGCATTTCCGATTCCAATACTAAATTTTCCTAAATTAGGACTACGAATAGCTTGTATTCTTTCAACTTGTTCTTCGGAACCAATTAGGAAGAGAGCATCCCCGTAAGGCTGCTAGAGGTAAAGTAGTTCCTCTGTTTGGAACATTTCTGTTCTGATCGGCGACAGACGTCAGTGCCGTAATTGCCATTCGGGCTCCTTCTATACGCAGGGTCGTTAGAATGCGATGCCGCTCCAGAACGATGCCCTCGTCGACCCATCGAATTCCATCGACCGTCGGCACGCGCCCATCCAACACGAGGCCTAATTGGACTGGAAGAGTCGCGCGTCAGAGCTCCATGGCCCGAGGTATCGATTACTTTCTGGGGCGATCCTTTGTGGCGGTGTCTCGTGTGCCAGGCGGCGGCGACGAAGACGATGGTGGCGGCGGTAGTGGTGGTGGTGGCGATTGTGGTGACTGGTGGTAACGACGATTGTGAAGGTAGTGGCGGTAGATGGGCGGTCATGTCAGCAGAAATGTCGGAGAAGTGGTGTTCCAATAATGGCAATGTGACGGGCTGAAAATACATCTGACGGCGATGGCGGTGGCGGTTGCGGCAGCGACGGTAGGGATAGAGGTGGCGGCGGTGACGGCGCTGGCGGCGGAGGTGGCGGTGGTTGCGACAGGGATGGCGGTGGCGGCAGTGGGAGCAACACAGACCATTGTGAGTGAGATGTGGAGGGAGTATGAGATCTTTGAGATGCCTCGGAAGAAGTCGAGGTGGCGACACAATGCGTGCCTTTTTCTCAGGGGTCGGGAAAAAGCGAGTGCGTAGACTTTTTTAGCGTCTTGCTACATCGTATGGGTGGATTTTCGGCGGAGTTCAGAAGGTGTGTGTTAGTGAGCGACATTGCTGGAAAGTTACACGAGTTGCATATCATTCGAAAGCTTGTGATGTTCGAAAGTTCTTTCCGTTTTGGCGGAAAGTTTTACTTTAATGAATATTGCACGACCGAGAACTTATATGAAGGTCGCACAATGCAGTGAAAGTAGTTTTGGCTCTTTTATGGTTTTGTATCTCGTAATAAGAAATGTCGTATGACCATCGTGCTTCTCTCAAGCACGCTCGTTTCTTATTCGTTGAGAAAAAAACATTACAAGAGACTATTATTTTAAAAGTGAAATTTTGAGTATTGTAGGAGGTCATTTATGATACCTACATTGGTAATCACGTGAATATGAGTTTATAAATACAATTTTGTTTCTACTTTGTAAAAATATTAAAACTGTTAGAATTCATTGAAAGTTGTGGCGTATGTAATAGAAATGAAAATTCTTTGATAAACGTCTGCTGAAGGAAAAAGACTTCGAACATTTAAGAACTGACATTTTCAAATATTAGGTATTGAGAACACCAGGGATACAGGTTCGAACCCCAAGTAAGAAATGGACGTTTCCGGATGTATTTACGTCCGGATGTTCCGGACGTTTCCGGGCATTAGTGGCAACTTCTAATTGCACATTACATCTCTAAACCTCAATTCATTATTAATCCTTAGTCATTGCACTGCTCAAATGACACCAAACTCTCTAAAAAGATGAGGACGGAAATGAGCCCTTGGGCTTTCTAGAGCTTCGGAATCTATTCAGGACTCAAGGGTTACCACGAAGTTCAGGGAATAACATTGGCTGGCCACTGAGTAGACCGTTGCATAAGGCGGTGGTATTCATGTGCTTGTCGGGAGCGATATTCGCGGGGCTGGCCACCCCTGGCGGCGGAGGCGCCGGCGCGCGCCGCACGTGCGACAACAGTGGGCGGCGGACGGCGCGTGGCCCCTGCGCCAGCCAGCGCGCAACGAGCGGGAACTGGGGCGCGAGGGGCGGGGATGCAAGTACGGACGGTGGCGGCGGGGAGCGTAAACAGGAGAATTTGAAATGAGCATGGCATGCTGAAAATCGGGAGCATGGAGCATGGGGGGTGGAGCATGGGGCGAGGAGCATGGGGCGTGGGACCTGGGGTGTGCAGCACGGGGCGTAAAGCATGGGACGTGGAGCATGGGGGTGGTCTACCGCGTGAAGCATGGGGTTGAGTCTGGGGTATGGAACGGTAACATGGTGTCGGGTGTCTGGAACGGGGATGACGGAGTTTTAAGCAGGGAGCATAAATCGGAAAACAAAGGAGATAAAAACGGGTACGGGGTGTTGGGTGGCGGATTGTTCGGAGCGGAGCGGCTGGTAAAGGATGAGTTGGAAGGAGGTGCAGAGCGGGTTGCGGAAATGAGGGGAAAGGCTGGGGTGGGCAGGGGAGTAGGAACTTGTGGTCTGGGGTCGAGGCAGCCCAGGTAGAGTCTGGAAATTGCGGGAAGCCTGCGTTTGGTCCTTCCCCGCCAGAGGCGGCCGCCCAGCTCTTTGGGTGTCTCGCTCTCGCGCCACTGCCTTCGGTTCTCTTTTCTTTGGAGGCGCCTGTTTTCGTGTTCTCCTTAATAATTGACGTCAGCTAGCTTTGTCCGAGGGTTGTCGTTAGTTGGTTTCGGAGAGAATGGGGTCAGATGGATGAATGTTTATTTCAAATTCTAAGAGAGCAAATTGTTGTCTTGAATCTTCTTTTTATATATTTTTAGAATAATATGAAGAAGAGTAATTAGTGTCTCTTAATTGGACATGTTTATATTTATGTATAAAGGTGAAGTTTTATTCTGGACGTTTGTAGGTTCTATTCTCGTTATATCAAATTTTGATATCTTTAGAGTTATTTCTTGCCTTTCAACGGGAGTACACAGCTAAATGTTTTAGAGAAATAATACCTCAAAATCATTGAAAACAAAGGAGTTTACACAACATTATTCTTTCGCAGGACACAACCGTCACAAATACTAAGGTGTGATTGCTATTTTGTGCAAACTTTGATTAAACAGTATAATTTTCTATGAACCATTCGTTTTTGCTATTGCTCTTCTCATAAATATTTATGTCATTATTAAGTTTCTATTCTTGTCTTTGCAAATGATTTTTTTAATGACAAAGCATTAACCGACATTGAAGGGTGATGTGTATATAAAAACATGTTTATAAAAATGTTTTCCCAGCGTTCATAGGTAATATGAATTATTAACGGAAGCACATTTAGTTGGATTGCCAAAAAACTTGTCGCATGTCGCCTTGCCATGAAGCGGCTTCTCTGCCTCCGCGTCGCGGGGAAAGCCGGTCCGCGGAAGCCACCGCCGGATTTGCATCATGAGCCGCCGCCGCCGCCGTATGGCTTCCGCATTGGGGCAGCTCCGCGTCGCCGATGCCCACCCGATGGCCCCGCCCCACTTTCGCTCCCACACTAGCAATAAACCGTTCCTTGATTTTTTTTTCAAAAATATTTAGAAATTTTATTTGAATTTTCTAACAAAATTTGCGTAGTGCACTTCTCGACGTGGCTGCTCGAGAAAAAGTTTTTCGATGTAAGTTACCCTGACTAACAGGTGACCCATGCAGACACAGGATATTAATAGCTATTATTAATTAATTAATTATTTGAATTTTCAGTTTTTTTTAAAATGGGATTGCATTGATTGTTAATCTCAGCGTCATTATATTGTTAGAACGAATTCAGGTTAGATGAAGTGAAGCTTCAATAAAGTCGAGAATCCAACAAGTATGTCAATTACCTAGAAGATCTGACATCTTAAATGTCGAATCTCGAAATTGTGTAAAAAAATTAATTTTAAAACTAAAGTTTCTGAAAAATTTTTAAAAAATCGTTATAATTCAGAGGATTTGGTAAAATTTTTTGATGGGAGAATTTGCTAGAATTCTTCAAATACTTTTGACAAAAAGCAGAATAAATTCGCGTTTTTGAATTGCCAGTCTGTTTCAGGATTCGAGGGTTAATAGTATTCCTGTCTTCAAATTCCTTATAAATGACTCTCGGTTACATTTTATGTCATTCAGGTTGTCCGTTTCATATCCTCAACGTCTTGAAGCATTCAATGTCTTACAGATGAAGTTCTTTGCTCTTCATTACTTCGTCACAGGGTCATTAGTATTACGGTACTATGAAACGTCGACCACTTTCCTGCTTTCGTCACTTTCATTGGGGTCCATTTTTCCCACTGTCTTGCACACGCGGCTATCTTGTCATTGTCACACGTCCTACTTTGCACGATTCTCACCTTTTCGCTAATGTCTCCATGCGACATTATACCATTTACGTTGATGTTTCGAAATTAGGTTTCATTTGCTTTTTCTAACTTCTACAAACTGCATTTCCTTTTGCCCATTATCCTCAAGGAAATATGGTCTTTAAAAAAGTTTCTTTAAAATATTACTGTCCGCAAATTAACCACTTGGAAATCAAAATACGTATGTATTCAATTAATTTAGTATTTTAAATGTATCAAAGTTGTGTTGAATTGAAAATTCAAATTATTCCTGTTATGGTTAAATTTATAAACCTATTTTTCATAATTTTATACTTATGAAAGGTACGCATACAATTGTAATTACATATGAATCAAAAATGACGAAAAAACATTAAAAACGTCATAGTTTTAGAAGTATTTTCACTAACTACAAATGCACTATAATATTTCTCACAAAATCCGAAAGAGTTCTGTTCGCTTTAGTTAAACGAAGTAAAATTACTATCAGATCCTGAGGAAGCAAACGCGACAATTCTTCCAGACCTTCTGTAATGTCACGGAATGCGTCCCAAAGATAAAACGGCAAATTAAATTCTTCACGCTTGGTGGAGATTTATAAGTATCTCTGTCTTCTTGAGAAGAGATTATTCGTTATGTAATAAAGCTTTCAGCGTCTTTAAAATATTATATATTATATTAAAATGTTATTGTACGACGAATGGATTAATGCTTCTTTATGGGTAAGATATCGGAATATAATTTTTGTACATGTATGTATTGCGGCACTTAATACTGATTTTGATCAACTCTCATAAGCTATTTTATAAATTAAATAAAAATTAATTAACTGATTTTGTTTAATTCCAAATAGGTGTTCTAATTATGTAATTTTTGGAAATATCCTGTCAATAAATATGAATAAGTAAATGAATAAATGTATTTTTTCCCAATGTAATCTTTGAATGTTGTTATATATACTGAAGTTTTTAAATAACAAACCCTTTGAACTATTTAGAAATCAATGAAAATTGTTTTCTTCAAAGTTTAACATAAATAATGCTATTTATGAAATTGATGAATGTCTGATCCCCCACGATAGGAAAGACCTTCACAGAATTACATGAATAAATCGATTGATATTATACTTCCAAGGCATACTTCCAATATTTACAATTTCATACGTTTGTAAAAAGTAAAAATTCATTTTAGTTGCCATTACTAATTAACACCTTAAGGTTTTTATATTTATAGGGATAAATAAAAGATAATTGATCAATTATTTTCAAAAAATACTTTCGGGAATTATTCCGAATTCGTTTACAGTAGGTAACTTCTACGAAATGTATCTGAGCTGTTATTTTTGTAATTGTCTAATTAAAAGATACGAATTTAACTCCCGAATTTTTCATCTTCCTATCAAGTCAACAATCAACATCTCGAATTTCACCACACCTTACAATTTACTTTAAATTGCATCATAAGCTCACTAAAAATTTTAATAATAACTACAACGGAGATGTAAGTGACAAGCTGGTGTATTTTGCGAGTTTAATACCTAATAATTAGCAAAATTATTAAATTGCTGAATAATAAATAGGATTTGCTACTATGTAGCACCAAATATATTGTAACCCTGATTTCCTCTTTTCTTCTAAATAGATGATAGAGAATACTAAGCTTGAGTAAAAGTACACAACTCGTTTGGATATTTGATTGTAATCACGTCTCAATATGAGACGCATCGCTTGGTGAAAATCATAGAGTTCGAATCACAGGTACGGAGTAATCTAGTACTTCGTAGATTTCGAATTTCTGATTTGGAAAATATGAACCGTTCTTGTACCTACAGTTTATTTTTCTATAATGATTATTGTGAAGATGTATCGATATTTCAGAAATCCATTCAAGACTATATCTAATTCTTAGTTTTGATGTACAATGAAATAATATCAAAACTGATGTCAGTGACATTGAGTAATGAATGTAATTACATGACGATGACAGATGACTCAGCACACAAGTCAGTATTTGCTTTTGAATACAATTCTTTAAACCGATGTTAGAATTTGTTAAATCATTGCAAGGAAATTTGGATTATAAAGAATCCAAAAAGACTTTGCAATCTAATTTTCGAGAGAAAGCGCAAACCCAAAAAATAAAAAAGCCAAATGAACAAAAATATGTAAAACACCAAAATATCGAAGCCCACTTAAAAAGTTGTTCTCGTAAAAATCATTTAAATCAAACAGTTTTAAATTCCATACTCATTAACACTAACATATTTCAAAATTTATGAAAAATTTTGCTTCTAAAAACATCAAAATTTACCACAAAATTTTTTTTCAAACCCGTTTCTTTCGCGGTGCCGAAAAATAGTTTTTCACATTGTAAATAATACAAAACACGCCTTAGATAACACGGTAGTAGTTGCTACAGTTTGCAAAACGTGATGATCCTGGTCGTGGTCGATCGCTAGCATGGCCTGTCACTCACCAGCTTGTACATGGCTGCGGTGTGGCGGGTGTCTTCGGGCTGCGGGCTGCGGATCGAGTCTGCCGTTGGGCGCGCGACGGGCGCCTTTATAGGCCTTGTGGGACGCCTTCGCGGGCCTCCGCCTCCCCCTCCGCGAGGTCACGGGCGCGTGATGCAACTGGTGCACCACCTCCGCCGCCGCTGCCACCGCATTTCACTTTCCCCCGCGCGCGCCGCTGGCGGTCGCAGCGCTGTTCCTGCGCGGCCACCGGCCGCGCCAGGGCGGCCCCAGACACTCAACCGCCATGGTCTTCGCCGTCCTCCCGCTTCCTCTGGGGGCCTCTTGGCGTTCTCTTCCTCCGTAGACTACTACTTCTTCTCTTCCTCCATACACTTTACTATGTTTCTTCCTCCCCAGATTTCATTGTTTTTCTTCGTCCATAGACTTCTGTTATTGTTCTGCCGCCGCAGACTTCCACTACTTCTCTTCCTCCGTAGACTTCTACTACTTCTGTTCCTCCGTAGATGTCTACCATTTCTCTTCCTCCGCAAATTTCTACTAGTTCTCTCCCTCCGTAATCTTCTCTTCTTCCTTATTATTCGCTTACTCTTCCATTCTTTCTTCTCTTTTTTCACGGTCCTTCAGTTTTCTTCCTCCAATATCTTCATCCTTCATCCTATGTTCTTCCACATTCTTTACTCATTTCTCCATCTGCTCCTCCTTCCAACAGGACATTCTCGAGCTCTACCATCAAAATTAACTCTTTACACGCCTCCTTTTGCAATTTTTCTCCAAACAGCTTCTTTTCCTTCTATCTGTTAGTTTTGCCTCCTTCTATACTTCTTCCATTCTTCTCTTTGTGATAACCAAGTTGCATTCTTGTGTGACTCCTAAATCATCCTCCTCAATCTCCTTCATTTGCTTCTTTTCCATTCCCTCCTCCTCCTCCTCCTCTATTCCCCCTTTTCCCTATTATCCTCGTTTTCTTCCTTATTCTCCATTTACTCCTTTGCCAACGTTTCCTTCTTTTCCTCCCCTCTTCCGTTTCCCAAATATCCTGCCATTCTTATTCCTTTTCCTCCTCCTCCTACATTTTCTCCTCATTTTCATTCATCCATTTTACTTTCTCTGCTTTCTCCATCTCCAACTCTATTTCATCTTTCTCCTTCTCTTATTCCTCCACATTCTGCTTCCGCGTTTCCAATTCCTTCGTCTCCTACTCCTTCACTTCTTTGCTTCCTCCTCTACCACGTCCTTGTTTTGTCTACATCCTCAAAGGTCTTCATGTATTCCTGCATCTCTTTCTCGACGTCTGGCGCGTTTTCTTCTCCCACTTTTCCTCCACCTCCTTTTCCTCTACTTTCAACTCCTTTTTCAGGTCCTTTTCGCCTCCTTCATCTACTTTGAACCCTCCACCTTCGTTTGTTTCACATTACCCAACTCCATCTCCTCCTTCACCTCCTTCGTCTCCTCCACCTCCTCCAAAGTCTGTCTCATCTTCTTCAACTTCTCCACATTCTTCTCCTTCAGCTATAGCCTCTATGCCTTCTCTTCCTTCTTCTTCTTCCCCGCCTCAAAGTACTCCATCTCCTCATCTGACTCCTCCACCTCCTCCCCCTCGTCTTGCGCGTCCCTCTCCCAGCGACCGTAGCGCTCGGGATTACTGATGCGCCTTTGAGATCAAAATATCGATGTTACCAAACATTGGTGTTCAATATTGAAACATCGATGTTAATAATAGACTAAAACCCATCGATGTTTTCAAACATCGATTTTAGAGTAAATCTTCAGTTCAGTGAATAAGGCTACGGGAAAAATCGGCCTTACGTTCACGGCGCATGCATTGACCGTCTCTCTATATGCAAAATACGAAGAAAGACGACGGAAATACCAGGGTATCGGGGTCTCCAGCTAGAGATACTTTACTCCACGAAGGTAGTACGAACAGCGTTCGTTTAGTTCGAACACGTAAATTAACAAAGTTACCATCATTTATTATTTCGTACTCTCATTTTTACAATTTTGTTATTATGGTAATTTTTCATTCATATTTCAACAAAAATATCGATGTTTTGGAACCATCGTCATCTATGTCGCATCCCTACCTGTGACCAGTCCCAAGTATAGAGAATTTACTATAGGAAGGGACCAATTTGACAGGTCTGAAGACAAATGAAAGTCATGTTGGTTGATGGCTTTGCAGTAAGTTGTGTCGAAGGCTTTTGCAAGTGAGCCAATTGTAATCAGTAGTATTTTTAATCAGTCACTTTGTTATCATTGTAATCAGTTGCAAGCAGTAGCCGTCAAAGCGTTCTCTTCTTAGAGCAATTATTCTATACCGGAGGCATTTCTCGGACGAGGCAGGCTTCGTGAGTGCCTCTGTAAGGAGAAGCCACCCGTTGGCCGTCAGATCGCTCCTCGACCCGAGGTCAGGACGCAGTCGCTTTATGGGATGACCTGGTTTGTGTTTGACATTCACTTGTCGCTTGTGTGAGTGGCATAACAGGGGAACTCTTGATGATGAAGCCTCAAGTACGTGTTCGATTGTTTGTATTCAGTGCTCGATCGCACTGAGAGCTCTTCGAAGAGAGATTTTTCTTAACACTTCTCCCGTCCAAGGAGGCCCAGAGGAGTGTAGAGAATATAAACAGAACTCTTACTTAGAAGTGAAGAGATTTGCGTATCTAGCAAGTGTAATGTAGCAGTTAAGAGTGATTGTCCCCATTTTCTACACGATCGTTTATAAAATATCAAAGTTACTACAAGTAAATTTTCATTTCAGCATAAATATTTTTATTGTCCGAGTTCATATTTTTCATTTTTTTGGAAGTCGCAAACGATTTAGTTATCGTACTGTTGAGTACTAAAATTGTATTTTCATAAAGACTCTGGCTTTTTAATTCATTTTATTACAGAGGTAGGAATTCAGATTTCCGCCTCACAAGATAACCATTTTTCATTCATTCAAACTTGTTCCTACTTACTTGATTACTTTGTCTGTAAAGACCTCCCGTGAGGTCAGTCTTCTTTGTTCTGCACCTTTATTGGATTGAGTTCCCTTACAATAGCCCCAGATTCCTTCTTGGCTTAATTTTGCACTTATTCCGGAATAAATATATTACGGTATTCATTCATTGAATTATACGTCTGGTCGGTTGCATTTGAAGCACTTGAGCACATTTTTTCATAAAATATTTGGTGCAATTCATTATTGCGTGATTTAGAGTTCATTTTGGAAAATTTAGTAGGAACTTTTTCTCAATATTTTTTTCTGAAGCCCCGAAGATTTTTTCCTGGTTGAGGAATAGTCTTCATAGTGTAATTAATTACAATGTTGTAAGTACCGTGCCATATTATTTTTTGTTGCTGAAACATCTTTATTTCATTACCTTGTGTAATACGTACGACTTGCACATTGTCACTATTTAGGAATGTACATGATTGTCATCGTTTTAACTTTCCTACCAAATACTCGTATTCCTCTCTTATTCCTTAACCTTTACAGTAATATTTCCTTCCTCTTAATAAATCAGTGTATAAAAAATGCCTGACCTTCATTTCATGTTAATAGTTTCCTTTTCTTCCCTTTCCAATACTGTTAGTTTTCTTCAACTGACATTGTCTACAATGTTAATATTTGACTACTATCCAGAGGACTACCACGAAGTACTTTATTTCATATCTTCACACCTATTGTGTAATATTGACGCTTCCTACTGTGAATCTGAAGAACGAATTTTGTTTTCAGAGTTTGGATGTCCAGTATTCCATTAACCTCTTAATTGACAACAGCAAATCAATACTATAAATTATTGCAAAATTATGCTCAACGATAAATCAAAATAGGAAGTGGGATGGAAAGACATTTAGTCACTTGTTTAACATCGTAACGGCACTTAGTATCTTTTGTCTGTTATACTTCTCGAAAATTACTTTTTTGTAAATGGCTAATGTAAATAATAATTCTTAGTTTTCTTTCATTATAAAATGATATCAATAAATAGTTGTTTGGATGCATTTGGTTGAAAGGTTTAATGAAAATACCGATTTGGTTCCTACCTGTTTGACAAAGAAGTAATCTTCATAAGACTATAATATGAGTAAAACTGAAGTGGTGAATTTATCAGGACTGTTGAATTGTTCTCGTCAACTGTAGATTATTTTTACTTGCTGTTCACCTATTCATACGAAACAGAATGAAACAAATTGAATTCTATCTTGTAAATCGAATTTTAAAACAAACTCTTCTTTTCACAACACCTAATTTTCAATTTTATTTTGGATAGTGATCTCTAAGACAGTTAAACTTCAAAAGCATTCAGTAAAAAAGGTTGTTTATTTGGACTCAAAAGTTGCGTTTCATAACACGCGTATTAATCAGATAGCGCTCTGTGAACGGTATGTTGGCGTAAAGAAACGTGCCGTTTGTTTCCGAGCGCCTAGTGGGCAGGAAACGCAGCACAATTTACGAACGGTGCGCGCGTGACAGGTGAAAAGCGAGCGCGCGCAGCGGCTGCCGCTCTCCACCACGAGTTTCCGTTCCTTCGACCCGCGCTGTTACGCAAGCATTTTTTTTGACACGGGCCACTCCTGCCGCTGCAGGAGACAAGGTCGTGCTGTTGAGTACCGCTGTAGAGGCGGTGGTGGTAACAATTACCAGACGACTGCAAGCGTCCGACACCTCCCCTCCAACCGCTAGCCTAGTCTTGCAAACACGTAACGGAGAGAACTAGCAGGTTATAGCTATTAACATCAAGGCATATCATAACATTAGGCTGATAAATAGCCTTTGAGCACTGAGCACGTTCTTTGTATTATCGTTCGTGAGAAGTTCAATACTTTTTGTAATGCCATCTACGTACAAGGAAAAATCATATAAACGGGAAGTACCATTTCTTGGATTAAGTTCATTTCAACGTCATCTTTAGTTGAAACTCATTTGATTCAACAGTTCTTAACGGGCGACAGACTGTTATAGCTATTAACATAACTAGTAATGTTATGCGGGTTATTACTGAAGAGGCCAAAAGTTAAAAATCAATGTGAAGCGTATCAGAGCCCAAATTTTTAATTTGGACGAGGCAGTAACATTTCGTGGTATGTTCAGCATGTTATCTGTCACTATAAAGTCTCATGATTTACGCGAAAACTTATGACATTACTGCGATAGTAAAGAAATGAATTCTGTAGTTGCGGCACGTTAGTACGATATTGTGGGGTGTTGCTCATGATATATCTATTTAAAAAACATTCGTAAACCGTAGTTTGAGAAAAATGAATGCAAATAATTTTCCTAAACCTAAAGATATCTAAAGAAATGACGTTCGGTGAGAAAGTTGGTGCAGGCGCCGTTGACATCCAGTGGCGACACCTTCACCTCGTCAATAAATATGATTACCGAAGATGAGTTTCATGTGGTGGAATGTCAGGAAAATTAGTTTAATTTACGTAATATATTTTTTATATTTGCACTATTAATAATATTACAATTAACAATAATTTACCCTAAACTAACATGAGTTACCTTTATTTTGAATAAATCTTTATTTTTGTACATCACCATGTTTTTTCTTTACAAACATTTGCCTTGCGAGGAATCGATGGTTGTTTATTTACGTTGCTAAGGATGTTAAAACCCGTTACGAAGTATGTATAGGTACAAGTGCACTTAACAATCCTGTAGGGTTGCATGTTAACAGGGCTAAAGACGCATGTGACCGATAAAAGCCTTAACGGACAGGTAGCTTATCGTTTATCGTGGTTCCAACTTTATCGTTTATCGTTAAAAGTGGTTTATCGTTTCTCCCGATAAGTCGATAATACATCAGCACAATGTTACAACAATAAAACACCATGATTCAAACATTAAGCTCAAGTAACAATACACTGTGGCAATTTAAAAATAAAATACTAAAGAAAAAAAATACCATTCCTCCACTTAATACCAACTCAGGGAAAAAATTCTCACCCTTTGAAAAAGGTGAATCACTAGCAAATCATTTTGCAGATACATTCAAACCAAACGACTCACTCCCACATATTCAACACCAAACAATCACACAGATAGCAACAGCTCCTAATTATAATGTACCATCCAGAATTAGATTCATATCTCCTCAGGAAATAACAAACATAATAAAAGCACTCCCTAAAAAGAAGGCTCCAGGACATGACAGAATAAACAACAAAATCCTAAAAAATCTGCCACATCAAGCCATAACATTCTTAAATAATATTTATAACTCTTCATTAAGAATAGGTTACTTCCCACTATTATGGAAACACTCAATAGTAATACCCATTCCAAAACCTAACAAACATCCATCGAATGTAGAAAATTATCGACCAATCAGTCTGTTACCCTCCTTATCAAAAATTCTTGAGAAACTTATTCAGAAAAGACTTAGTAACTACCTCAATAAAAATGACATCATTCCCAGACACCAATTTGGATTCACAGAAAAGTTATCAACCACACATCAATTATTAAGAATCACAGAACATATCCATACAGCATTCCAAAGAAAACTACATACTATATCAACCTTCTAGATATTTCCCAAGCATACGACAGAGTATGGCATCAAGGTCTCATGTACAAACTAAGAATCAATGGCACACACAAATACCTAACCAACATCATCAATAGCTTTAAAAGCAATAGAACCTTTGCAGTATCAGTAGATAATCATCTCTCAAACCCCAAACCAATATATGCTGGACTTCCTCAGGGCTCCCCATTATCACCGGTGTTATTTAATCTGTACACAGCTGATATCCCTACAATCAACACAGTCAAAACAGCACAATTTGCAGATGATACAGCATTGTATTGCTCAAATATATCACTAGACACAGTAAGAAACACATTACAGCAACATCTCTATCAAATAGATTCATGGTCACACTAATGGAAAATTAAACTAAACCCAACTAAGTCAACAGCTAAAATAGTTTCACTAAAAACAATATCAACACCACCACCTCTCACACTGAACAATAGCATCATTCCTTGGACTCCACAAAACAAAACAGTGAAATATCTAGTCCTGCATCTAAACACTAAACTTAACTGGATTAAAAAGATTGAAAAAAAAACAATGTTACAAAAAACTCTTAAAGTGTATAAATAAAACATGCTCATTGCACAACGGTCTATGAATAGTAATCAGATGCTTTGGAAACACGAATCTTTGATTTAAAAAATGTAAATGGTTAAACACTTACACTAGACACGTACATTCCTTATAACAGCCGTTAAGTTATTTATTTTTCTTAGAAGAGACAAAACCTGTATTGTGTATCCCACCAATGTACTCTATTATTACAATGTACACAATGTGAGAGGAAAAACTAGGAGAGATTAATATTGAGTATTTAGTTCAACCGGTTACTGGTTGAGTCTTTTATTCACGGTCTCACCGGAGAACGATATAACCGGTCGTAGAGACGATAAGGATCCAGCGGAAATGTCTGATGTATGTGGGGTGAACGGATCATTCATATTTTTTTTAATGTAAACGTTATTGTGACTGGAAAAAGTCAGTACGAAAGAATGAAATTAATCTCTAGGATGAAGTAGATAAATGGTTAAAAGGGAAAAATCTGAGAGTGGATTTGTCGGTGCATTGAAAATGCAAGGAAGGGAGGCGGGAAGAAAATAAAACAATTTAACAAAAAACTCGTGTGAGCTCATATGATTACAACAATGGCACCAGCTCTCTTATCGTTGATAAATGTAAAGATAAATAGGACACAATTAATACAAGTAGGTTAGTTTGACCGTTTTTCTGTGAATGTTAACAGTGTTATGTTATCTTCGTTATCTCTGTGGAAAGTGGGTGAATGCGATGCTTGCCTAGCAATTAATTAGTGAGAAATGTTTCAAATAAAATACTTACTACCTTACCTTTGTTACTCTCGCTACCTTAAGGTAATGGTTGATGCATTTTAAATTTTAGTGAGGATCTCCAGTCTGCAGTGAGGTAGGATTTTAAATCACTGTACCTTAGCCAAGATATCCTATATGAGTCTACAAAGTGGATTTGGTGCAGTCCAACATTAATATCTGTTGTCAAAATACAACGACAAATGCTTTTACTCATAATGAGTTCCGCCACTTATGCCTGTATTAATAGAAAAGGTACGCTGATAAGGAGAAAACATGGGCAAGCCGCTGTTAAACAATGTAGAAAAGGTAGGAATGGTGTTTCTTTAAACAATATTTTTAAGTATTCAACATATTTACTTATCTGGAAACTGAAATCAATGTTTTATATTAAATTTGAACGGACTGTTTTCTGAGAACATGTAGTATATAAAGACTGAGTCACTTCAGGTGAAATCAATACACGATCGTACTCCCGTCAATTAGATGAACAAATATCTCCTATGGTCTTTGCTGGGAAACGCTTCGATTTCATACACCAATTTCTTGACGATTTCTCTTCTTCTAAATCGCCCAAAAGGTTGTGCTTCATGTGCGTCGAAGTGCTGAGGATAATTCTAGTATTGGGAAAGAAAAATCTACTATTTTATACAATCAACAAAAACAGCAAATGTATTAATTTACATAATTAGAATGCAAATTTTGTCAGCTCTGTATCATGCACTGCCCTACAATGGCCCTGCCAGTCGCTGCCCGACTTTAGGCCGTAATAAACTTAGGATGCCAGCCGGCGGTCAAAATTGCAGTGCACCTGCTGTTCCCAAATGCCACTAGCATCTTCTCAAGTCTACAACAGCGCATCTTTCCTCAGAAATGTGCTTAAAGTTCTGGCTACAACCAAATTGAAAAATTACAAAAACGCGTTCTATGCTCCTATGCTTTTGAGGCCAAAACGAATATTCATAATTTATCACGTGTATTCTGAGGATCAAACTGGTGTGTTTCCTTTATATGAAATGACTATGTAGACCTTCCAGTTGCAAGAATCACTACAGATTAATTCAGTTGTTCCTTCAGGCCGTAGCTAAAGCCTATCGTGTCACCTGTAGTCTTGTTCAAAATATATTTTTTATTTGAGAAATAAATATTGCTTAGTTTGTTATTATAACAATAGAAGATTGAAATGTGTTGAAAGTAGTTTTAATGAATGTGATGTCTTGAGAAGGAAGAGTTAGCTGCTATTTCTGTAATTTCGTCTTTTTTACTTTTGCTCTAATAGTCATACGGAGCTCCCACTAGAACCACCGGCTTAGGGGCTCAGGGCATCAATTAATATCGCTACAGTGTCTCTGGCCGGCGGTTCCTAGGTTTTGAGTTCAGTCGGTGGCAGGATTTTCGACACTAACAACATACGTCGAATTTAGCCGATGTCGGGAGGAGAATTCTAGCGGCCGGCTGGCTGCTCTTATCTGTAGTTTTCCGTGGTTTCTCCGACCAACACCAGGCGAATGCCGGAACAAACGGGCCAGAGAACCCGCGCGATCTTTCCGTCCTCTTCCTTACACATACACACACACACTTACACTAACGTACACTACACTACCACGCATGCTGGAAGACGAGTCGGGAACCTAGAGCACATTCCGGTTGGGGCACATTCCCACTAGTGCTCTGTTGGTGTGGAGATACCTGATTGAGGGGGGGAGCTCGATGGGTGAGGGGTTAGCTTTCTGGCTTCTGAACCCCTATTGCGCGGGTTCGATTTTGGCTGAGATGCCCGGATTTTCGAAGGGCGAAACATCTGCAGTAGAATTTACATGTCACACCTGTGGCAGACAGAAAATGAGAGTCTAATCCCAGGTGCATTTAGGAGACCTCCCACGAGGTGTGCCTGCTCAATAAAGGTCCCTAGACCCGCGTCGGGGGCAGCCTTCCAAGGAAGCCTGGGTCGAAAACTCGGGTACGGAACAACTGCCTAGCGGCAGTCTCCCCGCAAATAATCCCATACAATAAATAAATACCTGACTGGGGAATAACCCCGCAAGCCGACGGATAGGTCGGCGTCAGATCTTACTATCCAGCGGGAGAAAATACCGCCACCTCCAGTGATAAAACACATGTACTACACCTACGGGACTAATGACCTTAGGAGTTACGAACGACCGGAATTATTAATCAAATTATTAATCAGTGAATCAACCCACTAGTGCCTATTTTAACTCACATGTATGCAATAAATTACAATAATAGCAACAAAAATCTGAAACACGTGTGCATGCTGCATGCAAAAAATTTGCAAATCAAATAATACAGTCACCCTCTTTATCTACACATTATAAAATTTATGATCGTTCAAATGATAAAAATTGGAAATTATTTAAATTTTAGATGGAAACAATGAATGAGTTCATAGTATGGAGGAAATACAGAGGATCTAATATTTGACTGAAACAATAGTACAGATTCTCTTCACTTTTTGTTGGATAATTAGAATAATTTGTTGCAACTGCAAGAACACGCAAGGCATTTGTGAGCAGTCCGTCCATCACGACACCAATCTAGGAACATTATTTGCAATAATGCATCACAACAATCGTCACAAGATACAAAGAACCTCTTGACGTTATTTATTCAGGTGGTTCTGTTTGATTGTTATAGTGTCTGCAAGAGTAATAGTTCTACTAGCACTTTACTCAATTATTTTCTTCGTCTCCACCTAGGGAGTACTTGACCTTGACGCTGGTGGAGGAGCTTGTGTACCCCTATGACCCTGAGAGCTATGCCGGCGGTAGCGTAGCTATTGGTAGGGCCTCCCTTGCCGGACAGGTTGATGGGGAGGGGTCAGACGAAGAAGTACTCCAGAAGAGGACCTCAACAACACCAGAAGAGGACCTACATCGAGGCGATGGCCTCGAAGGAACCCGTCTCGCTGGGGATTGAAAGGGAGAGCCCGTGCCCAGGGTAACGGGCGAAGTCTCTAACGGCCAAAGTTGGGCGGAAGGAGCAACCCTTCATGTGGGGTTGATACACATGATGGCAGGTGGAAAGGCCATAAGGTAGCAGCCCTATCACACCACAAACTTCGCGAGAGGCTGGTAACCTCTTCGGAGTCAAATTTCATACTCACAATCTTCACAAGATAAAGCCGGACGTAAACAGACGACGACCAACGCGCGAAAAGGACAAGAATAAAGGAATTTCGGAGGAATTAAGAATAGCAACTTGGAATGTAAGAGGATTGGGTTCTAAAGAGATGGAGCTGGAAAAACTAATGCTTGAGAGAAAAATACAAATTGCCATCATCACAGAAACTAAGAAAAAATTGAAAGGGACAAAAGAAATGGACGAATACATAATGATTTATAGTGGGGTATCTCAAAATATAAGGGCACGAGCAGGAATAGCCATTCTAATTCATAAAAGTTGGAAATCAAGAATTGAAAGCTACAATTTCATCAACGAAAGAGTGATATCTTTAAGATTGAGGATTTCCAGAGGTTACCTGACCATAATAGGACTGTATGCTCCAGAGGAAGGGAAAACAGAGGAAACGCAAGATCTATATCAGCTACTCCAGAAACATATAGATAAAACAAATAGAAATGACCATCTCATAGTATGTGGTGATTTTAATGCGAGAGTAGGTAATACACCGATACCTGGAATAGTTGGGTCATTTGGAGAAAATAAACTAAACAATAATGGAAATGAACTTATACAATTTGCCAGCACAAACAATTTAAAGATCTCTAATACTTTCTTCAGAAAACGAGATGTAAATAAATATACTTGGTGCGCAAGAGGATATAAGTCAATAATTGATTATTTCCTAATAAATGAGAAATTGAAATCACAAATAAAAGATGTGCAAGTTTATCGAGGATGTGATATAGGATCTGATCACTTTATATTAATTAGTAAGTTCAATCTCTGGAAAAGATGGAGGACTACAAGACGACAGAAAAGTAATTTAGAAGAAGTATACAAAGTACATCTTCTGCAAGAAGAAAGTATAAAAATGCTGTACCAAACTAGATTGCAGAAATACTTATTAGAAACACCAACTGAGAACGATATTGAGAAAGAATGGAATAATGTGCAAAACTGCATTGAAAATGCGGCAAGAGAAGCTATAGGCAGAAAGAAGAAAATAAGGAGTAAAAAGGGTCTGAAAATTTGGAACAGCGAGATTGAAAACCTAGTAAAAAACAAGCAAACAGCTTATCTTCAGCACCTACAACAAAATACTGAGGAGAGTAAAGAAATATACAAGGAGAAACGTAATTTAGCAAAAACAGGTATTCGACAAGCTCAACAACAAGCGTGGGATACATTTATAAGCCAAATTGAAAATGATATACACGGAAGACAAAATTTTGCCTATAAGATTCTTAAACATTTGAACAAAGATGAAAAGGAAACAGTGAGAATAGATGTAATTGATAAGACAGAATGGATTACGCACTATAAAAACCTCTGGTATAACGAAAATGAAACCCAAGAAGAAAAATGTGAAGCAATATGCAGTGAAGTCGATCCCATAACGATAAACGAGATCCAAGAGGCTTTGAAAGAACTTAAAAATAGGAAAGCAACGGGAACAGACAACATAAATGCAGAGCTATTAAAGTATGGTGGGATGATGCTCCACTGGCGACTGCAACACATCCTGAATTATTGTTGGCAAACTATTAAAATACCAGAATCTTGGAAAACAGCGAAAGTAATATCCATATTCAAGAAAGGTGATCGCAAAGATTGTAAGAATTACAGAGGAATCAGTATTCTAAATTCAGTATACAAATTGTACGCTAGAATATTAAATAAGAGGCTAAAATGTATCTCAGAAACTCTCATTGGCGAAGAACAAAATGGGTTTAGAAAAGGGAGATCGAGTACAGACAATATCTTCATACTTCAACAAATAATAGAAAAAAGAAAGGAATTCAATCAACAGACACACATAGCATTCATAGATTTTGTAAAAGCCTTCGATAACGTAAATAGAGTGAAACTATGGTCTATAATGGAAATTAATGGCTATCCTCAAAAGTTGATAGAAGCAATAAAGAGCTTGTACAAAAACTCTACTATTGTAATAAAAGTAGGAATAAATGAAACTGATAAAATATTGATAAACAGAGGAGTGCGACAAGGATGTCCAGTCTCACCAACACTTTTTAATATTTATATTGATGACATTATCCAAAATTGGAAGCAAATTATTTATAAAGGTATTAAGCTAGCAAAAGAAAATATTTTGAATATTTTACTCTATGCAGACGACGCTTTAATATTCCAGGAAACAGAAGATGATTTACAGTATTCATTATTTCACTTAAATCATTTATGTAAAAAATATGATGTTGAAATTTCAAAACAAAAAACAAAGGTGATGGCATTTTGGGGAAAACATCTGATACGATCCAAAATTATTTTGGATAAAACAATTTTAGAGCAAGTCTCCAGTTTCAGCTACTTAGGTTGTCAAGTCGATCCAGATACCAGTAAAGACATCAACATTAAATTGGCAAGGTTCCAAAGAGTTTGTGGTACTATACATAATACATTAAAAAATAAGACAAGGCAAGATACAAGAATAAAGTTTTATAAGACTATGGCTCTTCCAACTCTTCTGTATGGCAGCGAAAGTTGGGTACCAACAAAAAGAATTTTAAGTAGAATACAGGCCACTGAAATGAAGTTTCTAAGAAGAACGCTAGGCTGCACGAAAGAAGATCATATTCGTAACGAGAAGATTAGGGAAAAACTACATGCCGAAGAAATTGGAAGTAAAATAACCAAATACCGAAACAACTGGTATGAACATACACAAAGGATGGATAATACAAGACTACCTAAATTAGCATTACTGTATCAACCGCATGGACGAAGAGACGTGGGCAGACCCAAAAAACGATGGAAGGAAAACTTGTGAAGACGGAACAGGCTCAAGCCTAATCCATGAAGTGCAGAAGAAGAAGAAGATTTTCTTCGTGTTTGACCAGAACCTCATTGATTTGTGAGTCTCCTCAGGGGCTTATTGCAACCAGATTTGAAGTTTGCTTTAGATTTCTTAATAAATTTTGGCAGTCAACATAGAACCAAATTTTCATCAAAATCTCATTTACTCCTTCTCCTGCGTAAAATTCGCGTAAAACGGGAAATGGACTCCTGAATGGAGAAGTTCCATTTGGTCATGACGGTTCTTCATTTGACCCAACAGTGATATTAATGTTGGAGATTTTATCTCCACCATTTAGCATCAAACTGATATCTACATAGCTTATGATCACCAGCTGTTCTACATGGAAGCCCAATTTGATACTTTATTGTCTTTGAATAAACAGCTCCTCGGCAAGATAACGACAAGAAACTTCTGTTAAAGGCGAAATCATGGATACTTTTCTACGGAGTATTCTAGCGGCCAGCTGCTCTGATCGGTATTTTCCCGTGGTTTCTCCGATCAACACCAAGCGAATGCCGGAGCAGTACCATAACAAACGGGCCATGGACCGCTCGCGATCTTTCCTACCACTTCCTTGTTGAATCCTCACCCCTTTTTTACACACACACTTTCACCAACATGCACTACACTACTACATATGCCAGGAGACCGATCGGGGACTTTGAACTTGTCCCGGCTCGGGCGGTGAGCCACTGGTGGGAGATACCTGGTTGGGAAAACTCCGCTAGTCGACGGTAGATCGGCGCCGGATCTCGCCAACCAGTGGATGAATATCAACGCCACCTCTCAATGAAAAGCATACACTACACTTACGGGACCAATGACCTTGGTAGTTGACGCGCTCGGAATCACTAACAATCAATCTATCAATTCTCTCAAACATGGTGCTATAATCCGCCTGGAACTCTGGCCTGTTATCCGCTAGTTGAGAGCATTTCAAGGTATTGGTGGCACATGGAATGGGAGATCAGCTCATTGGCCGACCGTAAGGCTAGGAGCGAGGTCAGGGTGAGGAAGCAACGATCAGGTGTGGTTCATGGCCAATTGATTGAGACAGTTCTACTCAATTTGGTGGTCCATTTGCCACGCTCTGTCCTAGCATGGGCCGCTGCGTACTGAATCATCTCGAAGTGAGAGAAGGTAATATTATCATTGATGAAAGAAGGAAATCAAAGTAATAGCAGTTGAAAAACGATAGTGGCGTTCCAAATTTATTTCTTCATTACAGTTAACACTTATTTACAAATCAAGAATTTTAGGCCACTCGAAGTATCCACAAAAAATCTATGCTTTTCCCCAGTTAAATATGAGTGGTGATGAATGTAATTGTGATGGTATGATGAATTTAGTTTTTTGATCTGTCTTCTCAGAATCCATTTGGAAAAAATGTTTCCTGAGAGCCCCTATATCTCAGCTAAAGCCAAAGATGATAGACCCGAGTCCAAAGAAAATAATTAATATCACGTAAAGAACCTTCTTACCACCTGTCGTTAAGGGAAGCTACAAACTAATTTTTCCCCAATAAAGAATCAAACCCGGGCCCTCCCAAAAGCAAAGCGAACACACTAGCAAATATTCCAAAATATAGATACATCTGAGAAAATAAATATCTCCAATTCTCATTGAACTCGATCAAATGTTAGTCCAACGAATGAATTAAGAGACTCTTTTATCGTTATTTCGAATTACACTGTAACTCCCCTTCTTTCATCAGAGCAAAATGCGCTTTAAAAAGTGTAAGATCAATTGATTATTTTACCATCTAAACCCTGCTTAATATGAAGTTCAGTTATTTAAAAATTGATGTTTTCCTGTAATATACGAGAGCTACTTGGTTTCATAAAAGTGCGAAATTGTAAAAGATTGTAAACCGTTGTCTCGCCATTATCAGTTGCTGCCAACGGAGTCCGCGGCACGCGACAAGCGATCGTGAGCTTTCGCCATGTCCTTTTGCCCTGAAGGCCGCCGTCGCCTGCAGCCGTTTCCCAAGGAGGCCGGAGCTCGGCTCTCGCCACCTCTGCGTAACGTTGCGCCTGCCTCCTGAGGACGCTTGTTGAAACTACCGCCCGCGTTTTCTCTGCGCGCATTCGCCCTTGCCCTCGCGTCTACATGCGCCCCCCCCCGCCCTCCCTCCCGCGCCCTCCCGCCCGCGCCCTCCCGCGCCCGCTCGCGTCCTCCCGCGCCTGCTCGCGCCCTCCCGCGCCCGCTCGCGCCCGCCATCCACCCTGCCCGCCATCATTCCGTCCACCCGCCAACCTTCTTGCTCGCCATCCATCCACCCGCCCGCCATCCACCCCGGCGTCCATCCCACCCACCAGCGCGCCATCCGTTCAGTCCGGCATCCCGCTCGCCATTCTCCACGCGCGTGTACGTATGTTTACGATTTCTTCGAAAGTGAGTGGACACATCACAGTTTGCTCTCAAGATTTCTTGAGCAACGCAACACTGACTAGGATCATCGACGCTCTCAAATATGGACGTGTGCCAAAAGCCGCGAAGTCGGACGTGATGGCTCGCGTCGTAATAGTTGAGACCCCATTTGAAAAGTAGACCTCTCGGTATTTCAAATTGTCCGGATTAAATATATGAAGTACAAAAGGAATTTTGCCTAATATTTAATGTGTGTTAAATAAAAGGTGAATGGATTTTATGGCAGCAACTACTGATGCTATATCCATTTCATCTAATATGCAAGCTAACTGGAAAATGTTTTGACAGCGTGGCCGACATGGAGAGAAACACGACGTAGCTGCTGAATGCTCGTCGGAAAGAAAACTTCTAAAAATGCTTCCTGAATTAGATTCGACTTTTGGACAAGTGCATCGCTATCAAAGTATATTAATTCAAATTCTATGTAATTTTATTATTTTCTAATAAAATTATTACTTTGTAATAAAATTATTCATCGTATTTTTTATCACACCAAGTGTACAAGGAGTAGTAAAACGTTCTACCGTGCCCGTCAGTGTCTGACGCAAATGTCATTGAAGTTGTGGCGTAAAACGTTATTTCATCAAATTTGGGAGAATGAAAACAAAATAATATGTATAACTATACTTTGACGAGAAAAGGGTTGACAATTTGCATTGATAACTGTAAAATAAAGCGGATTCGGTGGCATAACGTTTAGCGTATCGGACTGTCGTACCCGAGTTTGCGGGTTCAAACCCGATCGAAGCCGTGGATTTTTAAGGGCGAAAAAATCCTTCGTACGCCTTCCTTCGGAGGGGAAGTAAAGCCGGCTGCCCCATATAGTAGATTTACTGCATTAAAATATCCTCAAGCCTAAATGAAGTCTCTGAGCAAAATTGAGTCCCACCTGTTTCGTCGCCAAAGATAATACCTCCTTTCTCCGCTCGGTGGTGAAAGGAGCGTAGCAAAATTTGCGTGGTTAGACGGAAGAGCGGGCCTGATGGCCCGAGACTCGCCACGTAAAATAAGGGATTAACTAACTAAATATAAACAAAACTAATAATTTACATGAACCGCTATTTTCTGTTATTCCGGCTTCCATCGGAACTCCTTTAAGCAGATGAAATCTAGCTTAATAATGTGTGAAATTATTTAATTTAATTAGTTGAAACTCTTTCTTAATATAATTTTTTATTACTTTCAAATTACTCTCTTAATTTGCTGGAGAGAAATTCAACTCTATTGCAGTGCATTTTCACTTATCGTTCGAGCCAGAATTTAACCTCGCGAAACGAGTGGAATCCACTCGGTTTTTGAAGTGAAATAATTCAGTTTACGCTAGACCGACCGTTCCCTCGAGTCGATCACTCTCAGTGAGTGGATTTGCACTCAATATCGAGTATTCCTGGCATCCATTTAGAGAGAAATAGTTTCCAACCTGTAAATTGTCAAAATATTTCTGGTTATGGGAAACATTCATGGATTTAAAAGCAGAAACTATAACATTGTGGAAAAATTGTGAATTTAAACTGACAATACGTAACATAAAAATGATGATTCTTGTATCTTAAATTATTGAATGGTAACCTAAGAAACAGCAAAGGGATAAATACATACACTATGGAGGTTAGAGGTTCTAATATTCACTTGGAATAGTACTCTTTCTAAATAAATCTCTGGAGAGGTCCAGCATGTCTCGCCGAAATGGCAAGCAATTAAATAAGTTTTCTTAATAAATGAAAAAGCAGTTGTTCTCAATCCACCAGGCAATTCTTCTCACCAAATTATGTAAGACAGGATCACTTGGAAATCAATTATTACATTCTTTGAAGATGTTACAAGAAAGCGTTGTGACAATTAGGTAATTTTGATACGAATTGGTTACGCTAAGCATGTTCTGTCAATAGTATTATCCATCACTATATTTTTGATCCAACTAGAGAGTATGTGTGTGTGTGTTTGTGTGTGAATACACTCTCTTGATGTTTGGCACTTTCTGTTATCTTATTATTTACTGCATTTTTTTTATTTCTACACATCTTTAAGAATATAGGTAAGCAAATTCTTATAGTTTATATTTTTATACACTACATACAATTGGAAAAAGGAATAGATGAAAATGATCATTACTCATAAGAAGGGAGCGGGTTTTCATGCCCTAAAATTGTTGATATATTCTTTTCAGAATATGCATTTATTACCTAAAATTTCAGAAATATGCACTTTAATATTCAATTAAAATTAGGAATAAATCATTTTCTGTATAAATCTTTTTTCACAAAATTCAGGAGAAGCATGGTTGGAATGAGAAGATATAATTTTCTACAAACATATTATAAGTTAGCTTACTTCGTAGGAGAAATAATTGAAGTAAATATGCACATTAGTGAAGTTCACTGTATGTTTTATTTAATTTTTTCTGTGAGGTTTAAAAAGATGTGAAGAAATACACTACATTTGCACAAGTATTTTCTCAACTCTATAAAAAAACAACTCAAAATGTGACAAGCTATTTCTAATCAATGAACGCTCGCAAATACATAAATAGATTCTATGAAA
>BLKR01000976.1:325000-363988 GCA_011170035.1 Teleogryllus occipitalis
TAAGAGGCATACCCAGAATTGTCACTACTTTATTGAAATAATCTTAATTCACTTAAATCATATTAAGATTTGATGGAATCATTATATGCTACTGGAGTATTTTTTTAACACAATGTACCATGTGGGTACAATACAACCATATCCACATTATATTTACTTTTTCTTAAAAAAAACATTTCTGGCGGTTATTACTACAACACTCATAACCTTTAAAGTAACTATACTTTCAGCTAATAATGTCAATATAATACTAACGTTTATATTTGATAAATATCTTCTCTGACCATCTTTCTTTTTTTTTGTCAAGCATCCACACTCTTCATTCATTACATTAAAGCAAGAAATATCTCCTCAAAATCGAGAACATATTCCCCGCAGATGTAACTACATTCTTAACAGTGGAATACATTTTCGCACGTGTATTCATAATCATTAGAACAGCAAGTGCACGCAAATTGCAAATACTGAGTTGTTCATCTCTTAATTTAAACGAAATCACATTCACATGTGCAATGAATACCCGCGCAATATCTCGTAGTGCTCTGCTCTAATTGCTCTGCTCTAATACTACTGAGTATTTTTATAGATGCTCTCTGAGCATCTATAAAAATGTCTCAGAGAGTATATGTCTCGTTCCAACTCTGAACTTCAGAGTACGCTCCGCTGAATTGACTCCAACGAGAGTGAAGGGACTAACTCACTCGTCAGCTAGGAGTCAACTTTGTCACTCACACGGAAAGACTTTTTTTATATCACTCACTTATAGTGAAATCGAACGAAATGATAGCTAATTTCACTCGTATAAGCGTGAAACAGTAGTGCACTCGTTTTTAGTGTGATATTTTCACTCGCAAAAGCTAAGAGAGTAAGTTCAAATTAGATGTATAAAACTATTTGATGTAAACGTTGGTACTTGATATTGACTCAGTACTGGGAAAATGATTGCGAAGACTGTTACCAAGTCTGTTTAACACGAAGTATGTATTACATTGTTGGCAGGATAGATTATATAGGCATAGATTGAAGATGCGTCGGAGACGGATGGTGGAGGATTGGTGGGTGAATGCTTGACGCTTTGAAGCATGATGGATTAAACTTTGACGGTTTTGGGACTTATAGCTTGAGATCTGATGGTATGAGGCGTCATGATTTGAAGCCTGATGGTTTGAGGCCCGGCTCAGTTGACAGTAGTACCTTCACCCCTTGTCGACTAAATGGTTATATATGTATGGTTGCCAGGTGTCCACTATTTGAGAGGACAGTCCACTATTTTTACATTCACTATTTTTTCATTAACTAGTCGACATTTTTTTAAAACAAAACCTTTCATTATATGGTACGTAATTTAAAGTTGTACAGTCTAAGAGATTAAGTATGGGAAATTTGTGAGAAAATGTATCATTTAATTGTAAATTTAAAAAAACTACTTCACCTTCCCCCTTCCTCCCACTTGTCCGCTATTTTTTGGACGCAGACCTGGAGCGCTCTCTCTCTCTCTCTCTCTCTCTCTCTCTATATATATATATATATATATATATATATATATATATATATATACACTTAGCTGATGGTGGCGTTATAGGGTTTGTCTAACCCCGTGACGTCACAATATATATATATATATATATATATATATATATATATATATATATATATATATATATATATATATTTGTGACGTCACGGGGTTAGACAACCCTATAACGCCACCATCAGCTATGTAAAGAAGCCCACTAACAGAGAGGACTAGGGTACGCGGCGGAGCGATAGCCGGTAAACGCGCCATCTGCCCACAGCTTTTCAAATTGCGACGCCCGAACTAGTGAGTAATATTTTTCCGGGAGGTCACGAAAGGAGGAGAATATGCACCCCTCCAAAATTTCCCCAGGCGCGAGTACCATAAGTATCGCGGCGCGCCTCGGAGGAACTCTCTTTTACGGCAACAGCGACGGCGACCAGAAGAAGCTTTCTTTGACTACAGTAGTAACGGCGAGTACAAATAGATAGTATATGAGTTTATTTTAACTTGATAGTTAAAAGTTAGCACGAAAAAGCGTATCTTAGAAAAGTGAAGTAATTAGAGAATAGAGTGCAAAATCATTCGTTGCAGTCACAATAATTCGGAGAGCAAGCGAAATAACTGTTTGACGTCGAAATAACTTCAAAATTGTAAAATTCGCGCAGAAGGACATTAATTAAATCCAGCATCTCACATTGCACGCTGAGACCACACATGCCTAAAGTGTGGTAGGTCGGCCGAGCATTTGAGCATAACTCTTGCAACATTAATAATTTCGAGGCTGGAAGCGCGAACGAACATGTACGAGGCAGTGGAAGATGGACGACCCCAGGAAGAGCGAAGCGTAGGCGAGAAGGACTTGGTCTAGAGCGACGATAGTACGGGTTCGGAACGAGAGAAAGGTGTGGAAATTGGCGGCTTGGCGGCGTTCGAGCGGAAGGAACTGCTTTCGTCGCAGCACAGCACGCGAGACGAGGCGTCAACGCGGGACGAGCGGCAGGAAATCCCCAAGGTAACCTACAGGCGAGCGACGCGGAGCTGTTGAGGTAAAGGAACTGGCAACGTTTATGCAGCGTTCAGCTGGGGAAAGAGAATAGTGGTAAATACACGACCATCAGTGTTAAAAGTGGGTGAAACGTCTAGAAAAGGTGGGAGAAGTATTTCGAACTGTGTGAATGGCAGTTTCCAGGCAATTTACTGCACGTATCAGTAGATTCATTTAAAGAGGCTATACCTTGTACAATTTTACATACATGTTTCAGAATTTATGTTGTACAGTTAATATTATCCAGAAAGATCAATTTGTTGTATTGTGTTTAAAGTAATTGCTTTTGTGACATGTAAAAGAGTCTGAATTAAGTAACGTGAATGCCACGTATATTTTTTTTGTGTTCAGTATTATAGTGATTGCGAAGCCCAAGGCTAGCACCTGTGAAAGGGTTTCTTTGAAACAAGTATCAAATTCATTTGAAAAACAAGCCGTGCACGGAAAACTAGAGGCCAAAAGAGTAAATAATTTAGTAGTGGAAAAACTCAGAAAGTAGTGATCAAATCGTAAATTGTAGTTGATGAAAGTGTGTTCAGGCAGTCGAGGTGACGCCTATATGTTTTTGGTTTTTTGTCTTGTTTCATTTTTTCAGTGACCAGCTACTTAAAGTGCAATAACCTGTTGTGAAATTGCGTCACTGTAAATTTTCTCATTGAATATATGTTCATATTATTCGTATTTTATTTGATTCATTGTGTTAAGGGTTCAGACCTTTCTCATACCCGAAAGATCCTGCTTCCTGAGAATTGTAAGCTCGCTTCACGAGCATTCATGCTATCACGACCCACCACGTGTGGTAAAGTAGGTAAAGTAGGTAGGTGGGGGTGTTACTATATATATATATATATATATATATATATATATATATATATATATATATATATAGGGTTTCAGGGCGCGTCACCTATTTGGTCATTAGTTCCGTAAGTGATGCGCATATTTTTGACGCAAGGTAGCGATGTTCCTCTTCGTGAGAACATGAGATACGGCACCAAATGTTTCATCTACTTACGGATATCCATACTGGTATCTCCGTCAGTGGGACATCGCCTTAAGCGGGATAAACTCTAATCTTACGACTGGTTACTCGACATGTTTGGTAGTGCAGTGCATGCAGGTCCTTGTGTGTAAGAGGGAAATGTTGGTACAAGGATGAAAAAAAGATCACGGTTCTTTATCTAATTGTCATAATAATAATAATAATAATAATAATAATAATAATAATAATAATAATAATTGTCTTTATTAGTGGCGAGGCTCAGGCCATTAGGCCTGCTCTTCCACCTAATTATTAAGGTACTACTCCGGTCATGGCTTGGAATCAATCGGAGAAACAACGGGAAACCACCGACAAGAGCTCCAGATAGCGGTTGAATTCTACCTAGCTGGTGACGAAAATTGGGCATGTGCGGCGGCAACGTGTCTTCTCCCTGAGCCCCTTCTCGAGGGAGGCGCGGGCGCGATGAGGCCATGCGAATGCGCGTCGCGTCCCACGCAGCATCCGCGGCCCCGCCCGCGTCGCGTCGCTTAAGGCAGAGGCGGTTTCTAGGTGAGCGCGTTGCTCTGCGGCCGGGCAATTAACTCCAGCCCCTTGCCACAGCGCGTCCTGGCAGCCGGCGACGCGCGAGCCCCGAGCCCCGAGCCCCGAGCCCCTAGTCGGCCTCCGGTGCAGCGGGCGGCACATTTCGTGGCGTTTCGTAATGCTGCCGAATGATGGATATCCAAGTCCCTGTTAACTGGCGACTTGGATATCCTTCTGAAAACAAGAAAATAAATAAAATAAAAATGAAATGAAACGAAAAATGAAATGAAAAGAAAAATGAAATATGAAACGAAAAATGAAATATGAAATGAAAAGAAAAATAATAATAAAGAATCAGGGATAGCGGAAATTCCCGAAGTCCACACCAAAATTTTTAGGAGGAAAATAAAGTGTCATCTCCCTTACGATCTCAAGTTAGCCACCAACCATAACCAACCATTAATATTGCAGAGATTTGTCCCGTTCAATGCTTCAAAATTTAGTAAATATTGCTTAAATAGTTAAACACTTACAAAACATTGTCACCATTTAGTGAGTTGGTGAGATTTTGTTCCACTTCAGTTGGAAAACGGAAGACAGAAATATATAAATTAGTTGCTGAAGTGAAGCAGTATAAATTAGTTGCCTGGTAGCGAGCCACCATGTGCGCCATGTGAAGCACTTACTCATTGCTTCTGTACTAGGAATATTGGTGCTTCCCCGAATTTGATAATAATGCATTTCACTCCATAATTTTGTTCTTCTAAGGTAAAATATTTTCATTTTATCACTTTTAATATGTATTTAATGACTGGTGTACGTGCGAACAACTTTATATTAACGGTTCTTTAATATTAAACTAGCTGAAGTACCCGGCGTTGCTCGGGCATTTATTACAGTAAATTATTATACAGGAAAAGGAATTCAATCTTTTCATGCCCTGCGGTGGAACCCATCTCTATATCTTCCATTGTATCCCTTCTCCGCCCTACACCCTGCCATGCTCTGCCCGGCCACGGCACGATAGCTGTCTTCTCTTGACCCCCATTTGGAAATTTCCAGATTACCTCGCTCACTTTCCCATAAATAATGACATTATTCTTATTTGAAGTTCCAGCTTCTTAACATTCACTTTATAACTAAAAGCAATAAACAAATCTAAACTACAAAATACAATACTTGTAAATTTTTTAAAAATACATATAAAATTTTTGTGGAGTTTTATATATTCCAACACTATCAAAACTGTCACGTTATAAAACTTATACTATTTTTATATTTTTTCTTCTATTGTATTTATAAAAAAAGTTTTGAAATTGATCTGTCAACTCGTGACCTTGAAGGCACTTACTGTTTTAAGCTGAGTATAACATGCGCAAGTTCATGCACGGGTCCGGTAGTAGGTAGATCCGGAATAATAGTTATAGTCATAACGTAATTGATGATTCATAATCATAAAAATAAATGAAAATACTTGTATTTATTCTGAAACATAATTACCAGTTTTTATAATTCTAAAGATGACAAAAATATATATGTTTAATGTCCTGTGTGATAGTAACACGTAGTATAAAACTTGTGTTCAGGTAAATCAATTCATCATACGACTGATACAATAGAAAACTAATGATCCACCAACATTACATTATGTGTAAATAATAAATTGACAATGCACTGAGCCACATAACAAAACAATATTAGCATCATTATTTTATCTCAAGTGATAGAGATTATGGATCCTGAAATATGAATAATAGAAACCAAAGTCTCCCAGATATTATTTGCTTAGACAAAAATATTTTTAGACCAAATAATTTTTGCTTATTTGTTTAGAAATATATGAATGAACTCATTCATTGGGAGCAATTGATATGCAAAACAACTTTACCGATTAGTCTTAATATGTAAATTATCATTCATAAATTACATACCACTGCACAGAAATTCATCCCATATTGAAGAAAAACTTTTACTGGGTTTACAAAATCATAAATTAGTTTCCATTTTTCCAATTTGTGCAGGAGAGCTGAATAATAGAAACCAAGAACTCCCAGATTTATTTATTTGCTCAGACAAACGTTTTGTTAGATAAATCAATTTCCGCCTATTTTTTATAGAAAAGTATGAATGAATTCAATTATTGGGAGCAATTGATATGCAAAACTAAAGCACATATTTGTCTTAATAAATAAATGATCATTCTATAATTATCATCCACTGCACTAAACTTCTTCACATATAGAAGGAAAAAGTACAACAGCAATTGATATGCACACAACTCTACAGATTAGTCTTAATATGTAAATGATCATTCCTAAATTACACACCACTGTTCAAACTGCCTTCAAATATTGAAGAAAAAAATTTACTGAATGGACTGAAAACATATACACATTTTCCATTTTACCATTTTAAACCTGAGAAATAGTCGAATTGAGAGTCCTAATGAACAGCTGCCCTACTACTTAGAGAATTATTCACATTTCTCTCCTTCTTGCAGTATTGTTTTCAATGGGGCGAGTGAGTACTTCAGCAAGTCGATCTTCCCTCTGAGTAACCGATTCAAAATTTTAGTAGACAGCCCATCTCTTGGCATTTGTTATATGTTTTGACTATTGTGACAGACGTTTAGTCAAACAATTCAGTTGCCACAAATTTCTGTAAAAGAAGACGTTTAGATTGTATGCGATATGTGTATATTGTACATTGTACATTACAGTATATTCTGTACCGTATATTATTATCTCGACCTACCTCAATTATTTAACACTTTCAAACTCACAATGATTTCTTGCCACTTATAACCATATTCTTATAAATATATTCTTGCCATATATAACACGGACAAAGAGCAATACATGAACATTGACATTATTTACTACTTCAGTTACGTATTTCTTTGAAATATTCACACAGGGACATTACATAACGTTATTCAAACTCTAATGAATTTCGCAATAATTCTGGACATTGATGAAATCAGTAGTAGATCTCAGACGTCATCCTCTGGTGGCGGGCAGCTAAACTATTGACATTGATGCATTCTTGAATCTGTGATGTAAGGCTAGGCAAAAAATGTCCATAAAAGTAATTATTTTGAAAATATATTACCGTTTATGTTTGTAAATCATAGCCTATAGTACTCCAGGCCTTTAAAGGATGCTAGCACAAAAGTTTCATCAGCATTGGTTCAGTAGATTCAGAAATTACCGCGTTGGAAGAAAGCACACTTCTGTCTTTATATATTAGTATAGATTAAACATGTATATTTTACCAGTTTTTTCAAAGCAAAGTTATGAAAAATTGAATGATTGGTCAAATATATTTATTATGATGTCCTTTTTTATTCATAAACATCTTATTTTTTCTTCTCTGTTAGCTTTTGTATAAAACAATTTGCAGATGTTGAATGAATTGTAGAGCGATATAAATGATCTTTATTCTTTATTACGCCAAATGTATGTGACTTACCAAACAATGTAAGGCAAATGAGGACAACTTGAAGAAAGACATTTTTTGGGAATCTTCATTCGGAAGAACAAAATTCATGGAAATTAATTGTTTCATGTCAAAGTTTCATACAGTCTATAGTAAAAAAGTACGTTTGTCAAAACACGTCCCTAGTATTATGTTATTTTCCGATTGATTTTTCCGAAAATAATCATTACAATTTTTATACACAAAATGAAAGAAAATCAATAAATTATAATTCTTTGTGTTTTATTATGTTAAGAATACTATTCTGATAATTTCGTCTTTTTTCTTAAGAATAGATATCCTTAGACAGCAAAAGTTTTATAATTCATTTAATCGATTTCAAGAAAAATTAATATTAAACACATTTCTGACAATATTCAAACAACGTTTCGGAAGTTACTGCACTCCCACCTTCAGTTGTTTTTTAATTAAGAAATTTTAAGAACCATTAGAAGAGATTCTGGAACCAAATATCAGTAGATAGGAATCTCTTCTGTTTGTTTTTAAAACTTATTTTAAAAAACTACCTGAAGATGCGAGTACAGTAACTCCTGAAACGTCGTTTGAATAGTCAGAAATATGTTTAATGCTATTTACTTTCTCGTATACGTACGTATATACGGAGTAATATATGTAGTATAGAAAACGTTATGTAATGCAGCGGAAAATCGCTTTCGATATTTCAATTGAAATTCACATTTTGGGGTCCCCTTGTACCGAAAAATTGTTTTTTATTTTCAAACCGTCCGTCCGTCCGGTGTATGTGAACAACAATAGCCTGAACTATTTGTTCGCCTTTTTCCAAATTGAATAAACTCCTGTCGATCTGTCCTGAGTTGATGCTATAGGATTTTGAAAAACATTCATTAATTTTGGGGGGTACTTTACATGAAGTCCCCCGGACATTTCCTATATTTTCTCAAAAACGGCTCCAAATGTTTCATTAAATTTCTTGTAAGAATAGATTAAAATGATATAAATATAAAGATGGCATAGGTCCGATTATCACGGTTAACTCTGAATTTTCGAAAATTTTCAAAAGTTTGTATTTTTTCGGCGTCTTTCTACAACTATAAAATAGAAGATAGTGATTTTTTCTTCAATTGAAATTTATTGTCAATAAATAGTTCTTTCATTAAGGTCATGTAGATTGTTGTGAACATTTTAGTGATTTTCGTGTAATAGGGCGTGCAATATTTGCAATTTTAAGCTCGAGGTGCTACAGAATGGCACAGACATTCTCGTAGTATAGTTTTCTAATTTCCTTGGTGTGGTCTGGTTTTGCTCCATTCTCTGGCCAAATGCCATCTATCGTCGCACAATGTACATTTTTTGACATTATCTCAACTTTTTGGTTTCCTAGTTGTGTAACCGAAATATTACTTCATTAATATTAAAGAAGAGTAAAAATTCGTCCTGAATAGAAATTTTCATTAAAAAATTTTAAGCGTTTTTTAAGAAAATGGCCATTAAGCATTACTGTAAATTTGAAATTTGAAGGCCTTTTTCACAAGAATGTATTGTGTTTTGAAAAAGTTCATTTGAAATTATTTCAAACACTTCCATTCACAATTTTAATAATGCATACAAATCAATGATATGATCCATATTAATTGACACGATCCATATGAACGAATTGAGAGGTATTTAAAAAATACATTTGTGTAATTTTTGAAAAAACAAATTAATATACCAAAATGAACTTTACGTCAAATTTAACAGCGCACATAGCAATATCTATTAGAAAAATTTGAAGAAATAGTTTGGAGCCATTTTTCAGAAAATGGCGTTTGAGCGTTTCTCAAAATGCGGAATTTTGAGCTTATTTGTACAGTTTTCGAGAAACTTTATTTATAATATTTCGGTTACAACATGTGTGAAGAAACTGCCTTTAATGTAAATATTACAGACGTGAGAGACAAGTCAAGCAAAATTTCTTATTTAAATGTAACGTTTATGTCATGGTATAGGGTTTGTTTGGCACTAACTATACCAAACATTTAAAGAAAAAATTTGGAACCGTTTTTGAGAAAATGTTTTCTTTTTAAATTGCAGATATATACATGCACTACTGCACGCACATTACTAACATTTCCGAAACAATGGACAAGACCATACTGAAAGAACAATTTATGCACAACAAATTTCATTTGAAGGGAAAATCTTTGTCTTCAATTTTTTTAGAAAGACACCGAAAAAAATTCAAACTTTTGCAATTATCAAAAATTCAGAGGTAACTGTAAAAATCACACCTATGCCATCTTAATAAATGTATTTTACTATATTCTTACAGGAAATTTAAAGGAAACGTTTGGAGCCGTTTTTGAAAAAAAAATTGAAAATTTCCGGGGGCTTCATGTAAAGTACCACCAAATTTTAAAGAACGTTTCTCGAAATTTCAAAACTTGAACTAGAGCCAGATCGACACAGGTTTCTTCAATTTGAAAAAGATCGTCCGTGTGGTTTAGGCGCTAGTAGTGTCCACGGACGGACGGAAGGACGTTTTGCTTACAATTTGTCTTTAGACATCAAGGACCCACAAAACAGGGATACTGGCTACACCACATTTTAGAGGATTTTTTCCGCCGAAAATTCGCTGTTTGTTCCGCCCAGCATTACATAACTTTCTGTATACTACGTATATTACTCCGTATACGTACGTAGACGAGAAAGTAAAAATAATAAAAACAAAAAAAGTTTTTCAAAAACAAATCAAAATTTTTTCTTTAAATTTTTCGTAGGGGTGATGTCAAATGTACCCTACACGATGACATTATCGACATATTGCTATGTTCTTCTGTTTTTTCAAAAATTACAAAAATGTAATTCTTTTCACTTGTTCCTCTCGTCCATAATATTTACATTAGAGGCAATTTTCTCATATTATTATATTTATTAATACATATGCTTCAAATAATGTCACATAAAGTATCTTGATAACTCTACAGTTCTCTGGTAAAATGACGTCAAATTTCCGCATTTTCAAAGACACTCAAACGCCATTTACTCTGAAATGGCTCCATATTTTTCTTCAAACGTATCCCATGGATCGTGCTAATTGCACTGTTTAATATGATGTAAAGTTAATTTTTAAGTATCCTGTTTTTTCAAAAATTCCTCAATTTGAATTTCTTTGAATTATCTCTCATGCCGTTAATTTGCACATTTCAATCGTTTTGTATATATTATTGCATTTGTGATTGAAAGTTCTTCAAATGTCTTCAATTGAAGTTTTTCAAAAACTCAATAGATCCCTGTGGAAAAGAGCTTCAAATTCTACATTTACATTAACGCGTAAATGTCATTTTCTTAAAACTGGCTCTAAATTTTTCAATAAAAATTGCTAATTTGGAGGAGGTTTTACTCTCCATTAATATTTCTAAAGTAATATTTCGGTTCTACTATTATAAAACCGAAAAGTTGAGAAAATTTTGAAATAAAAATATTTTGGGCGGCGATAGGCTAATAATCCAGCTGGCAAGAGGATTTAGCATGACGGTAAAATCAGTCCACACCAAGGAAATTAGAAAACTTTACTACGAGAAAGTCTGTGCCATTCTGTGGCACTTTTAGTAATAGTTCATAATAGTTGTAGTTTTTTACTTGATATGGAATACATACATTATAAAAGTTTTGGTGTCTATAACTCGAAAGGGACATATTCTTAAGATAAAACAAACAAACAATAAATTGACTCATTGGTACAAAACTTATTTTCCAATCATTCTTTGCGTTTCTGAGTAAAGTTAATGTCACAAATACAATAGACTCCAGTCATAGTGAACTTATGGGGACTAACATTTTTAGTTCACTTTATCCGAGGTTCACTATATCCGATGATGTCAAAATTAAATAGAATCTCTCCATAAAGATTAATTTTATTAACGTAGAGATACAGCAAAACACATTAACAGTACGAACTACAAATTTCAATATCTTTTTGGGCCTTAAAATATTAATTTCCTTTCAATTGTTTGCTTCGAACTTTTTCATTAGTAATTTCTCTGGATCCTTCTCCAGAATTCGTGTTCTCTCCATAATTGATTGTACATTGACCTCTTTGTCGTCGTGTATGTAAGTATCGTAATGCAGTCTTGACACCCTTAAATGCCTCTTGAAATGTTGGAATTCAAACTGCTTAGTGTTGGAATTTGTGGCACAGAGGTGATATATTATTTTCCAGGAGGGAATTAATATCCAAGATGTTGTATTTCCTAGGTTCACTATAGCCGAGGTTTAGGTTCACTATAACCGAGAGTCTAATGCTTATTTGTAATGTAAGCGAAACGGAACAAGTGAATCAAGTTCACTATATCCGAGTTCACTATAACCAGAGTCGACTTGTGTCGGGTATCGGGTTTGGACATGTATGTCGAGCCTTGGTGGCCCGTCGGACGTCCGGCGCGGCGCCGCCGCCGCCCAAGGAGAAAGAGAAAGGGGGCGCGGGTGGCGCGGGCGGCGCGGGCCCAAGCGTTCTCTGCGTGTGAAGGAGCTTGCGCCAACAATGGCGCTGCGGGCTGGATGGCCACTTGGCCGCCACGCGTGCTTTCTGGAAACAACTTGCGCAACGGCTGGCGCGCAAGGGAATAGGGTTAACGAGCCGATTCATGTTTTGCTACTTATCGCGGAAGGCAATCGTCGCTTTGCCTCATTTTCGAGGGGCAGACTCCACTGCTCCGGTTCGTGAAATTTCGTTATCCTTTTTTTTTGTAACGCGTTTGAGACAAGCTTTTAATGATGGCATACGAAACAACTTATGCACTAAGGAGGTATAGTATTTTCCCATTATTTCATAATTTGTCTCCCATGAAACACGAACCAAAGAAACATACTACTTATACTTTTTTCAGGAATTGGAAATTTTAGAATGAATTAAATATTGCAGTATCAAGAAAGAACGTTACTTTTGGTGGATTTTCATTAGGAACGAGTTTGAATGTAGCAATATATCTCAGAAAATATCTGGCAGTATTGAACATTTGAGGAGTCGACAACATGGGATTGCAAATATTTGACCTTGTGTTTCTATGAATGACAATTATCTATTGTGTATTATTGAGCTTTCTCTTTAACTCATTAGTTAGAGATGCAAATCCCTACCGCCTCTTAAAATCTCATTGACACATTATTCTCAAATGCTCTCCGGTAGGTGTCATAATTACTAACTTACCAGTGTTAACTTGACTTTTCCGATTATTATTACGTGTGTAGAAGAAGGTTATCATCATAGCAATATTTCTTTCGCATGACAAACCAAGACTTGTCTTTTTGTTATTGAAGGTCACATTCACATCTAGGTCATTAACGACCGCTATTAGTGTTAACCAAGACATATACAGTGGCTAACTAATAGAGAGTGTCATCCTACTTTACTTATCATTCATTATTCATCATCCATTTGTAGTTTTTCTAAATTTATACGTGAACAGCGTTGTCATCGGAACAAATCTCTATCTATTATCGATTAAAGTTAATTTCCGTTCTCGGATAATTAACATACGTATTTCGGATGTTGTTCTGTTCGTATTGTCAAAAGAGGCATAATACGAAGTACAAATTTTCGAGTTCATGCGTGGAGTCCGTAATAGCAGCCCATTTTGCCCGCGTTTCGCAGAACATGAAAGGACGGGCCTGGAGATACTTGTTCCACTAAGCACTGCACTTGCAAGTTTCCCGTGAAAGTGGCCGAAAAGTACCTTTGTCTACAGCATTCCTACGGGGTCCCCGCCGCCCCGCCGCCGCGCCGCCTCCGCCGCCTCCGCCGCCTCCGCCACCCCGCCGCCTCCGCCACCCCGCCGCCTCCGCCACCCCGCCGCCCCGCCGCCCCGCCGCCCGCCGCCCCGCCGCCCCGCCGCCCCGCGCCCGCCGCCCCGCCCGCCCCCCGCCGCCCCGCCGCCCCGCCGCGCGCGCCCCCGCCGCCCCGCCGCCCCGCCGCCCCGCCGCCCCGCCGCCCCGCCGCCCCGCCGCACCGCCGCCCCGCCGCCCCGCCGCCCCGCCGCCCCGCCGCCCCGCCGCCCCGCCGCCCCGCCGCCCCGCCGCCCCGCCGCCCCGCCGCCCCGCCGCCCGCCGCCCCGCCGCCCCGCCGCCCCGCCGCCCCGCCGCCCCGCCGCCCCGCCGCCCCGCCGCCCCGCCGCCCCGCCGCCCCGCCGCCCCGCCGCCCCGCCGCCCCGCCGCCCCGCCCCCCCGCCGCCCCGCCGCCCCGCCGCCCCGCCGCCCCGCCGCCCCGCCGCCCCGCCGCCCCGCCGCCCCGCCGCCCCGCCGCCCCCGCCGCCCCGCCGCCCGCCGCCCCGCCGCCCCGCCGCCCGCCGCCCCGCCGCCCGCCGCCCCGCCGCCCCGCCGCCCCGCCGCCCCGCCGCCCCGCCGCCCCGCCGCCCCACCGCCCCGCCGCCCCGCCGCCCTGCCGCCCCGCCGCCCCGCCGCTCCGCCGCCCCGCCGCCCCGCCGCCCCGCCACCCCGCCGAGCCGCCGCCCCGCCGCCCCGCCGCCCCCCGCCGCGCCCCGCCGCCCCCCGCCGCGCCCCGCCGCGCCCCGCCGCGCCCCGCCGCCCCCCGCCGCGCCCCGCCGCGCCCCGCCGCGCCCCGCCGCGCCCCGCCGCGCCCCGCCGCGCCCCGCCGCGCCCCGCCGCGCCCCGCCGCGCCCCGCCGCGCCCCGCCGCGCCCCGCCGCGCCCCGCCGCGCCCCGCCGCGCCCCGCCGCGCCCCGCCGCGCCCCTCCCTCCTAGCCTTGCCACCCCTCACTCTGTCACGCCCCTCCCGGCCTTTTCCTGTCCTATCCCATTCTGCCTCTCCCCCGCCCCGCTTCACTCCGCCCAGCCCCTCCTCCCTCCCCCTGCCATTCCCTGTCTAAACCCATCCCCGCCCCATCCCGCCCAGCCCCGCTTCGCTCCGCCCCGCCCCGCTCTCCTGCCGTGCCTTCGCTCCGCCGCCTGCCTGCGATCGTGCCGCCTCGCAGGCTGCCGCGCCCACGCCCCTGCCACCCGCTTTATGCCGCCACCGCTATTCACCTCGCATCCACCCACGCCCCCGGTCCCGGCCCCGGCCGCGCTATTTCGGGCTGGCAGGCGATTCCTCCATATCGCTGCCCTCCCGAGACCCCCACACGCCTTTCACTGCTCCACGCACCATCTTCTTCTTCTTCTTCTTCTTCTTCCGTATGTTTATCATCTCCTCGTGTAACTTCCAATCCTTCTTCTCCCTTTCAATCTCTTCTTACTTCTTACTTGTATTCATTCTTCGCCTCTTTCCTGTTTCCTCTCGTCCCTGTCTTTCTCTCCTCCCCGTCTTTCTCTCCTCCCCGTCTTTTTCTCCTCCCCGTCTTTCTCTCCTCCCCGTCTTTCTCTCCTCCCCGTCTTTCTCTCCTCCCCATCTTTCTCTCCTCCCGTCTTTCTCTCCTCCCCCGTCTTTCTCTCCTCCCCGTCTTTCTCTCCTCCCCGTCTTTCTCTCACTCCCGTCTTTCTCTCCTCCCCGTCTTTCTCTCCTCCCGTCTTTCTCTCCTCCGTCTCTCCTCCCGTCTTTCTCTCCTCCCCGTCTTTCTCTCCTCCCCGTCTTTCTCTCTCCCCGTCTCTCCTCCCCGTCTTTCTCTCCTCCCCGTCTTTCTCTCCTCCCCGTCTTTCTCTCCTCCCCGTCTTTCTCTCCTCCCCGTCTTTCTCTCCTCCCCGTCTTTCTCTCCTCCCCGTCTTTCTCTCCTCCCCGTCTTTCTCTCCTCCCCGTCTTTCTCTCCTCCCCGTCTTTCGTCTTCTCCCTCCTTCGTCTTCTCCCTTTCTTCCTCTTCCTTCTTTCTTCATTTTCTTCTTCATCCTCATCATTGTCTTTAGTCTCAACTGCTGTTCTTCAATTCAATTACCTCTATCGTCCCCTTGGGTTTTAGGTAGGCACAGTGTTTCTCCATTTAAATCATACTTCATTTTTGCCCTTTACTTTTTCAACCATGATTTCTCTTCAATTCATTAACTCCGATCTGACGCCACCCGACATCATGCTTTATCCACAGCACTACCTATCTCTCTAGCACACCTCTCCCTTGCCATTCCCCCCCCCCACTCCCCTTCCGCTGCCCCGTGGGCGCTGCGAGAAATCCATGGCACCACGCGCCACCACCTGCCGTCTGACAGCCCCCCCCCCTCCTACACCGCACGAGGGCATTGTGGTTAATGAACTTCGTCTCCCCATTAAAGCGCTTAGGGCGACAGTTCAACTCCAGGAGTACATCGAATCCTACAAAGATTCCAATACTCGGAGAAATATAACAGCATCACACCAACTCATTACCCAGTTCGACTAGTTTACTTCTTGTAGAATTTAAAAAACTAAATTCGGGTTAACGAGCTTAGGAAGTATGGCATGACAGTACCTCTTGGAAAAATATTTCATTGTTTTTTGCATCAGTTTCTGATTTGTCATTCAATATTTAAAAAGTGTTCCTTATCTCTGAAACATACATTTCATTCAATTAACTGGAATTGTTTCATCCTTTCAAGTAAATTAATGTTTTCACCTGAAAATACTAAATATTAAATGTTCGTTTTGTGTGTGAAAATTGTTGACAAATTGTGTTTAAATCTTTTGTAAATGTATGTCCAGTTTTCTACTAACTTCTATTACTATAGCTGTTATTAAGATTTTAAAATATATTTATTTACTTTGCCAGATTTTATTTAATCTCGTTCTCCATCCTCATTAAATTATTCATGCACTATGTAAGATATTATTCTTCGACTTTCTAGCAAGAAATATATTTTTTTAAATTACCTTGGTGTGGAATCCCAATATTTATCATTCATTGTCTAAGAAATTGTGAGCATGAGAAAACAATTACGGAATGCTTTTATTTCGATTCAGTATTTTTGAAACATTATACAATTAATCATAAAAAATCGCATTTTCCGTCGCGCGAATACAATACTTCCTCTTCTTACAAAGTAAGGGAGAGAAAGAAGATACATTTCCAATAAACAATTTACACCACCTTTTATGTCATTTAAGCCTCAGTGTTTTAACTTACATTTATTATGTCTAAATCCGACACATTCAATACAACTCTTTAATTAAGACATTTAAGGCAAATTCGTACTATGTTCTTTAATTCTAAGCATTATTGGATGAATAATGCTTTTGAGAAATATACAGCGATCTTCCAAAGCACGACTACAGAACCGTTGATCTGAATCTTCAAGTCATCACTTCATGGGTGTTTTATCGCAGCCAAATGAAATTCGGGAAGAAATATATTTTTGCTTCTTCTATAAGATATTTCATTTTACTACACAACGATCATCACTAATAAGAATTTGTATTGTACCGGAATCGTATGATTAGAGCGATTTCACTGTTACGAAAGTTCGTGTTGCAATATTAAAAATGTTATTTAATGCTTGGTGTATCCCTAGGAAAAGCTTACAATATTCATGCAATAATAATTAGAGAACTGATGTAATAATAGTGGAACTTCACAATCATATATTTACATTTCAACTTTACTTTTAATTTATCCTTCGAAAAGAAAGAAAAAATATAACTCTAAAATATATAATAATGACACGCAAGAAATACTTCAATTTACCATATAATAAAACGAAGAATCCTGTGAAACTTTAGTAATAAAGCAATAAAACTTTTCAAGTTCTGTGATATTATAAGTCTATACTACCAGCATGAAATTCTGTTCATCATAGTCTTCTTTAGTAGGCGATAGAATCTGTTGCTTAAGAAATCTTTATTTCCCATCTCGATTCAAATATCTGTGCATTATTTTAGTCCGTGCGTGACTATCAACTTTCTCTTTGCTCGAAACATTTTCCCTGTAGCGATTCTCTTTTATATTTTTAGAATGGTGTTTATATCGGTCTCGTGCTCTATCCACCACGATCAGTGGCATTGCTTCTTAATATATGAGCGTTGTTTGCCTGAAGGATTAATTCTCCCTTGGTATCTGTCTTTTTACTGAAAGACGAGAAGCAGAACGAATGCTCCTTACATCTAAGCAACTTCTTTTTAATAAGGCAACTTTTGCACCCCACGCACGTCCTACTTACTTTTAACTCCTTTATTTGTTATACTGTAAATCAGTGTTACTTATCCTCACGCACTTTCTTCAAGATTGTAAAAATTCCAACTCTTCCTTCATTTCCTTCATTTTCTCGGTCTCTTTTTCTCATTTCTCTTCTTTTCTGTACCTTCGTCCGTCTTCGTCTCCTCGCCTATGTCCACAGTACCTTCTTTTATCTCCTCCATCTCATCCACTTCATTCGTCACAACCAGCACCTTCTGATCTCCTCTACTCTGTCCGCTTGTTCCTTATCCTATCCTTCTGCGTCGACTCCTCCTATTATTGCACAGTTTAAGTTCTACCGTGGAGCTCTGGCCCATTTTTCCAGAATTTTTACCGTGGCGTACGGAGGAAGCTTTTGTCAGCTACCAGACCACGCTTGAAAAACCAACCTATTTATAGCGCAATTGGAACAAAATTTCTTCAGTCCAACCGAGTCTTTGCCCCCTTGCGCTCCCAAGGGGGCCAAGGAGACGATTTGGGAAACCAGGGGCGGCCGCCCCCGCCTCAGACACGGGCTCCGAAGCAGACACGTCGGCGGAAAGGAAGGCCTTCTTAAAACGGACGCCATCTCCATTATGTTAAGGAGACGACGGCTCTAATGAAATCTTAGTATGTAAGTTGCGGGTTTAATCCAATCTCGTCTGCTGATTACGTAGCCGAAGAACCCTACGGACTGGAGGGAGGGGGGGGCGGCGGGAAGGGCGGGCCCTCGTATTACCCGGAGACGACTTTCTCTTTACGTCACGCGAAATGTCACCGAAGGGCTATCGCCGCGGACCGGGTAAAGGGCTGCAGTTGCCTGGGACGCTAGGGCTTGCTTCGCCTAAGAGCCAGTGAAACTGTTTTACGACTCGTTCGTTCCAGCCGGTTCGGCCGGATTAAACGTTATTCGCGATAAGGCGAGGGCGCGCGATTAAATCTGCAGAAAAGGAGGACGTCCCGGAGAAGGACTGATGGGACTGTTGCAGCCATCTTCCTAGCGCAGTGGCGTAAACGCTAAGGGACTGTGAAGAGAATGCAGCGGACGCTTCTCTAGTAGTCCATGGAGGCGAGATAGCGCAACAGGGCGTTAACTTGAGGAAAATGAGGTTTCTGAAGTACACGTTTATAACAGTGAATTCCATTTACAGTAATGGAAGCTGTTTGTGTTATAAATCGTTATTCTAAAAAATTCAATAAAATTTGGAGTGATAATTGATATAATTTGTATTCGTCAGATTTTCTTTAGTTTCTGAAGACGTTTACAATTCATGCCTTTTACATTTTACATTAGAAGTTATAACTTTACCGCTCTCGTGAGAAATAATACGTTCAGACAATGAAACAAGAAATATTATAACTCTTTGAATCGGAGAAGATATTTATAATTCTATTTTCCGATTATGGAAATTTAGTAGATGTTTGGTGCGTTAATTCATGTTCTTTATCATTCAGACTAATTTATTTATTCTTTTTGCTCATACTCCTAGTTCAAAGTAACGTTACTTAAATGATAATCCTTCACATTTGAACGTGCTTTATAATGAAATCAGAAACGTTCTAAATACCGGTCGATTACACATTCAATGAGCGAGGTCTTGTTAATGTACTTCAATACAAATTATCGTAACATAAAACACTTTTGTTAAATCACACATATTTATTACACAAATTTACCAAAAAATCGATTCTACCGGCTGAAAGGGCATCAACTAATGTCATTGCAATACATCTGTCCGGAAGATCCTACGTTTTGCGTCACACACATATATCCGAGCTGACGTGTAAATACTACCACCCGACGGTGGCAGTATTTTCGAAACTAGCTAGATAGCTGAGTCGCATTCTGCCACTCTATCTGGAGAAGAACTCTAGCGACCCGCTGTTCTGATCGGTAGTTTTCCCATAGTATCTCTAATCAACACCAGGCGAATGCCGGAGCAGTACCCTATCAAACGGGCCACGAACCGCGCGCGATCTTTCCTTCCTCTTCCTTGCCCTATCCTCACCCCTTACCCACACACACTTACACATATAAGCACTACACTCCCACATATTCGGAGACCAGTCGAGAACTTAGAGCTTGTCTTAGGTAGGCTGGTACGCCGCTGGCGGGAAACACCTGGTTGGAGAAAGCCCTCCGAGCTGACGTGTAAATCGGTCCCTTATCTCACCATCCAGCGGGGGAAAACATCGCCACCGTGTGTGATAAAACATTAACTACATTACGGGACTAATGACTATAGTGTTTGGCGCGTTCGGAAACAAATTAATCAATCAATTAGTAAACAGTACAAATATTCAACATTATGGATGCTTTTATCCACTTATACTACTGAATAAAGTTGCATTGATTAGGGTGCTAAACACAGGTGGTGGTCAAAAAATCTTATCTCTCTTGGAGGTGTTCCATTGGCGATCTGCTTGATTAGCATAGAGAGTAGTTCATGACAAAATGTGGAGGAGGGCTAGTCTTGAGCCTAAAAAATAGTTCTGTGCCCTGAGGAACGGGAAGCTCTGACAGAAACTCAAAGAGCTTGTCAAGCTGCAGTAGTCGCACCGCAGCAAAGTGTGGCGTCATGGAGAAAGACACACAGACATTTACAAGTATGTACAAGTTTATTTACACGTACGTACAATAACCAACTTCTGCTCCGAAACTACACACTTGTGAGTATTTCCCTGTGGATACCCCACATAGCTAGGAAGGCCCCGCCTCCTCTGACGCTACTCCCGCGCCACTACCGTGACCTTGTCACCCGTGCAATAGGCACGACACGCTCCAGCCTGGGCGTAAAGTTTTGCGCATCGCGCGAGGTTTCCGGAATAAAACCCACCGTGTGAGCTCGTCGGCTCGATTTTATACCAGAGTGCAGCCGTTACGTGACCGTCCTAGGTGTAGGAGGGAGGTTCGCGTCTACCACGTGACCTTCCCGGTCAAGCTGGCGTCCCCTTTGTCTAAATGTATCCCAACGCCGGGGCGCCAGCTATTCAGCCCGCAGGTATGCGATACTTCCGCTCCTCCTCCCACCCACGGCCGCCAACGTGACGCTACAAAAGATCGAGCCACCTCGTAGAAAACAACACATTCGGATTTTGGTTGTAACATTCTCTTTGCAGCCCTCGCAACCCTTACTTTTAAGGCATTTAACGGCTACTTTCAGGGAACGGAAAGCGTGCTAAAGATCCACTTATTAGCACCTATGCTAAAAGTGAGACTATGTTCAAATATTGAGGTAAATCTGTGAATACAATAAAAATATGTTTTTCCGTCTGATCGCATCAGGTACTACTGAACCTAATCCGTGACTGCCAGGAATAGATGTGTAAGATCCAAGCCATGGGAGCTTTATGTTCCTGAATTCTTGCGATGCATTAGTCGTCTGATATTTTATGTATTCCTTCATTTAACTTTTCTGAGAACGCCTGGTCTTCTATATTTATCCTTTCTCTGAATAATTTCCCCTGAGCATGTGGAAAGTTGATTGCTACCCTGCGCGATATCTATCAGATGCAGTGGCACCAGTGTATTGCAAGTCCCGCCGTAAGCGGTAGTACGTATCATGGCATTATATTCAGCAGTGTCTATGACAAGTTCCTACGAAGAAAATATAATCATTTGTCTCGTCTAGGATCGACTGTCACTATTTCTTTCCAAAGAGAAAGAAGATGTGCAGGAGACGTCGGTAGAGAAATAAAAATATGCCAACCTTGCAAAATGAAAAAAGAAGATAAAATCTTTTTACATATTTTTGTGAAAATAGAAAATATATGTTTGTTTAGAATATGCACGTCAAACCGCGCCCGCACGAGCTACTTGCCCGCCTGGGGAGCCCGACGCTCGTACGGGGACGGGCAACTTCCCCTGACTCCGCACTCTTTTACCCTTAAAACGCAGAAAGGGGTGTACATACGCAAGCTGGAGCAGCGCAAGGCGGTAAAGAGTGGCTGCGTACGAAAATATGTTTGCCAGATTTCTTTTTCTATCAAATAACGGAGCCCCCTATTATGTTTATATTATTCACTACTTTTTACTATTTGATATTAATTTTTTTACTGAATTCTACCTTACATAAACCTCTGTGCTGAGAGACAGGAATATGTTTAAATGACGAATTTTTTTCATGTTTTGTGTTGTGTTATTAAATCATTCAGTTATTTATTGTGTTTAACAATAATGTGAAATAAACTGACAAGTTTCTATAAGTTAATTATTCTTGCTTGCGAACGGACAACGCTTTAACAGACAATATTTGAGAATTAAACTTTCTACCTGAACATATAAAGTTCATACTTCTATATCACTCTTGAGTAAACAGGATTACAAAATAAAGATACTTTTGATGCAATTTTTTAAAAATTGTACTCTCTATTGGGAATTTGAAATCTGACAGATGTATTATTTTGTTTTAATGGATCATTTATTTGCTTTCAAGAGAAATGGGTATTAGTGTAGCTAAATTTGTGACAATAACTGTCAAGTAACTTTTCCCAAAAACTGTCGTGGGCCAGGTATCCAGTGACGTACCGTCACTCCCTAGCATTTGTACAACCCTTACTTTTAAATCACGCATCAATTTCTCTGGACGCGATGTCCGTGAGCTCTAGAAATCTTGATTCCTTGCCCATGACCTTGATATGTCTGGTTTAGAACATGCCAAAATAGTATATAATATTATTTAAAATTATATTAAGATGTTTAATGATTTTTGCGTGTACTTTGTAAATTTTATCCTTCTCCCTACAAGTATTCAGACATGGTTACTGCAGTGTATGATTCGTTAGCAAGAGGCTACATGTCTCTTTTCACCAAGGATATTCCGATTGTGTTTGGTACATAATCGATGTAACAACTATAATATTTCGAGTTCATACGTCGCGATTAATTCTGTTTTTAACTATCGGGTAAAACGATTTTTTCCAATCACATTTTTGGGGCGATTTTCAAATTTTTAAACTGATAAAATTGATTTTTTTTTCATATTATCCACATTGTTTGAAAATCTGAAAAAACATACATGTCATAGAATGTTTTAAGACACATTCTAGAGACAAAATGTGAAACAATACTCCAACGTCATCACGTCGAAAATCAATTCCAAACATTTATTAATTTTTTATGTGAATTTGGTATCAAAATTAGTTGGCGAAAGTACGGACCTTTAAAATGGATCTATTTTTCCCCGTCACTGCATTTTTTTTTCAGTCTGATACATGAAATAAAAGCTGAGGAAAAAATAAAACATGAAAAACACGTTTCTTGTTGTATCTCTGTAACAGATTGCCCTAGAAGGCTGATTTTTTGTGAATCTACGGCATGTTTTATTCTCTTTCATATGAGCTTCACGATTATCGATTTGGTTTGTAGACACTTTTTACGCGTTATTCGACTATGCCCTTTAACAACTGGATTTATCCACTTTTTCGTAATCAGGGCTCGGCAATAAGAATTTTTCTGTTTTTTTTTTCGTTACCAGAGCTCAGTAGTAAGAGCTTTTGTGAGGAAAACTCGCCGTTTTTTCGCGCACCATTAACATAACTTTCTGTCTACTGCGTAAGCGATAGCGAGAAAGTAAAAACATTTAAATATGTTACATAAAATTGTGACAGTTTTAAGATAAAGAACGTAATATTGAATGACATTCGATGTAAACAAAAATTACGTAAATACTTCTGAAAATTCTGAAAAATGTCCATGAAATACAAAATATTTTATATTTTTGTATGAAAAATATAATTAATATACTCTTTTCAATTTCTAATCTTAAAATTTTTGCATAGAAGAAGTATTCTTTCCATTGAAAATCTCAAGTACTTTTTAGTGTCTGATCCACCCACTGTACAGCGTGCACTCCTTTGGCTGCGTGGAGCGCTACGATCGTTCTGAAACATTAACTAGCAGCGGCTCCTTCTGTCGGACGCTAACTTTTTTGTGCTCTCTTTATACGTAAGTGAGCGCCGCACGTTAAGGAGAGCGCAGAGCACTTTTCTTACCTACTAAGCTATTTGTAGCGCCGCCGTAAATGTAACGGGGAGGTTTTGGTTTTATAGTTCATGCATTTAGACAGTATTCTTCTTTACCCTCAAACAATTCAAAAAAACAAAGTAAATAAAAGGGCCACCGTTAAAGATGTGTTTTATTTAAAGATAAAAGTACTGCTTACCGACTTCGGATCGCCCTATCAATTCGTAAAAAATATTGAAAAATTAAATGTAAAATGGCCTTCAAATAATATTTTAATGGCATTATGAAATTTAGGCGATTTACTAGTGTATTCAGTTTTTAAAAAGGTTGGCATAACATTTTATCAACAGAATAACGTCAGTAAGGACAGATAAATCAAGAGAAATACTTTTTTTTAAAGATTCAAGTTTTCAAGATTTCAAAAATAACAATTTTCTTCATAATCCCGGTACAGTTCGGAACAATTTCTTTACTTTCTGTGAAGTATTTATACGAGATAAGAAATTGGACAAATAATACATGATAAAATTTTGGAATATGGATAAAGTACGCTGAAATGTTATGGACAGAACATAAAAAAACGAACAAACTACATTTAAAATAATGAAATCATATCAGGGAAGTAGACAGTTTATGATAACTGGAACACTAAATTAACGTTTATAAACAATATAAATGTGAGGTCAAGGTGCTTTTACACTTAAGATACTAAAAGATACATTCAATTTTCTACTTAGTTGAAAAAAAAGTAGGAGGAATGTTTGTGGCAAAAGATTTAATTACTAACTTGTGATGTTAATGAAATTAAAAATAATTATTAACCATCAAGGCTTATCATATACATCAAATTTGACCATTCGACCACGAACTGAGCTTGTCATCCCGACGCACACCCCATTCTGATCCCGCTCATAAGCATTGCACGCTCCGTGTCAGTGTACGAAATCCCAACCGGGATTGATGCACCCCTTTTGCCCCGAGCTGGGAGCGTCATTATCCGCCTCCATTCGTCTCCACTTACGCCCACCCGTCCCCATGAGAACAACCCCTAGTTCCCACGACGCCCCACACCACGCAGCCGGTCCGCCCCAGCTGTCAGGGAGCCGCAGTGTGGAAAGTGGCGAGGGCGGGGACTGACTGATTCGGGGCACTGTAGTCATTAGTCCCGTCATTTCAACTGCTGTAGTCATTAGTCCCGTAACTGGAGTGAAAGTTTATATCGTAGGATTGATTGATTTTTTCGTGTTTCCGGGCGCATCAACAGCTTTGGTCATTAGTCCCCTTACTGCCGTAAGTGTAGTGCGTGTTTTTCTCGGAAGATGGCGGTGGTCTTTTCCCGCAGGAGAGCGAGATTCGGTGCCGGCCTACCGTCGGCTAGCGGGGTTTCCCCCTAACCAGGACTCTCCCACCAGCGGGGCACCGCCCCAGCCGGGACAAGCTCTAAGCTCCCGACCGGTCTCCCGGAATATGTGGTAGTATAGTATAGCGGTGGCGATGGCTGTGGCGGCGGCGGTGTGTCCCGCTGCAGCCGGCCGCTCCCACACGACGCGGTGGGTGCGCAGGCGGCGGAGGCGGCGGCGGCGGCTGCAAGCGCAGCCACTCGATCAATTAGCGCTACAACTTGGCAGCAATAATGCAAAAGCGGGCGCGTGTTGGACGACTTCCAGCGGGGATCCATTATTCATCAGCGGGACCTGGCCCGGCCGCGCGGGCGGGGAGCGGGATCAGCTTATATTTAGACTCCGGCGGGGAGAGAACACGCTTGTCAAACGTGTTCCGATATTTTTTTTCGAAGCGCCACTTCCACCCCCTCTCGATGGCTTTCTCCCACTTTTGAGACCGCCTACTTTCTCTTTCATTTTTTGGTATCTTCTGCCATCTCACGTCCTCTAGCTCCTACACCTCTTCTTCATGCGTGTGTGTATCTTCTCTGCTTTGCACTGTAAGTGTAGGTCTCTGTGTGAATGTTTGAATAAGTGTTTGCGCACCAGTCGTGTATACCTTTTTTTCTGCCAATCTTTTTCTCTTGACTGGTTTGTCTCGTTCCTTTTTCTGATTATATTTCTGTATGAGGTACCCTCTCACTCCCTGTTTCGTATTTTTCTGACTGCCAACCACACTCTCTTCTTGTCTCTCAGAATATTTACGTTTCGCATTCAGATGCGACATCATTTCTGTCTCCACCTCTCTGTCCCTTTCTCTCTCTCCCCCTTCCTCTCCCTCCCTCTCCCCCTCTCTCCATTTCTTTCTCTCTCTCCCTCTCCCTCTCTCCCTCTTCTTTCTCTCTCTCTTTTCGCCCACTCTTTTTTCTGACTATTTGTGAACACGATTGGCACCGCCTGACGAGTACGAACCAACCAAACGGTATTCAATATTCATTGACAGATAGGTCGTGTTCCGATAGCTTTCAGAGGACCCGTTTCTTTTGTACCTGATTACCCCTTTGATCCACAAATATTTATGAAAAATTAATCGCGAGGTTTGAATTTCGAAATCCTCTGAGTGAATTGTGAGCAAAGCAAGCAGCGAGGGGGGGGGGCACAGAAGGGCGGGTGAACTGCCAATAGACCTCTGCATTTGCGTTATATGCTTCACGAACATCTCTCTCGATGGGATTACACGCAGAAAATTGCGATCTTTTTTTAACTGAACGTATAACGTCCTGCTTTCCGCATGCATGCTGTGATCACTACGTGCTCATAAACAGTCTTCATGGGAGCATAATTGCATTCGAAATGAGAGTTAATTAATTATTAGAAACACTTGATGCGGTAATTAAGTTTATTATTGCCAAGCCGGAATATTTTTCGCTGACATCTAATGCGTAACTGCCAATGCCGCGTGTTCTCGTCACACCCGTTGAATTTGGTTCATTAAGGGATATTAATTTATACAAAATGCTTATAAGTTTAATGCTGTTACTGCAGCAAATAACGGTTAATTTAACGCTAAATAATTCATTTTACTTGAAAATTCAAAGAAAGTTTCCCCGTGAATCTCTTAATCAAGGAATTGCAACAGCGTTATGGTTCAGTTGCTGAATATCAACAATTCTGATTCTGAATTGTTCTCTGAATAAAATATAGGAATTATGTCAATTGGCTTTGAACTGCAGAATATCACGTCTTGTGTGTGCCCAACATTCTCATTTTAAAGTAAATTTTTGAAACCTATGTCACTTTCACGTTGAAAAACAATCATTTGAACATTTTAATATTAATTTAAAAGTACAGAAGCGCGAAGAAACTGCACAGCCTAGGGTGAAAAAGAACCTTCTTTCTTCTGAGCTTTGTGATAAAAATTAATGCTTAATTTGAATTCAGCAAGGCTGCTTTTGGATAATTGCAAAACAAATATTTATAGTTCGCCAAGACCATAATATGGTTGTAACGATCACGAGTAATATTAAACGTAGCACTCTAGGCTCCAAGCCGATATAGATGGGAGTTTCTCTTCAAAAGAGAAAATTACTCCGGAAGCGGAAATAAGGGACAACATATTCCAATACTAGCAGTATTAAATGCAATTTTAAAACTTTTAACAAATAATAGTTAAATGTGATTTACACAAATTTTTAAATTTTAATTACTTTTTGGTATAATACATTTATTTAAATTGATGTTCTCCAGGAAAAAAGTAGCCAACGTCAACTATAGGACATTTTTGCAATTCCAATTTTGTTGTACTACATTAAAAAATGAGTCCATTTTGTCTTATTAAGTGTTTCTTTATACATTAACAGTTTATTTATAAAACACTATATTAAGAAAACACTTAACACTGGTTTCCTGCAAGTTCCTGCTAAAACTTTCACAGCACTCTTGAAATTCTTGAAAAAACAAAAAACTGCACTACAACCCTATAGACGCAACTGGTGGTTGAAAAGTGTTTCCAAAGTTCACGCACGCTAAAATGATTTATTATCTGTAAGACATTTGTACCGGAAACTTCTATTTCGTACTTTTCCTGCAGCGTTAACTCACTTGCTGTCGTTTGCCGCGGCTCATCAGATAAAGATTCTGCAAACGGTGCTCAAGTTGCGAGTATTAAGACGATTAACATTCGGAGTGAGCATATGTCATGTCAAAGTTTCTTGAAATTGAAAATGAAATTGCTTGACTTCGGCACTGCAAAGCGGCTACGACTGGAACCACCAAGAGTAGTTTCAAGAGAGGAAAGACAGAATGATCTAGAATGGGCTATATGACTGCAAGTAGAAAAAGTAAGAATAATTTCATTGACATGAATGTAATTTGCATTGAATTTCAACAACTTTCAATTTTAAATTACTTTCCTACCAATATCATTATCAGTCTCGTAAGAATTATTCATTTGTTCTTTGAAGCGAAAATTATTAAGTCTACAGATTGCAGATGAAAATTTCAAGAAAATAATAAAAAGTATATATTAGTATTCCAGCAAACATTTATTACAATTTTATATCTGTCAAGAACAAGGGCCTTTCACGAGCCATGGTCAAGGAAGATAAAGAAATTAATAGATATTTATGTCACGAGTTCTCTAAACGAGTCTTTAAGGACGCAGCCGGAAGGTTAACTGCGAGGCGGAGCGATAGCAAAGCCAAGTAGTTAACCTTCCGGCTAAGTCCTTAAAGACTAATAGAGGACGAGTTACATACAATGATTTTTGTTATTTTTTGTTATTTTAGTTTATCGCTTATTAAAAATAAACTTTTATTACTTTCGCGAGTTCAGAATTGTCATTACTCTTGATTTTCTGTAGCAAGGGTTGGTGGTTCTGGATGCTTTGTTTGTCATCAGACTGTTGAATGTTTTTTCTACTAATGCAAGCAACTAATGTTCATAGCAACGGCCGCTAAAATGATCGAGAGTCCATTAAAAATATTTTAGCGGCCGTTGCTATGGACGCGCTCTTAAAGCAGTATTTAGATGGTTGGTTGCTATGGGACTAAGTGCGTGTTTACTAACGTAAATAACAAAAAGTTTTTAAACATCAAAACATTGTTAAGAAATAATGAACTCTCAAAGCACTCTCTATTATCTATACTGAAGAAATGTGATGATCAATGATCATTCAAAATGATCGGGGAAGCATTTCATGGGCTCAGAAGAGAGTTGGGGCGGAACAGGAGGGACGGGGCTGGGCGGGGATGGGCGGGGCTGGGTGGGGGATGGGTGGGGCGGGGATGGGCTGGGCGTGATTGGGCGGGGTTGGGCGGAGCTGGGCGGGGCTGGGTATGTTGGCGCGAAAACAACATGAACGCCCGACGGGAGATTTTGATGAACGGCGATATGAAGGTGGTTTCTGATCGGAGGGGAAATGTGGATTGTGCAGAGTCGGCGCAAAGAAGGTATGGAAAGTGACCAGGGAAGACCTTCGAGTATAATGGAAATAGGATGAAGAAACAGTTTGGTTGTGAAGGAGGTGAAGTAACGAGAGTGTGTACTAGAGAATAGGCTGAGGACGCGAAGGTAGTGGGAAGGCGTTGTGAAATCGGCGTGATCGCATACGATTTATGACAGCGCGACGTGAGGGTGTAGGGAACAGGACGGCGTGGAGACGTTGAGAAAATGGTGCGAGGACAATGCGAGGACAATGTGGGGACAGTGTGAGAACAGTGCGGTAACAGTTCACGGTCAGTACGGGACCAATACGGGGAGAATATAGTAACAGTGGAGTACAATACGAGGATATTTCAGGGATAGTGTGAGGACAATGTGAGAGAAGAATGGGGCAAAGTGGGGACGGCATGGAAAGGTGGAAACAAGGAACAACGCGAGGAGGGGACATGAGGACGGCCTACGGACGTCATGCTAGTGGCGTGAGGTCGGCGTATAAACATAGCAGAGGTTGCCCTGTACCGGCACAGGGTAGGCGGAGTCTGCTCGAGCTACACCAGCACCACCTGAACCATCCCACGGCCTTTCCCGAGCCCTCATACATCTCCTTAAGGGCGACAAGGAACCACGCCCGCAGCATTAAACGGCTCGGAAGACTGTCGGCACCGTGCGATCCACTCCTCAGCAGGCGGGACTGCGGGCCTGGGCACGTCGGCGCCATCGTATATTCAAAGCGCGAAAAAATATACACGCCCCCCTTACACATACACACGCACACACGCGGTCCAAATGCGCCTACTGCCGCCCAAACAGACGCAAAAAAATCTCGTAATACAGCAATGAAATTTTAAACAGCTCGCGGTGTGTCTTATATATAAAAAAGTTATCTGAACTATAAAACTGAAATCAGCGTTAAACATTAACGGAAAAAACATAAAAAACCTCCATCAAAGTTGGCCGTGTTTTCAATTATTCATGGCTGGCGAGGGGATTACAGCGCCTTCGTTACAGATGCGGCGCGCACGTCCAGTAAGTCGCAGGAGGAGGGGGTGCGAGACACCATCATAGCAGAAAGCGACTCTGCTGGCGAGTTTTATTTGTGAATGTTTTCGATGCATGTACGTCGAAATTCGTAAAAGTAAGTTGTCTCGTGGTTATTTCTTTTACAGAACTACCTGACGAAGTTTTGTTTGTCCAAACTATTGAAGAAGTTAGAGAAATATCCAAGATAGGCAGAAGTTGTACTATTGGGAACTGTACGCACAGTTTACAGTATTTGTAATGTTGAAATTTAGTCCTTGTATGGTTTAAGTAACAAGTAACTTCTAAAGAGTAGATATTGTTTGAAATGCAGAGAAATATTAATGTTTTTACATAATTTACACCTAAGCTTTTTATTTGATGTACATTTAAACTCCCACATTTACAATTACACATTCATAATGCATAATTGTTTGTAATATAATTATATTTAAATATTTTTATTCGTGCATTTTTATGTATGAGAAAAGAACTCTGCTGGGACAAAAAGACATGAAATGAATTTATTGAAAAAGAGACAAGCCAAACAAGAAATTCGAGAACATTTAAAAAATTTACTTAAAGAGAAATCTAAGTCTGCCCAAAATATTTTTGAAAAATGACTAAGAAACTGTATTTAAAATAATGCTTGTTAATGACTTACTACGACAAACGATAGTTTGGCTGAGATAGCTGAGAGCAACAGTTCATGTCACTGCAGTGCCTTCGACCAGAAGGTTCTAGGGATCAAGTCCCGACGGCAGGTTTATCGACACTACCTTGCCAGCTAGGTCAAATTTAGCCGCTGTGTGGAGGGGATTCTAGCGGCCAGCTGCTCTGATCGGTAGATTTCCGTGATTTATCCGATGAACTCTAGACGAACGCCGGGAAAGTACCCTAGAAACGTACCACGGACCGCGCGCAATCTTTCCTTCTTCGTCATTCTTGTATCATCAACCCCTTACTTATACCCTCTTACATTGAATTGAATTGAATTGAATTTGCCTTATTTTACGTGGCGAGACTCAGGCCATGAGGCCTGCTCTTCCGTCTGACCACGCAAATTTCGTTACGCTCCTTACACCTATTGGGGGAGAAAGAAGGTATTACTTGGGCGACAAAACAGACGATTTGAATTTAGCTCAGAGGCATCGTTTAGGCTTGAGGATCTTTTACATGCAGTAAATGTACTAACATGGCTAAGTGTACTAACAGCCGGTTTTACTTCCCATCCGAAGGAAGGCGTACGAAGGATTTTTTCGCCCTTAAAAATCCGCGGCTTCGATCGGATTTGAACCCGCAACCCGCTTGGGTATAGCAGTCCGATACGCTAACCGCTACACCATCGCCGCCGCATTCACTAAACTATCACACATGTCGGGAGACAGTCTGGAGGTTGTCCCGATTGGATCCCTTGTGGTGATCCGCTGGTGGGAGATGGGAGATACCTGGATGAGGGAATCTCGGAAGCCAACGTGTAGGTCAGGGTTGGATGCCATTCAGCGAGGGAAGAACAGTGCCTCCTCCCATGGTAAAAACAAGCATTACACATACGGAACTAATGACCATAGTAGTTGACGCTCCCGAAACACGAAGAATTTTATCAATTATTGAACAATCAATATGTAGCCGTAATCAAACGAGTTTGTGAGTTTAAATAACTGGTCACACGAGGACAAAGAAACAGATCTTAATGCACAAAAAATTCAAATAATATCTCAACGCTTACGTTACTTTTAGTATTACATTCAAAACCAAAATCCTCCCCGATATATCATTGATCCCGGCGAATCAGCTGATAAGTTATAAACACTTAATTTTACAGGAGAGCAAAAAACAACTTTTAACTGAAGTAAATCAGGGATTAATGATATTGAAACGTATGTGATATTCAAACGAAACCATTTGTGTGTAGAGTTTGTTTAAATATCATTAATCCCTGATTTACAGCATTAGTTGAAAGTTGTTTTTGCACAGATGTGAAATTAAGTGTTTATGACTTATCAGCTTATTCACGGGGGTCAAAGATATAACTCCACCACTGCAAAACACTACAATCGCCCTAGGATGTTCAGGGTCGCCACCATTATTTACCCAAAACCCGTGGACAGAACACGCGATCCTGCCTGCAGAACCCAAAAACTATGAAACATGCGACAGATATCACAACTGACATATATGGAAGACCGATAAAAATAAATCTCTTTCAAATCCAAATGGCGAGCGATGCTGCGTTGTATTTGCGTCTGATGGGCCCTTCATGTAAACACACAGACGACACTCTCAGCATTCCGCCGTTTATGCTGTGCAAATATTCCGCAAGAACCTACTTTAACCCTTAACTACTCGGGTGAAATTTACTTGTGCCTAAGCTCTGGTGGGGTCCTCAGGTACCCCATAAGGTATATTTCTGTTTATCTCAATGAATTTTTTTTTTCGAATTTTGTTCTTTGAATCAGTTTACAGTGTTTATAATAATAAGAAAAATGTAGATTACCAGCTATTTTACCCACTGAATTTCTGTTATCTGGGCATAAATGTTTACAGTACTTTTCGCAAACTATCTTTGTCTTTCTGTCCACACATCTCGCACACATGTAGCATCTTACTTTTCTGGTTGATTCCGTCACAAAGAACGTTGAAGGTTAATACAATTGCTTTGTGATTTGACTGTAATACAAATCGTAAAGTCTAAATATACGCAAAACACGAATCTAGGGAATGAGAAAGAACTCACTTTAACACTACGGTGGGGTATTCTGACACCTTTTCTCCCCTAATTCCAAAAATAAACCTCAAATCACTTTGTACAACCAGTGAAAAAAAATAACACAATGCTACTGAAGAATACTAGCAACATGAGCGCTGTATAGTAATTGGTTTCCATCTCCCGAGAAAAACATGTACCACACTAACAGGACTAATGACCACCGTAGTTGACGCGCCCGGAAACACGAAAAAATGAAAAAATCAATCAATCAAACTAAGGATGAGCCAAAGTGACAGCTAGTGCTGGCAACATAACTGAAGGTTCTCTGGTCGTTGTGCCTTTGAGCCCATTAGACTCCCTTCCTGCATTCGTTCGTTTGCAGTTGACTAACTTGTAAATGGCTTCGACACTTCCTTTTGTGGTGTCGTTCTCCGACAAAAATATAGTGCGCCGCGAGAAATAATTGCTATTAGGAAGTGCAGTGTAATGTGCTCTTCTGTAAAAATTATTTTCTTCTTTATATATTACATTGAATTTACTTTTTGCGTGATAAATATTATGTTTATTTTAAAACCGAGACTTGAATGCGAGATGCGTATCGGTCAACGTGTTTCCGGATTAAAATCATTTTACTTTCTATTTACATTCGTGGCAGTTTTCTTTTACTGATTGTGAGAGCATGTTAAGAAATTTTCCATATACGTAATTAAATTTAAATATTTCCCGGACTCACGTAAGGGCATATTACTCAGCGAAATTCTTAGACTTCTTCATAGGGATGTTTTCACAGGAGCCATTAGCACTTTACGAAGGGGCGTGACTGAACAGCTGTCGCGGCGGAGGGATACTTCTCTGAAATACATGTGATGTTCACTTGTTTTCGCGAACTGTGACTTTGGTTCATCCTTAGGAAAATCGTTCTATACCGGCGGTAGCTCGAGAAAATTACGAGAACAAAAATCTGACAAGATATATTGTATTAAAAATAATTATAGACCACATTCTTTTCCAGTAACATACATTCTTCAAAATTCTGTATAATCTGTTCTGTTGAGATGTGTATTAAATCGCTTGCTAGTCAGCGCATCAGTCTTCTTAAGAGGCGGCAACGCCGAAGAAACCGCTTGCACTCAGCGGCATCCACACAGCTTGCGTTCGTTGCATGACTCACTCCCCCCTCCTACTGGTAAGAAAGGGCCATCCAAGGGCTCAGGTTGCCGATTTCCCGAGCGGTTTCTAGACACGCTCGGAGCAGTTCGGAGGTTCGGAGGCAGTGGGCAGTAAACGGACAGAGTAAATTAGATGCGCGCTTTTGTACACGACACACACGATTGGTGGTGAGAGTACAAATGCATAATGGACTATACTGGCGTCAACCGCCGTCCCAGACACTTCGCCCGAGAATGGGGCACTGAGGATGCCCACCGCAGTCGTGGGCGAAACGTTTGGCACTTCCAATTGGCCAATTGGACCACTGCCCATCAGCCTGGAAGACAGGAATAATATTGTATCGTACTGCCGATACGACGGCATGACCCAACAATATACATTTCTTTCTTGTATGAGTCAATTGCACTGTTCTTAATTTTGTAAAATCCCTGACTCAAACTATAAAGGATGCCCACCGCAGTCGTGGGCGAAACGTTTGGCAGTTCAAAGCCAATTGGACCACGGCCCATCAGCCCGGAAGAAAACATGAATAATATTGACTCCGGCCGTGAAAGCCTTCAATGATTTATAAAGTTAACTATTGCCAGATATTTGGTAAGATAGTCAAAGTTTATCTCTACGGTCAGCGGTAGCCCAGGGCATGAAAGCAGTATACGCCACTGCCACCTCCACGTCGACCGCAGCGCCTCGCAGCGCAGTTATTGGACCGTATTGACGCGTGGTTCGTGGCGTGCAGTCCAAATGGGCAATTGCGTACAACCATCTCTCACTTGCGCCACGGACTTTCTATATATAATTCCCGCTCCGCCTGTATGTTTTATTGTAAAATTGGACATTGTGTATTCTGGTGGCGACGGCCAATCGCGGGCTGACGAGGGTGGAAGAGGGGAGGGGAGGGGTTGCGTGGGAGGGGTTGATGGGGGCAGGGAATAAGGAATGAGGGAAAACATGCGCACGGGGAGGAATATTCGTGTTGGTGGTTGTGGGGGGAGGAAAACTGGAACAGGATCTGAACCTCACTGCACATCCCAAACAAACCAGACTTCAGTAATTGCTTATTTAGTTTTCCTATTTGTTACTAGATGATTACCATGGTCTTTCGTGTATATAACTAGTGGATCATTCTGTCCTTGACTATTAAATAATTATAATGAAAGTTATAATAATGTATCCTTATATTAGGTGACCATAATTTACACTGCTTTTCATTATAACATCCTTACATTGGTTACATTAATTATTCACATTTTTCGCATTTTATTTCAACAAACCTCTATTTCCTTCGTAGATAAAGAGTGAATGAATACATCCAAATTTATTTCAAAAGTAACAAAGAAACAAAACTCTCGAAAGGAGTGAATATAAACTTATTTAGGGATGGGTCAGTGAAATGCTCTTGAGTTAAAGAAGAGGGAGTGCCATTAGTATGTATTAACAAAGATTCGTGTGTAACAAATAAATTCCAATATTAATTTTCGTTTTTTGTCGGTTTAGCACTTTAGTTTACGCTCACAAGTTTACAGTCTCTTTAGCACTTTTTGCTTCTAGTATGCTTTGCTTGTTTTGTTATATATTAACCTAAAAGCACAAAAAGAAAAATCCCGTTGGAGGACACGAAATATTACCTTCCACTTTCTTCTCACTTGCAACCACAGCCACTGTCGTGCATTCACGGAGATGGTTTTTATCATCTTTTCAGAGACGAAATGATTTTTTCTTTGTTGTCATACTGGCATACTTTTATCGTGTCATTAAGTTTCTTTTACCAACTTAAATGGGTCTTTGTTGATCAGATAAGTTCTTTCTACGATATGTAATTATACAAAAAGTATAAGGTTAAAAATTGTAATCTTATCCTGATATGGTTTACATGTTATCATTAATTCCTGAACACATTTTGCCAATGACCCGACTTGTAGTAAAATATTTAATTTTTGTTGCATTTATTCATAACTGGAAAGCGATTAATCCTGTTTTGCATGGAAGTGCTGTAGAGTGCGGTGAATATGGAGTTTTTGTGAACAATGCTAGGCTGTTTTCTCTCCTGTCCCGCATGTAAGTGAAATTCTGGGCATATCAAGCATATGCAAATATTGAAATTGTGACTAAGTAAAACAAACCTGCTCTGAGCCTTCCTCAAATATAATTCCTGAAATTTAGTTACTAGAAATGTAGAGGCTTGACTTACCATAGTCGGCTTTCAATGACCAAATTCACCATTATCATAATAAATTGCGAGTGAAAAAGCTAGAAAAACATTGGTTGACAATATTTACTAAAAATGTCGTAGCTCCCTGGATGTTTTCAAGAGGCTCTATTTTAAATACGTTTTCTAAATAGATTACCTCTAAATACGCCGTACATATGGAGTGGCTATCCTATGAGATTTAAGTGTCAAAACACATTTTACAAGAATGTCCGAAGCTGTCCATCAGTTAACATAGTAGCAGAATCATCTGTTGACGCTTATCGTATTCAGAAAAGTGCGACAAGTCACATGGTTATAGACACATGTATCCATTTGAGAGTAAAATAAAAAATTGTCTATTACAAAGGATCATTCGATAGGCGCAGATCAAATCTGGCCACGGACGTTTGTATAGACATATTCACTATTTCTGTGAAAAAACAACAGCTGTCTTCACGCATTGGAAATTACTGGAAAGAAAATCAGGAAAGCTTCACACTTTCACACAAAATGGTGGCATTGTAGAAAATTAAATATAACACGAGAAATTTTAAAATTAAAATTTATATGAATTAATTAAACTGTATAATAGTAAATTTTAATTGATGTGTAAATATTTCTATCTAAATATAATCGTTTCATCACATATGATAATCGATTGCCATACTAATTGCGATTAATCCTTAGGAACTAACTGACGATTAACACAATAAATCCACATGTAGTATACCGGAACTCAATGTTCCTATGCTCATGCAAATATTTTAGTCCCATTAATACTAAAATAAACGTCGATAATTTGTAATAGGAAGGTTAGCTGAATACCAGCAATTAAGAGTAAGTAACTTCACAACGAAGCTCTTTTTTTCTTTTTCTTTTAAATAGTACTTTTCAACTATTGTTATCGTAAATAATAAAGTGCCATGATACGTATTTACTTTTGGTCTCAAGTGTTACTACAAGTACTTTAATTTACATTTCTGTTTTTTGGTCATATTTTCTACTATTATGGATACAATAATGAATTTCAGATTTATTGCAGATTACAGTTCTGGTATTAGCACGCGTGAAATAAAAATAAAAATAATCAAAAAAAAATTAACAACATTTTAAAACTGATTTAAATATTTTAAAATTCATAATAAGCACAGAGAAGATTAGGAAAGGGTGATTTGAGGGAAAGGGACTTTTGGCTTTTGAAGGAAAATGATTTGACTACAGTAGCACTACCTATTTTGAGATGTCGATAATATATTACCGATAAAACTACTTGTAGTAACAATAATGTTAATAATTGAGAACTTTTCAGAGAAATCTATCAGATGAAAAATAGAAATGCAATTTCACTTAGAATCGTGATTGTTTAGGAGCACCTGAAAACATCTAGGATAACACTATATCAATTCTATTACATGGTGTCATACAAAGATATCTTGAGAACTAAATACCTAATGAAATTTGCTGTGCAAAAATCTATGATAGCTCAATTCATAACGTGTATATCAAAACATAAACTAAATAACCAAATTTTTTAAGTCATAGAAACGAAAAAACTCTTATGATGAAATGGTGTTCACCTGAGATTCAGTTCTGCATGACCACCCCTAACACCCTTTCCATTACCAGAGTTTAATGACCCTCGGCTAAAAAGGTGTTATGTTAATATAAATTTCGCACTTTTATGTATTATAAACCGAACAAAATTAATAACATTAATTAACAGGTATTAATAAAATTACCACTTCGGATTTTACATTTTTCACATGGGTAGAATTGAAACAAGAGAGATTTTCAAACGATATCTCCATTTTCCTGGTTTCTGTTCTTTCCCAGATAATGCAATTAGCTTGATTTGTTTAAATTAAATATAGCAGTAAAATATTAATGCAACCGCAGTATATTCAACTTCATTTACTTGTTCACCATTAATTTCCATTATATTGAAAATGGAACTTTATATCCGGGATGTTCGTATTTAACAATACCCCATGACAGAGAGTGAATTCTGATTTTGCATCGTAATTTCTTAAACAATAAAAATATCTTGTTATACGCTCATATTTGATGATCCTGAACTTTTATTATCAACATCTTAACTAAATTCATCAAACTGCGGCAACAGCAGTCAGTAGAGTACGGAAGTAGTTAAGTAAATACATTGCAAGGGTAGTTATTCATTTAGTGACACTAATTTACGCATTGCGATAATAAAAAATTACTTGAGTTTATTGGAGATGTGTCCTAGTAATACAATACGCCCTAATAATGAACAACCGGCACATTTTCTCTAAGAACTATATGACTTTTTCCTATTTATGAGGTAAATGCGAGATAGTACATAGGAATAAAAGAGTAAACGCTACATTAAAACCCAGAAGAAACGATTTGCTCACATTCAGAAGAACGGAATCCCCTGGCATAGATGTTCCAAATATAACAGCTTAAAAATGCATCGTTAACAATTTCCATTAACATGCCCCTCCTGTCAGCCACGGGTCCTTCTCACCCGCGGTGCGCGGGCGCCGGGGGCATAAAATCCCTGGGAATGATAGCCCAAAACGAAGGCCGCGCCACGGCTCGCGGCGCTGTCAACATGTCGGCGGGCTGCAATGAAAACAGAGCAGAAAGGAAACGGGCGGCGCGGCGCGGGGCGGCGCGGGGTGGCGCGGGGCGGCGGGCAGAGTGGGAAAAACATGTTTGCAAGGCGTAAAGCTCGCGGGGCGTGCGCTCTCGCCGGGCTTTAACCCGGGGCTTTACGACGCTCTCTGCCGCCCCAGATGCTCCGCCCCCGCCCCTGCCCCGCTCCGCTCCCTCCCCCTGTCCCTGCCTCTGCCCGGCTCCGCTCCTCCCCGCCCCGGGTCCCCGTCCCGCCCAGCCCCGCCCAGCCCCGCCCAGCCCCGCCCAGCCCCGCCCAGCCCCGCCCAGCCCCGCCCAGCCCTGCCCAGCCCCGCCCAGCCCCGCCCAGCCCCGCCCAGCCCCGCCCAGCCCCGCCCAGCCCCGCCCAGCCCCGCCCCGTCCCGTCCA